>SNQJ01S0002221.1:66649-107097 GCA_010110895.2 Picea sitchensis
AAAAAAAAATATATATATATATATATATATATAACCCCAAACCTGAGGAAATTTTTTTATTTTTTAAAATATTTTTTTAAAAAGATACATTTGAAAAGAAATCATATAAATTCCTTTTAATTAAAATTTAATTTTTTTTAAAGAAAAATACAAATAAAATTTTAAAAAACAAACTAACAAATCAAAAAAAAAGACGAGGTAAAAGAAAAATTCATTTAAAAAAAACAAATATAAAAAAAATAATATATATATATATATGAAAAAAATGCAGGGAGAAGGGAAAACAAGGCATTTGATGAGTTTATTTGTTAGAAAAATAGAGCATAGAAATGTCAATGGAATACTCATGTAACAAACCACCACACACAAATTAACCGATAAAAGGAAACATGAACTCAAAGAACATAATTGGGGAGAAAAATTGAGACATTTCATTCCACCAATTCTCTTGTAGTAGGTATAAACAATTGAACAACCTACAAATGGTGCATCTCGTTCACAAATCTCTGCGTAGAGGAGCAATTGTAAAGTGGTCCAAGAAATTCGTTTATAGTGTAGGCATCAGACACATTTGGACCACATACATGATCTCTAAAATCAATACTATTATTCAGTAGATTGCACTGCTGCATGCAACCTATTCAAGTATTATGAGTGAGTAGAATTAATATAATTACCAGTGAATAGTGTTCAAGTATTATGAGTGAGTAGAATTAGTATAATTACCAGTGAATAGTGTTCAAGTATTATGAGTGAGTAGAGCTCTAATTCCACTTGTAATGTACTTAACCCCAAAACTTCAGAGAAATCACATAAAATGTAGTGAAAAACCAAGAACACAAGAGAAAATATATAAACCCTGAGAAATATCTCTTGATAATAAAAAATAGACAGTTATGTTCAGTTGCCTCTTAAAGGGGGAAACCTCTTAGAGAAAAGCTCCAATTACGATAAAAAATGTTGACAAAAATTTACATAACCTTCTACTCAATATATAGCTATCCATAGAGAATATTAACTGCCTACATGCCCACTTATAATGAGGGGTGACAAACTAATTTGGGTGTGTTGTAGGGGCTAGTCATCTTCATCGACTAGAACCAATAGTGAACCAAGTCAGACATGTAAGTTAGTTGATTTCCTAGTCAAGTATGCACGTCAATCAATCACCGAGTCAGGTCGATCGACCAAGGAAATTAGGAAGTTGCAACTACCATGTATCTTAATGTACATGTATAAATATGAGGTTATGTAATAGAGAAAGAAGGTTGTTGTATCATAATGTAAAGTGAATATTGTTGGTCTCCCTACTACTTTGTGTATTCTTTTATCTATGTCTATGTGTGTGCTTGTATATTAGTACATTGTGTATATTTCTCTATGTGAAGGAATACTGGTAACATCAGCATACATTCCCCTAGATTACAACATTGGTTATGTTGCTAGTAGTTCTGAACTTGGGCGTGTAAAATAATGTACATATAAATGTTGAGTTTGGAAGACATGCACGAGTGGTGGGAGGGTAATATTAACAATTATATAAATAATTACTCAAGCAGAAATCGACCGAATCTATCCGAGGCACAAGCACAATTCTTTGTAGAAACTCATGAGCGATTCCTTAAAGTTATTCCAGAAGTAATATTCAAGTACATCAACTGATATTCTAATGCGTAAACTTACTCAATATGAAAATTTGATGCTACAAATCACCAATGGAGGTTAAAAAAACTTGCACAGGTGAGTTTAGAGAATTGCTCAAGATTATATTAAATAATAATTTCAATTGAAGACAGAACATCAGTCGACACAGTTAAAGACAAATTTTACACCGATCTTCATGATGGTTTCCTTTGTACTATCCCTTATTTGTTGCATAAATTCTTGTTAGATAAAGGAGTCAAGAATACTTTCCAATACCGATGTCTTCTTAGCACACCACCGCAAAATTCCAACTGGGAGAGGAAACAAAGAGACACACGTGAGTGCTTGGGATTTCTTCCTACAAAAATGAACATGGAAACTTTGGCTAACATCACCGACTTCGAGTAAGTCAGGCCAATGTTGGGGGGCTTGATGATATGTGATATGCCATAGTAGGAATCAACCACATTGAAGAGAATAGTGATAGAAGCAATGAGGAAGATAATTCAAAGAGGGTATATGCTAGAATTAAAGATAAAGACTGCACATCGAATGTAGATTCATAAACCCTCACCTGTCATTCAAAAATTGAAACAGATTTCAAACAGAAAGAAACCCTAGGAACGACAGATCAGTAGAGTGCGTGAACAGTTTGAGTTTTTCATTGGCCAATCAGATTTGGCAACAGAGGTAGCCTTGACAGTTCTCGAGAGGAGTAAAAGTATGTGATTGGTAGAGGCAAGAAATGGTGTCCTTCAATTGGTAGACACAGTAGAAAGAATGGATGTTGATGACACGAGATCTGTAATGCATAGATCTCCCATTAAATATGTTGGCCCGTGTATAAGAGATTTCTTCCATAAAGGGGTTTATATAAACCCTTAATCTTCCAAGGTGTGGTACATAATAGATGAAAATGGCAACATGTGTGATATAATTTTGATTGAAATTCCATAAATAAATCAAAGTCAAGCATAGGATGTTGGAAAACTGAGAGGGGGGGGTGAATCAGTTGTTACCGTGCTTAAACAATCATGCTTCTTTTAAACTCTTTGCTGAAACACTAAATGATGATCACAATAATGCAGGGGAATAAACAATGGCATATTCAACATCCCTGATTACGCACATATGAAACAAGAGCCGGATATTTCTGAGGGAAACCCATGCGGTAAAAACCTCTTTCTTTATATGATAAGTAATAATTTACGTTCTTTACATTATCATACATATGAACACCATCATAATGAGGGCTACAACCTCTGTTTTGCAAAATTCAACTTAAGGAAACCAATATATTTTCTCTAGCACCACTTTAGAAGGAAGCACCAACTCCACTGGTTCTCTAGCGCACCAGCAGAAGGGAGAGCACTAACTCTCTGTTTCTCTAGCACCAACTAGAAGGAAGCACCAACTCTGTTTCTCTAGCACCAGCTAGGAAGGCTTGCCAACTCCACTGATGTTTCCGGCACCAGCGGATGGAAGCAACTTCAGTATAGGCACCAACGTATAGCGGAGAACAAAGAGTTCTCCTTACCCACCACGCCACCACGGTTTCTCTACGTTAACCCGGATGGAGCTTCAACTCCACAAGCACCCGCCAGACCTCTGAGGACAACATTCTTCCCGAGCACATCCCAACCTCCCTCGGATATTAATGGATTTAAAATATACATTCCAACTTTCTGAGGATAAATCAGTTCTTACCGGTTGTTGCTTTGTTCTTTAATTTAGATTATACGTTCGCGAATTATGCGCTCTTCTCGCGATAGCAGTGCAAAAACATTTATCGCCATCTTGCCATCATTCGCTCGCGGGTTCATCCCAATGTATACTTCTTCTATACTTCGTTACGCCGCGGTTCCTTCAACTGTTTTCTATTCCCTCTGCTCATCTTGTTTTCTTTGTTTACCCATTTTCATTGACGGTCTTAACTCAATTGGTCAATTCATTTTCTTTTATTCACTATGTTATGGCGGTTCCCCTTCCCCTTTCAATGGAGAATCGGCATTCTTAGCAAGCGAAGCGGCTAACCAATTCATCGTTGTTCGATGGGTTTCCATAGCGTTACAAGCTGGCGTTAATGGGTGAGGAGAGCGATGCTTCGTCGATATCTGATCTATACGGTTTTGATCCCATCGATTTCACCCTTAAGATTGGCATTCTCACGGTCAATACTCTTGGCGCTGGAACCCCGATTCTCCGATTCCCGATTTGCGCTGTTCCGAGCTTAGCCCCTTCGGCTATATGCCAATATGACCATCTATCATTGACCCTCTACCACTTTCGATGCGGGTTGGGTTTCGGCTGATAATGTGCATTCCACAGATGCGATAGCGGTCCAGGAGCATCTCGTACTCCTTACTGTCACGTGCTCGTTATTTACGATATACCTCTTATCGGAAATCGGCGTTAATGGCCCGATTTGCGATGTCTGATGATAAAAGTTCTTGTCAATACCGAAACCGAACCGAAACTCTAACATGGCCTGATCAACGGATCAGATTCGTTTCTTATCCATTTGTGATCACTTGTGAAAATCGGTATTCAGCGATTTACGTCGGATCATTGTGTTCTTTATTACCGATCCCCGAATCTTGATTACCTGTCCTGTCATCACATGATTCAACAGCATTAAAATACTTGCCATGTGTCGCGATTCATTACTTGTATGTGCACGAAGGGGTTGAATGTATGCGACGCAACCACTGGTTGTGCCGCGTGTCGCAGTTGGCGTGGTCGTTAGTGGTGAGTTAGTCAGCAGTTCGAGGATTAATTATTTTTTCATATCGCGAGGCGGGGTTTCGTTGTAGAGTGAACTTGCCTTATGAAATCCCGATCCCGAATTGCCGATGAGGCCTCACGAGCATACGATGTCCAGCCTGGGGTCGGATCCCTTCTTGATTAGCAGTTGCGATTAAATTGCGAATTCGTATATCGCGATTTGAGGGTTTCAATGTTAAGTGATTTGGAGATTTCAAACTCGCTATCGCCGATTCTCCGATGAATTTATCTCTCATGACTTCAACGGTCCCGGTTCTTTCGGGAAATTTGGATTAAGTCCGGTCCTCTTCGCTTCCTTTTCCTCACCAGCAGCTCTTTAACGTGCGCATTTTTTCTTCAGGCTATTCCTCTGAGATTTTATCCATGCTTTGTCTTACGTTTTGCACAATCATCTTCAGCATTGTAATTGCCATCATCATTTGTTGTACTTGCCATCAATGACAAGCATATGCTACACATTAAACCGCAATAATCTCCCCTTTGGTAACAAAGGCACCAGAGGCACTGATTCTTTTCTCCCCGACATCAGTAACCAAAGGCATACTCCCGGTATTGCGGTACAGAGGTATCCGGATATTAAATCAATGCGGCTGACGGGATGGACTCTTTCATTTGAAGCCTACAGAATATTTGTCTGTTGAGTCTTCTCTTTCCCACAGATTCTTGGACTGTTCATCTTTAGTTTCCATGAATTTTCTGTAGAATACTCAAAATTGCCGGCTTCTTACTCGAAACTCCTTTATCAATTCTCATATGTGGATGACTCCCCACATCCTTGTTATCGTGCACTTCTGCGCATCATCTCTTTTGTCATTCTTCCCTACGCTACTTTCTGGATTTCATTTTGCTCACCTTACGCTCTTCGTTTCATCTCCTGCGCATTTTGCTAAGTCTTATGCTCGCATCCCGGTTTTCCCCCTTTGTTCCTAAGGGGTTAACTCTCCTTGACAAGGTCTTTCTTCTTGTTGTCTCTACAGGATGTCATTTACATCAGAATGTTGTTGTCTTTCTTGAACACTGTGCAATTGTAATTTGTACCTTTTGAATAGCCCTTGGATGTCCCCATTGAGTTTCATCGATCTCTATTGTTGCAATTTCATTTTTCTTCCATGATGCATTCAATCCGGAGCTTTTATGTCCATATTATTTTGCTACTCCTCCGCGCTGTTTCTTTCTCACAAATGGAAGGATCTATATCGAGTTTCTTGAGGTGCTTGATTGAGTTCAATCCGGTTGGCATTTGATGTCGGCTATCAAGACCTTGTCAGTCATGGATCTACTTGGAGCTTGATTTGAGTGTCGCCTTCTCAACCTTCAAGACTTACGCTTTCCTTCTTATGACATGGCTTTTCTTCTACTTCATCCATGGGGCAAATGCTAAGCCCGAACGTAACTTTTATTTGAATCTTCTTCTTTACTTGGAGGAGTTCAATTTCAATGGTAATTTACATTAAACTTTTCGTCGCTTCATGTCACGGGTTGTGTTGCCTTACATTCTTTATATCTTCAACGCCTTTGTCACACTTTTGACTTGGTGAGTGGATATGTTTGTTGGTCATCCACCCGGTGAGCATCTTGCGTACATATCCTTTTGTCAAATTTCTTCGACTCAATCATCTCTATCTTTGATTTTGGCGGAACAGTAACAGGATCATTTCTGTTTTGATTTTTTTAACTTAATCCTTTTCTCCGGTTCGTAACTTGGAACATCCACTGTCTATATTATCGGAGGCCTTCTGTTTTTGAGTTGGAAGTGCTTGACCACATTTTTCATATCTTTCCTCTTCCATGTTTTGGTCTTTCTATCTAAGAACTGTATCCTTGGATGCGATTCGAGGATGGCGGTTTAAACTTTGTAGGCTTGTGGCGGGTTGGCGATTCAATCTCATTGTTCAATGGGTCAAAGTTATTGTTGTAGCGTTGTCCTACTCATTGATTATTTATAAATCCTTGACCTCCTGGGTTGCATGTCTGAAACTTAATTTAGCGAGGTTATGTGTGTCTGTGATGGCCTTTGTCTTTGTCTCATTCTTTTTTTGTGGAGGATATTTATTTCTTGGAAACTTTAAATGCTTATATCTAAGTCTTAAGAAACAATTCTGACTTTGTGATAGGGATTGAAACGGTAAAGCGGTATCCATAGAGAATCTTTGCCTTGAAATTGGTTGTCTTCTTGGAAATGATTTCTTTCATGTAGGATGTCTTTGGAGGGAGTGCATTATTCCGTTCTAAAGATTGGAATCACGGCACCTTTTCTACTTGTCTGGTGTCTTCTTTGTTTTAACGGTACTTTTGACATGGACACTAGCGTTAACAAACTTGATGGGTTCTTTGTTTTCTTGAAAGTTTGACCATCTGGATCCTTCTTCATATGCGTGGGTTTCAACTGGATTCCTTTGCTGATTTAGATTGGTGGTTAATCCTTCTGTGGCTTTGATACTGGATAGATTCGATGATACAATGCTTGAAACTTCTCCATCTCTTTCCTAGTTTCACTACTTCTTCTTCAGAGCTTCACATCTTGCCCTCTTACGTCGTGATTTTTTAGAATATCCTCGATTTTCTTGCCTCTTCTAATTACACCTTCAACATGGCAAATTTTTCATCAGGTTGTTTACTGTCTCTCTCAAACTATATCAGCAATAGTTTTTTCTTTCTATTCTTAATCCTGAGTCTATCAATCTCTTCCAAAACACTAATCAACTCTCCTTCCAATTCAAACACAACTTCTTCATCATTCTCATCTTTGCCTGTGATTTTATTATCATAAAACTATTTGGTCATAAACAAAAAGTCATTTACCTTATATTCACATGAGGAATCACTATCGGTGTCTTCACGGGAGTCATCATTGTTTACATAAACTCTTCTTCTTATCAAATCTTCTTGATTTGTGCTTCTCTTCATCTTGAGTTTTGATCATGTTTCTTGAGAGGACATTTATTTGCAAAATGACCTATCTTACCGCAGTTGAAAATTTTGAAGGGGAAGCTTACCTTGGTACTTTACTGATCCTTTATTTAGTCTTCTTACGAATTTTAGCCCAATTTCATCTGGCTCAGAATCTTCATTCTTGTTTTCTTTAAATGTTGTTTCTCTGGAGGTGGGTTTATTTTTTAACTATTCTCATTTCATATGTGATCCAGCTGTTTCAGTTGATCAAAGGACAAAATCTTTATATCATTAAGTTCTTCTCATGCCAGAGACCTTTGGGTTGAACCTATCGGAGAGATCTCAAGATTTTGAACTAAAGAAGGTTCTATTGTTTAGCCAAATTATGCGATACGTAATACCATTTCTTCTACTCTCGAGAAAGTATTTTCCAACAGTTCATCTTCCTTCATCTTCAGCTGTTCAAACCGTAATCTTTAGGTTTGAAGCTTGGCATATTCCACCTTCTCATTACCTTCATAAAGCATTAATGAGTTTGTCCACATTTGAAGATACTCATATCTCCTGAAACCTGACTACTGCAAGTCCATTCAAGATAGCGTTCATTTCATAGCATTAAAGCTAAATTCTGGCATATCATCCTTGGAAGCTAACTGCTGAGTTTATCCAGTCTCTACTACATCCATACATCAGCTCCTAAGGCAATTAGGTATGTTCATTCACGACCTTCCAGAAAGAAAAATTAGTTCCATCAAATGGGAGGCCTGGTGGTGAAGTTCCTTCATGGCTTGTCATGTTTAAGCTCTAGGATCTACCATAAGACGACTCATTTTAATTGGACAATGAGAGGGGGCCGAATCGGTTGTTACCGTGCTTAACAATCATGCTTCTTTAAACTCTTTGCTTCGACGCAGTAATTGATCCACAATAATGGAAATAAACAATTAGCGTATTCGACTTGATCCTGCGAAACCTGAAGTGATTTCAGAGCCATACGAGGGTAAAACCTCTTTTCTTTTATGATAGAAGTAATAGTTACATTATTTACATTATCATGTATGACTCAACTCATGGCCGGGCTACAATATCTGTTTTACCAGGCGCAACTAGAACAATCACGATTTCTCTAGTACTAGAAGGCTTTCAACTCTGGTTTCTCTGGCACCAACTAGAAGGAAGCACCCTCCCCCTGTGTTCAAGCACCAACTTCAAGAAGGCTTCAACATCTAGCACCTTTAGGAGGGCGCAGCTCCACAATTTCGGCACTGGATGGAGCACCAACTTCCAATCACACAAACACCAACCTATATAACAAATAACAAAGGTTCTCCCTTGCACCAACCTACCACCCTGGTTTCTCTGGATGCAATGAGATGGAAGCTACAACTCCACTGTTCCGGCGCCCGCTTGAACCTCGGGGATTAGCGATCCTCAGGCACCTCCAACCTCCCTCGGATAATGGTTAAATATACATTCAACTTTTACCGATAAATCGGTTTGCGGGTTATTTCGGCATTTCTTCGGTCTTCCGTTAATTTATGCTCTTCTCTTATTCAGCGAGGTGCTTTGTATCATATTGTCGTTAACTTTCTGTATCATCGTCCATCATATTATCTTCTTCTATACTCGTTATATACGGTTCATTCATTGTTTTCTATTCCTCTTTGCTCATCTTGTTTTCTGCTGACGCATTTTTCATTGAGCGATTAATGGTGCGGTCTAATTCATTTTCTTTATTCACTATGGTAATGGTTCCACTTCCCGCTGTGGAGAATCCAGCGACATCGTTGGCAGCTGACGCTAACCAATTCATTCAGTCGGTTTCAGCGGCGGTTGGCGTTAATGGTGGGAGGCCCTCCGTTGATGTAAATCTAACGGTTCGTCCATGAGATTCACCATACATCGTCGACTCTCTGATTGTACCGCGCGGAACCCCGATTCTCGTTACTTCGGTATGCTCAATTTCACAGGCTTTAACCCATTTCATAATATACCAATGACCATCTATCAGTGACCGCACCGCCGATAGGGGTTGAGTTTTTCTGATATGGCATTTCATCTGGAATTGCCGATATCCCGAACTGTCCTCATGCTCGCCACGTCACATTAACTCCTGGGTGGACCATAGCCTATACCTCTTATCGGAAATCGCGATACGCGATTTGGCGTGTCTGCCAGGTTGTCAATACCAAGCCGAACCCGAAACTCCCTACCTGCGTTGTTTATGATCATGAATACGGTCATTCTTTATCGGTATTGATCGCCGCGAAATGGCATTTAGCGATTTAGTTCTTGGTAATTGTGTTCTTTGTATTGGAACTCCCGATCCGGTCTTGATACCACGTCCTGCGGCATCGTTCATAACGTATTAACGCCCGTCATAATTCATTACGCGTAATGCGAAGGGATAAACGCATCTAAAAACGCACGGTTGGCTTTACGTGTCGCAGATTGATGATCATTGGCGTCGAGGATTGATCGGCGGTTAATTCATTAAAGGATTTTCATATCGCCTTGAAATCAAGTTTGGTGTAGAGTGAACTTTACTTATAATCCGTCCCGAATTCGATGTTGCTCCCAACTCCGTGTCCATACAAATGCGGTCCGGTCCCTTCTTGATTAGCGGTTGCGATCAAATCGCAAAATGGCATATCGATTTGAGGTTTCAATGTTAAGTGATTTCAGGAATTCAAACTCTTCGATCGCTTGGAATTCTCGGGCGTTTAATCTCTCTAGGCTTCGGCGGTCCGGCGGGTCCACGGTTTTTGGGAAATTTGAATGGGATCTAATGGTCACTGACTCTTCTTCCGTTTTCCTCTGGCTCTTGCATGGCATTTCTTAGCTATTCCTCTGTGATGTTTTACATATCCTGTAAGCTCTTGCTGTGCGCATTTTCTTCAAGGCTATTCCTCCTGATCTTTTATCCTTCTTTGTCTTCTGTTTGCCTGTCATCTTCACTGTTGTAATTGCCATCATCATTGTTGTACTTGCCATCAATGACAAGCATATGCTACCTGTTAAACATTTTCCAACATAGGATATACTCCTCCATATTAAGGATCTCATGGACCATATCACGAAGCATGATATTTGGAAACTCTTGAACAAATGGGCAAGAGAATAAAGTGAGCATGAATGTTATAAAGCGAGCGTGAAATCTATAGATCAAGCGAGCATGACCCTTATCAATAAAGTGAGCATGAGTATAAAATAATCAAAGGCAATAAAACTGACTGATATTAAATGTTCGACCTTGGAAAAATAAGCATGAACAAAGTCGACAAGAAAAAAGAATCTGACTTGGTTAGTCGGTCTGATTGGAGATTTCAGATTGACCATAAGGATCAACTCGACTAGACTAAACAAGTTGACCAATTGACAGATCCAACAAAAAATCACGGGTCAACCAAGTTGAAAAACTTCATCAGAAAAGGGAAATTGACTCATTCGGTAGTGTTGAGCAACATGGAAATTTATTACTCAATCAAAACCCAACTAGAATCTATCAACTGCCAACTAACCATCGATACCTATGACTACTCAGAACAATAAGGAAACCCACTATCGACCTCACATGGGATACTTCCCCACTTGTCGAGTGTACCAAGATTATAGAATAAAAATAGCCAATCGAAGACCCCCCAACACAACAGAGTTGAAAAGGAATATTAGAATTGAAGTCTATTTTGAAGAAATAATTTCAATCTATATCGATGAAGCAAATACTAACCACTTGAGCCAAGTATTCGATTCAGACCTCCCCAACTGGGACGAGTAGGAACACATGCATCAAGAAGGATAGGAATATAAGCATCAACATGACATTGAAAAACATGAGTATGCCCCCCAATATGATACAAATATACAAGAAAAAATTCATGTACCTGAATAGTTGATCCAACATATTGAGCTAGTTGTTCCCCAAAAAACTAACCAAATGGAAATAAAGCAACAACAGAATCAACAAAAAGAGTAGGACCGAAAAAAAAGATTTGAGTGCACAAGATACATCAGAGCATTCTAGTGTGAAGGACAAGGGTAAAACCACAACTGACCAATGGCCAATGGATACATCGACTCCACTCCTAGAGTGGTCTACTGGAAAGAAACCACCTGCACAAGATCCTAAGAATATTCTCGAGAAGAATCCTGAAAAAATTCCTGAGAAGAATCCTAAAACAATTCTTGAGAAGAATCCTAAGAACAAACTTGAAAAGATTGATGATCCGCTACAGAAACCATGGAAGTCAAAGGAAAAGAAGAAAAATAATAAGAAGACGATCCACTATAAAGAAACCACATCCTCGATTACAACCTTCACAACCTTTAGTACTACTGGAACATCTGAACCTATAACAGAGATGATATTTGATGCCACCTCAACATACTACAATCAAATGTTTAACCTATATAATGAAGTTGTGAAAGAGTCAGTATATAGATGGAAGTGCACAATGAAATATGGGGATAATCTAACAACAAGAAAAGAAAAGGAGTAGGACACATGGAAAATTTTCATTGACCTGACGAAAGAGAAACTGGACCTGGAACGACCAAGCAAGGAAGATGACCAACTTGAATCCTTTAAGAATTTGGTCGAGAAGTTAATCAAGTCGAACCTGTAAGGGAAATAGGAAATTCAATGAATAAGGGATGTGAATAGGAAGATGAAAGAGCAATCCCAAATTATTGAATCCAACCAACAACTAATGATTAATCAAATTTCAGGCATCCTTCAATCATAGTATGAAAAGTTTAAGGAAATCCAATAAATCTTAAATGGGGTGACTGATCAAGTTTCCACACTAAACATTGTAGTAAGTAAATGAATGACTTACTTTGCCTCAACCTTCAACAAGATAAAATATCAAATAAGTGTTCTAGAAGATTTGACAAGGAAGGAGAATATGACACCAGACTTCAGAATGAGGACAACTCTAGATACATAGATCAACAAAGAAAAGGAGCTCAAAGTACAACTTACCCAGCAAGAACAGGAGTGATTTAGAGAGGGTAAGAAAGCACAATTAGAAACTTAGAATGCTATGGAACATATCAATTAAGTCATTAAAAAGATACAAGAAGTCGAGGAGAATTTCAACCCTGAATCGATTATAGTACAAAATGCTTCCATAACTGACAAGCTAGGATACCTTACAAAGATTAAATCACTTGGAGTTTAGATGCAATATTCAATTGATGAGTGACACACATTTTCCCAATATTTTCACAGAATGGAACCTCACATATACCAAACTGCTTTCACCAACCTGCCATAATAACCAATGCAACAACATTGGTCGACTCCTGCCTCTCCTTATTGACAAAGATTCCAACTTTTTAGCCCAAGTGTATCTGAGTCAAACTTTTCGACTGCCAACTATCATTCATCAACGCCCAAAATTGAAGTGGAAGGAGCAGATGATTAATGAAAAACCATACTAGAAGAACCAACCATCCATCCAAAGCAGACATATGAAAAAACACATCCAACAAAATCAACAACAAAATCCCCATAAATTCAACAAGCAGCGATAGAAGATTGAACAAAGTGATTGGTCCAATTAATTATTCGTCTTATTTAAAAATTTTGTAATCTCAATCTCTAAACTTTTTGTAATGGTAATAGTCACAATATCCCTATTTCTCATGAAGAGAAAGGATTTGAGGTGGGGGGAGATGTTATAGAGGCTAGTTGACTCAGTTGACTAGACTTGATAGTCGATCAAGTCAGACATGTAAGTCGGTCGATTGCCTAACCGAGTATGTAAGTTGGTCGATCACCCAGTTGGGTTGACCAAATGAGGCAATTAGGAAGTTGCAACTGCCTTGTAACTGGATGTACAAGTATAAATATGAGGCTATGTAACAGAGAAAGAAGGCTATTGCATCATAATACACATTTCATATTGCGAGTCTCCCTACTACTTTGTGTATTCTTCTATCTATGTCTATGTATGTGCTTGTATATTAGTGCATTGTGTATATTTCTTTGTGTGAAGGACTATTGGTAACATCTGCATACAGTCCCCTAGATTACAGCATGGCCTTATTAATAAGGAGGATGATCTAGATCTCGGGGGCTGAGATGTGGATGGCTTGAATACCGAGAGAGGAGGAGCTTAGAAATGCCAATATTACATGAAAAGAAGCGTGGACAAAAACATGTACATGAAGCACTTGGGAGGTAAGAGCCTCACCTCTAAAACTCATTACTAGTAAATCACTCAAAGCTAATTAATCTCACAATGAACAATAGAAAATATGAGAGAATCCAAAATGAATAACTTGATATTATGAGAAGGCTTGCTAGGCCTTTATATAGCATTACAAAATGGTCCATTGTACAAAGTCAAAAATAGCTCATTAAATGAGTCTTTATTATTAGTATAATAGATCTAACTACCCAACTAACTAAGTAGTGGAAAATAAAACCCAATACAACAATGAGAAGAGCTCATTAAACGAGTCTATATTATTATAATAATATATCTAACTACCTAGCTAACTAAGTAGTGGAAAATAAACCCAATACAATAATGGAGAGGTGGGACTCTCTTTGACCCATATGGGCAACCTGTTAGACCAACTAATTAATGAAGAGGTGGGAATCTCCTTGATCCACATGGAAAATCTATTAGCTTTATAGTTTTATGACTTTTGTATCTGAATTTAGACCATATACCCCCTAAAATTCAGATCATTCCTCCCCCTTTAGAAAATAATGGTCCCCATCATTTCACCCATCCTATAAAAAGAAACCCCAATATCATACCATTATGATTACAATGTGAAAATACCTAATGAAGAGAAGGATTTTGTGTGGTTGACCCATAACCGTGCGTTTGTGTTTGAACCATAACCTAGTTGACAATGGCATTGTACATGGGTAGAAAAATAAAGAAACTTCAACAAAATCCCAAAATTTAAAAAATAATATGGAAAAATCGTAACTTTGGGGGTTGTGAACATCCTTCTGCAAATATATTCATAACTTCTTCTACAAGTGATGAAATCAAATTCCATCGAAGACCCATTTGAGCTACTGAAGAGAAATTTTAATTGGTATATGGAGCTTATTCTAAGGTGGCTCATGGAGTGAGAAAAACCAGGCCAAATTTGAAGGACGTGCGGCCACGTTGGTTATAGACATGTGTTGCTTCAAACAATGATATCTCATAAACCAGACAACGAAATGAAATTTCGTGAAATACCCATTTGATATATTGAAGAGATATTTTCATAAATATGTGAAAATCCTTCTTTAGTTTCCTGATGAGGGAGAAAAAAACTATTGAAGATGGTGGTACGCATGGCCTCCTTGGGTCAAATACATGTTTAGATTCAATCGATGATATCTCTCAAACCAGGAAGAAAAATGAGATTTCGAGAAATACCCATTTGATATATTGAAGAGATATTTCTAGCCATATGTGGAACGCCTTATTTAGTTTCCTGAGTGGGGATTAAAGTACCATTGAATATGGTGGTACGTGAGGCCTCCTTGGGTCAAATACATGCTGAGATTCAATTGATGATCTCTCTCAAACCAAGAAGCCAAATGAGGTTCCGCAAAATACCCATTTGAGATATTGAAGAGATATTTGCAATGAGATATGGTAGAACCTATGAAATGTTGTGTAGAGGTCGCAACACCTCTTTGAAGTTGGCTGAGTGTAGAGGGCCATAAAATATTCCAAGGGTTTGTAGAGAAACATGGGATGTTGTAGAGGTTATGGAACCTCTGTGGGTAGCACGAACACCCTGTAAATTTGTTGAAAATGTTGCAGACCAATGGATGTAGCGAATCCATGTATAGATGTAGTGACTCCATGTATGGTTCTCCTGGTAATGGTGAACGGAGATCCAAGAGAAAAAAAAATCCCTGTAGTGCCTGTGGACCAACTGTGATGCTTACAGTGTATGGTCTGATAAATGGGTTCTGATAGTACCAAAAGGATGTTGGTGATTACTGCAAATGTTTGAACTCGCAACATGCTTCAAACCATTGTCCCGATGGAGAGCGTACCTGCTCTGATACCGCAGATCTATATTATTTCGAGAACGACATGAAGGAAGAAATATAATCGAGATATAACAATGAAATACACAAAAATATGGAAGAGAACACAAAAATACAGTGAAACCCAACTTCTATTACTGAATAAGATAGAAAAAAATTGTAGAACACAAACTAGAAAAATGGGGTAGCTTATCTCTAAAACAAAAGAGATGTTAGTTACACTTCATTCATAAGAATCTTTACATCACACTCCATTGCATGCTTAAAGGGCCTCCTTCACCTCAATTATATATGAGAGAGTGAGAGGAGAACAATTCCCATGATGCATGTGGGATAAATTGGACTAAGTTTATAAAATTCTATAGGCATGTAAAATTCTAGGACTTCCCGGGCGATCACCCATCCCAGTACTACTCTAGCCAGAGTGTTCTTAACTGGAGAGTTCTAATGGGATCTGGTGCATTAACGTTAAGTTGTAGGCATGTACAGAAGACCATTACATGATGTCTATAATTAACAAATGAAGATGAAATTACATTCCATTCCCCATCAAAAGGGTGAATGTTATGGTTTATTGAAACCACGCGCTCAAAATGGTGATTCATTGGAAAAGGTGGATGGCCATTGAGATCCATCTGGATTAGAGGACCCTTTTTACAATGAATGACTATTAAATAACTATTTAATGTGCTTTATTCAAGGAAGGTGGCCTTATACATTAATAAAGCATCTAAGTAAGGGGTTTAGGGTAGGAATCTAACATGTTCTCTCCCTTCGAAAATAATATTGTCCTCAAGGATGAAGGTGAGGAAATTGTCATAGAAATTGCTACTAGTTCCCATGTGGCATCTTCTGGTTGCATATATTTCCACTAGATCAATACTTCCTTGATCATGCATTGGGACAATTGATGCTCTCTAGTATCCAATATTGCTTCATTTAGTTTCAATTGCTCTAAGAAACTCATCATACAATATTGTAACTAACAAGAGGTTATTCCTATTAGTCGTGTGCAGTTGAAACATAAATTGGAGGGAAATGAAGGAAGAGGTTGTGCCACTGCTACTGAATGGGGTGGTTTTTATTTATAATTGCATATGGTGGATGTGATGATATGTTATAATTGCCACCAACACTTTTGGAATTAGTTACTTGTTCTTGTTGGATGGGTTGGCATAACCCTATGGTACCATTACTATTGTTGTTGGGGTTCCATCTTGTGTGCTTCCTTCTATGAGACACATTGATCACTTGGGACTAGAGAATGGATTCATTTAGGTAGAGGAGGTATTTTTCCACGTCGTCTAGATCTAAAAACTCCATATAGGCATACCATTGTTAGTTCTTGAACTCGTTTGTAGAAATTGTGGTGCGGTTCACTGTCTCACAACACTCAAAATGTGTCTTCATATCTTGTGGTGTGCACCAATAGTCCACATTATCTATGTAAATTGAATGCTTTTTGAACTCTCCATTTTAAACTGATGTAAGAGGCATATCCCTTATGTTTAAATCCAACAACCCAATAGCCACAGGTATAATCATTAACTCTTTAACTAATTGACCTAGAGTAGAAGAAATTTCTTACCTAAAATTAAGTATATAAGTATTTCCCTTACAGTTGTAGAATGATTTCACTTTTACAATATGGGTTTTGGCTTGTGAATACCATAATAATAAATTTTAAATATCTTCATTATTGGCATCACACATAGAAACGAAAAAATATTCACAAGTTACTCCTCACCCACCATGTCTTTGAAAACAAAGATCCATACTATTATGAAACCTTGATTTCCCTAACATGGTCTTGTACATCCTGAAAAATTTTACGCCCTTCTCATACACCGTTATAGTATACAAATTTTCCATCTTAATATATGAATGTGGATGAATGTGGATGCACATAACTTAATGACTAATGCCATGTCAAAGAATTAACTTCATATTCTTCTTTGAGAAATCCTTCCGGTAGTGCATCCCCTTCATCTTGTAAAACAACTTCCACATCATTGATAAAATATTCTTTATTGACAACCTCATCAAGGGAATTTGGACAACCAAAAATAATTTTCCTAATTTCCCTAAGCTCGTGTTAAATTTCTTCAAAGTCTAATTCAAAAGACATGTTGTGGCAGCCAACAAATGGCTCTGATACCAATTGGAGAGAATTAATAAATATAATATATATATTTGATAATATTCTGAGTGATTGTATGGCTCGCATATTTATACATATGATGTCACAATACATGCCTTTTCATAAAGAGATGTCTATTTAAGATTGTACAATAATTACAACTATTATATATATATATATACACGGTACATCCTTCTCTAGCTATTGTGTTCTTAATTATTTCTCATTCAAAGGGCACACAAATACTACCATCTCAACTTCAAGCCTTTGTATTTTCTTCTGCAAATAGTCAATTTGGGATTTTAGGTTTGTATCTCCATATGACATCCCAAATACTGTGATTTTTGGTCCAATTTTTTTAGTTGATCTCTGTAATCTTTGCTTTTTTTTCAACTACCTTCTCTTTCAATGCTTCAAGTCTCGATGATGAGGACAAAATATCACCTCCAAAATTTGTTAGTGTGATACTTTCCTATAATCACTTCTCTAAATATTGTAAGGTCTTCTCCAAATCAATTAAGGACATTTTTTTATGCAGGACTACTCTTAGCTTTACCCTTACCACCTTATTCACTATCACTTTCTTCTTCTTCTTCATTTTCTTCACCCTTACCACCTTCTTCAATGTCAACTTCTTCTTCTTCTTCTTGAATTCCTTTAACCTTGAGCGTTGCAATGATCCTTTCCAATTTATTACCTCTCAACATTTCAAATTGCTTATCAATGGTTTTATTATATTTCCTCACTCTTGTATTAAATTTTGCAACCTTCTTTTCATGTTTGTCTTGCTCCACTTTCAATTTATACCGAATCTCAAACTTTTTTCACTTAATTTTTCTTTCTCCTTCAAATTCTTCACAAATACAGTGTCAGGACCAACTAGAATGCTTAATGGATATATATTCAAAACATTTGGTCTAATTTCCAACTACTGTTCAATTTTGTTCATATTTTCTTTAGCTATATCATTTTCACCTAGAATACTTGCATACATTGCATCAATTTCCTTCTTGAGTTCGACTTGAAATCTGCTTACTTCACTAGATAAATCTAAAATAATATTATCCTTTCTTTCTATGATTTTCTTTTCTTTTTCTATATGATCCATAACTATAGCCCTATAATCTACTTTAGGCATTCAACAATATTGTCATTATTTTATTTTCACATTTCCTTTAAACTATCTATAGAGGAAGCCTCCTCCATTGCATCTAGTTCTTTAAAATGAACCATTTTATCAAATAGATAAAACACAAGTCTACCATCACAAATATATTTTGGATAGTGTACAAGTAATCTTGGAGGCATTGAAACAAATGTAACAAAATCATTGTACTCAAGTGCCAACTGTCAAGGAGCAATTCTATCAAATAAAGTCTCTAGAGGAATGGAAAACGAATTATCACTTGGTTCTATATCATTGTCCATAACTTCCTACCCTTGAGCTTCATTTTTAGATCCATGTAATTATTTTAAAGTCATGGCAATAACAACTTCTTTTGGAGTGAATAAATCATCAAAATTTCCCACACCTTCCATAATGATCTCCAGATACTATTCATGTACTTCTTTTAGAGTCGTTGCATCAACAACTCCTTCAAGGGTGCCTAAATCATTGTAATTTCCTACACCTTCCACATTATTCTTCAGAGAACATGAACTTCCTCATTCTTTTTCTTCATTTTAGATCTCCTAATGTAATTTTTAATAGTCTTTGTTTGAACAATGTCAGGTCAATATAAATCAATATTTTTTGTAGTGTGTCAGGAAATTGAACTTAACCTTCTTCATTTGAATTTCTTGTAGGGAAAAATGCTATTAATTAGCTAATAAATGAGGGACATATGTGACCCTATCTTCAACCCAATGTATGACTAGCCTCATGCAGTCACCTAAAATATCCTACTTGTGATGATTCATAATGGTCCTAAGGACAATCTGAATCAAGGTTTTGTATAGCCTTTTGGGAACATTTTACATTTTTAAACTGTTCCTAGGAACATATACCTTCCCCTCACAAATTTTATTGGTTATCTCAATATTTTCTAGATCTATGGTTTTCTTGGTGTTAAACATTTCTCTCCCTCTATGTGGAATTTTTATTGCTCTAGCAACCAAATTAGGGTTCAAATAAATGTTCTTCCTAGAAACCTGTTGAGCATATAGTTTGGTGAGGATATGTTATCATTGATGTCAACATGGCGCACAGACAATATGGCACAAAGTTGGCGCACATGTAGAGAAATTTTGTGAAAGGATGTATGGCACAAAGTTGGCGCAAAGGAAGAGGAAGTGTGTGAAAGTATTCTTTCTACACAAGTAGAGGAAGTGCATAGAAGGATTCTTTCTACTGTACTATCACAAATCCACATGAAACGAAACTCCTAGAAGAAATCGTGAAAGATTGAAAACATAAGTGTGTATAAATATTGAAGGATGAATGGATCAATGATGCAAAATAAATTAATGAAGTGATTGAGTCTACCAGGAGTACACACAGAACAAGAGGATGACCTATGAAACAATTTAGAAGTAAAATTAGACTGCGACAAATTCCCTTGTCCATGATTGTGGAATGAATCAACGTATGTTTGTGCTGCAATGCAACGACGAATGTGCAAATATCATAGGGTGCCTTGAGAAAAGTGACGAGTGACAGAGTGGACTATGACGGAACAAGAATATCCTCGCAATAGACACTTTGCAAACCAGAATGTGAATTACTACGACAAGAAATAATTTGGTAAAATGAGAAATATTTGGTCCATTTGAGTTAGTCAAAATGTTCAGAACAAGATTTTTTCCACATATAACTAACTGGAATTTGATTTGGTTAAAGTTTGCCCACAATGTAACTATCATGCATCCACATACTTTATTTAGACAAAATTGTCACTGACAAGATTTTGATGTGGTCAAAGTTTGTCCATAATGTAACTGTTACATGTCCACATATAGGAAGGTGAACTCAAAAAAATTGGTATAAATATGGATGTACTTTGATCAATCAATGTGTAGAAAATGAGAGAAAAGAAGGTGCAGTAATTGATCAAAGGAACATAAATGTAAATTTGTCAGTTTATGTAATGAAATGATTTTTTTCTGAATTTAGGGTGGCAGGGTGGTGCTAGGGTGATTTGAAGCTCACTAAGGATTGGTGTCCTCATTTTTGTAACAATTTGGTGCCTGAGAGGATTGGCATCCTCATTATCTGCGACAAGTTGGTGCCTCAGAATATTGGTGTCCGCATTATCTGTGATAGGTGGGTGCCTGTTGAGCTGAAAATTTATAATTTGTAAGTTGGTGCTTGCAGAAGAACATGAAGAAGATGTTATGTGGTTTTCTCCTGCATTGGATTTCCACGTAAAAATCCTAGTGTACTGTGTCTACAATGTTGTTTTGATTTCTGCATGTATTTGTCATTAAGTGTGCATTACTAAATATCTTAAATGGTTGAAAATAAAGAAAAATTTAGATTGTTAATGAAATATTGATTCACCCCCATCTTAGTATTACTGTGAGTATCAACAATTGGTATTAGAGAGCATGTTCCTTCAGTAACAATCTAATAACTAGAAGGAAGATCACGCAAAAAGCATGGCCAGTCAAGATTCTTTTTCAACCAGACCTTTTCTATTCAATGGAACACTTTTTACATTTTGGAAAATCAAAATGAAGACCTACTTGATGTCTCTTGGTCTGGGAGTCTGGAAGAGTGTGGTAGATGGTTATAAAATCCCAACTGCTCTTCCAACTGATGAAGATGGTAAGAATTATTACTATAGTAATGAAAAATCTATGAATTCTATTGAAGGACTTTCAAAAACAAAATTTGTTCAAGTGATGCAGTTGAAATCCACAAAGGAAATATGGGACTAACTAGTAAAAAATTATGAAGGAGACGAGAAAGAAAAAATGGTCAAAATTCAATCTCACAAAATGTAGATTGAAACCCTAACGATGAGTGAAGATGAAAATATTGCAGGTTTCTTTCTTAGAGTGGATGAGACTGTAAACACCTTGAAAGGGCTAGGAGAGGAAATTAAAGAAGCTATGGCAGTTCGGAAGGTACTAAGATCTCTTCCCTCAAGAATTGATGCAAAGGTATAAGCTATATAATACATGCATGAACTAGACAAACTGACTATGGGTACTCTCCATGGAATTCTGACTGCTTATGAGACAAGAACTAGGAAAGAAAAACCAGATGTAAAGGACACAATATTCAAGGCATCAATCAAATCATCAACATATCAAGATCATGATTCATCATAACACTTATCATATGAAGAAGAAACTAAATTTACCATTTAAATCATGATTCATCATAACACTTCTCATATGAAGAGGGGCTCTGGAAAATATAAAGGTATTTTACCATTTAAATGATTTCATTGTGGTAAAGTTGGTCATTTTGCTTCTAAATGTCCTTCAAAGAAAACAACACCAATGAAAAGGAAAGAAAAGGCAAGGATAAGTCTAGGGAGTTTAAAAATAAAAAATATTTTAAAAGGAACATTTTTTTATTCAAAAAAGGATAATAGTAGCTCCGAAGAAGAAGAATATGAGCCAAATACTTTTCAAGAGGAAAAACTTCTCATGGATTTGGAAGTACACAAATCTGATCAAGAAAAATCAAACACATAAGAGTGTGAAGTTGTGATAGACATGGAAGGAGAACTCATTAGTGCTATGGAGGAAATCTCTCGACTCAAGAAAAATAATAGACTAAGAAAATAACAGTTGCAGGTCTGCAAAGAAAAGGACAACAAAGTTAGTGAAAAAATAGTCATCTTAAAAATTTAGCTAGAAGAAGCCAAAATAAGGGAAGAAGTATTGATAAATCATATAAAATAAAAGGAGAATATCCATGACAAACTATAATCATAAATAGTTGTCTTAATAAAATATCTAGCAAAATCTAAGACTCGGGTAAAATTCATAAAAGGATCTAAAACTCTAGATAGCATTCTAATAAATTAGAGATCACCAGATGACAAGATAGGGATGGGATATAAGGAAAATATGAAAATCGTCAAAGGTGAGTCAAGCACCAACATGACAACCAGTGAGAAGCCTACAAGCTATGAAAATTCTCTCAAGGGAAACAAAAGTTACCCTAACCAAGCAAAAAGTGAAAAGAAGGAGCAGTCATAACTGAATCATCCCGATTATGAAACAAGGAAGCAACAAGTTCCTGCATCTTATCAATTTTGTAGACAAAGACCGATTCCTACAAGTAAGTTTTTCATTCCAAGGCATCCAAATTTTTTCTATGGATATTTTTTCTCTTGTGGAAACTTCAAACATAAGGATGTAAGTTGCATATTTTTTAGATATAATAGAAGTATAGGAATGGGATTCAACAAACCCCAAAAGGCTATGGTTCAAAAATATTTCAATAATAACCTTCTCCCCTTTACTAAATGACCTCAAGTACCACATATGAAATAATTTTGGACACAAGGAAAGTGAATGTAGAAGAAAGTTGTTGCTTATCTTTAAACAATATAGACAAGAATATTTTACCAAGGTTTGGAGGAAGAAAAATAACAACAGAGAAAATTGTGGACAAGCTATATATGCCAAAAATCAAGAAAATCAATGGTACATTGATAGTGGCTATTCCAAGCACATGACAGGATACAAAAGTAAGTTTGAATTCTTAACTGAAGAAAAAAGTGGTAATGTTACTTTTGGAAACAATACTTCAGGAAGAATTAGCGGAAAAGGAACAATTGTATTAGATGAAGATAAAAATGGAAAGACAAAAGAACATAATGTGTTGTATGTTGATGGTATAAAACATAACTTGTTGAGTGTAATTCAAATATGTGACCAAGGACACAATGTTCTTTTTCATTTAAGAGGTTGTAAAGTAATATATGTGAATACAGGGAAGACTGTCGTAAAGGCAATCAAAAGTTCAAGGAATGTATATATTTTAGAAGAAGGAAAAGATAAATGTTGCATTGGTAAAACTAATGAGAGATGGCTTTGGCACAAAAGATTAGGTCATCTTAGTTTTAATCAACTTGTTAAGCTAGGAAGAAAATATGTTGTGAGAGATATGCCTAAAATCTCCAAACCTGATAATATTGTCTGCAAATCATGTCAGTTTGGAAAGAAGCCAATAGTTCAATTCAAGGAAAGAGAACACTCCTCCACTCAACCTTTTGAGATGATTCATACTGATCTATGTGGCCCTACTAGTACACAATCACCTCGAGGTGAACGATTTTTCATTTTGTTGATTGATGACTATACCATAATGACATGGTTTGGATTGTTAAAGCATAAATTTGAGGATTTTGAGAAATTTGAAGTCTTCAAAGCACATGTAGAGAACGAAATGGATTTAAAAATAAATTTCCTAAGATCAAACAGAGGAGCATAATTTACCTCTGATGAATTTAACAGTTATTGTGAAAAGCATGGGATCAAAATATAGTTTGATATTACCAGAACCCCTTAGTAGAATGGAGTAGCAGAGAGAATGAACATAATAGTTCAAGAAATGGCTAGATCCATGCTTGATGAATCAAAAGTACCTAGAACCTTTTGAGGTGAAGTTATTCAAATTGTTGTTAACATTCTCAATAAAGAAAACATAAGGGTAAACAATGATAAAACCCCCTATGAACTATGGCATGGAAGACCAACATCAGTAAAGAACTTCAAAATCTTTGGCATCAAATGCTACATGAAAAGAAATGAAGACAACTTAGGTAAGTTTGAATCTAGAACTAATGAAGGTATCTTGTTAGGATACTCCTCCAGAAGTAAAGGAAACAAGTGTTGCAACAAAAGACTCCACAAGATAGTTGAAAGTATACATGTAAAGGTAGATGAAGGACCATTTCATCTAGTGAGACACCAACATCATGATGACTCATATGAATAACCAATTAATAATGAGCCACAAGATGACAACATGAATGAGGATAATGAAATAGAGGATTCAGAAGAAGAGGAGAGAATGTAAACATCACAACCAAAGACGCCATCAAGGTACGTTCAAAAACATCATTTAGAAATTCAGATTCTTGGAAATAAGGAAACATGTGTACAAACTAGAAGAAAACTTATAGATATGTCTACCTCTGCAAATCTTGCACTGTTGTCCATGGTTGAACCCAAAAAATTGTGCAAGAAAGCTAGGATGACCACTGGGTCAAAGCCATGAATGATGAATTAGACCAAATAGAGAAAAATAAGATTTGGGATCTTGTCCCAAGACCAAATGGAAAGAATGTAATTGGAACTAAATGGGTATACATAAACAAGTTAAATGAAGATGGACAGATAGTCAGAAACAGGGCCAGATTGATATGAAAAGGGTATCCTCAAGTCAAAGGAGTGGAGTTTGAAGAAAAAATTTCCCCTGTTGCAAGAATTGAAGCTATCAGGATGTTTTTGGCTTTTGCATGCTACCGAAAATTCAAATTCTACCATATGGATGCCAATCAACATATTTAAATGGTGAAATTGAGGAAGAGGTTTATGTGGAGAAACCAGAAGGATTTTTGGTAACTAACAAAAAATATTATTTCTTTCGATTAAAGAAAGCCCTGTATGGGATAAAACAAGCTCCAAGAGCTTAGTATTACAGTTTGGACATGTATTTGCATCAACAAGGATTTAAAAAGGGAAAAAAAATTAAACCCTAATAATTAATTAATTCTCCATATGGTTTTCCACCATGATGTGTTCACGAGAACTTGTAGAACTTAGCTAGACCATGGTGAGACTTTGGTGGTCTATGGCTAAGAGGGTCTCACATACCACTAGATTGCAAAGAATTCTTAGGGACAACGTTGGGGAGAGAATGGATTCATCAGAATGTAGAGGAACATTAAAGGACAAGCAATGGGCATGCATTCTATAACAATGGACACATCATAGCTTGCAAGGAAGGGTGTTGACCCTTCAAACCCTAGGCCTTATCCCCTATCTCTTGTAAATCCTACCACTGTGTATGATAATTATTATTGCCACCTAGAGAGAAACACTAACTGTTGCATTTGTGACTTCGAGGGTTACTACTATGTATGGTGTTTCCACCCTCTCAACTATGTCATCTACTACAACAATCACTACAATTATTTCCCTAGAAATCACCTTGTTTGAGATCTCAATGTAGAGACATGACTCAAGGTACCGATATTCCTAGCTAGTCTTTCCAATTTTGCAAACTTTAGTATATTTGATCTCACTTCTAATATCGTGGTTTATCCCAATAGTTTTTATATTTTATTTTATTTTGGGATATTGTTGTTGTGATTGGGTTTCAAGGATCCATATTGAGTGAAGAGATTGAAATGTACCCTGTCCAAACCCTACTACTCTCTCTTTGGTTAGGAAATGATCATTGAAAGGAATTGATATAGTCAATTTCTCCTTGCAATCATGACCTTGTAAATTCAACAACAAGTCAATCCCAAGTGGGAGGAAATTAAATTCTAATGCACACAAATTTCTCAAACTTATATATGGTTAGTATTCCTACACAAATGGCTCCTCCTCAAAATTGTCTCAAACATCATTCATTTTTGTTCTCTGGGTATATATCTATTTTTATTTATATATAATGTAAATATATAGTTATGTATAACCATTATTAAAGTTGAAACTTGTCTCTACATTTGTTTTTATTCTTCTTATCTATGCTAACAAGAATTTGATGTGAAATACCTCATGAATTCTTAATGGTTTTGTGCATCTTATATCATTGTGTTAACTGAAAGGAGGGTCATCCTTAACCTTTGCATATGTTAAAATGTATTTATTGATAATAGAAGTTGTGCATTGGGTTCTTCATTTGGATCTCACTCTTTTAAACTTTGAGTGTTTAAAGGGTCTATTTGAATTACAATATAGATTGAGGCCATGGCATTACTACATGTTAAGCTCAAATGGTTAAGTTCATTAGGGAAGAAATCACTTATTCTATTAAAGGAGAATTCAATTGTTTGGAGGATCAAATATTTTAGTTTTTTTTTATAATTTTTTTAATTAGTGTGACAGTTGTAACAGGTTGATAGTATATTTTTTTATAAATAGAGTTTTTAATTCGCATGCCAATGTTGGTAATTTACCTTTTTTTTATAGATTTTTTAATCAACATCTCAGTTGTAACATGTTGATAATATACTTAATTTGCAAGTGAAATCAAAATGTGATTGGTTTTTAAGTGAAAGAGGTATGAAACCAAGTTATGATGACCATGTAAGCTTATAAGTTAGAATGAAAAATAATATAAATCTTATTTCTTTCTTTTTGGTTAGTGAAGATGGTAGACATATTATTTTTATGAATGTCTATGCTTCTTAAGTTATCCATGATACTACCTTGGATGACACTATGTTGGTTTCATGTTATCTACTAGTTAAAACATGGTTGTCTTCCATGGCTTACTCCTTGAAATGACTTATTTTATTATGTTATATAAGTTTTATTGGATGATGTTAACAAATATTACACTATTTAAAATGACTATTTACAATGGACTTATGTAGAGTACGATGTATGTGCTGATTTGTTAATTCAAAGTACTTGTTTTGTTAACCTTATGTTAGTAGCATTGCAACTTTGTTAATACCAACATATTGCAATGTAGTGGATAAATGAGAGTTAATACTTTGCTACCAAAGTGTAGGTAACACATTTCCAATATTCTACTTTCTAATAATACAATTCAATGTTTTTTTTGTATTTAAGAATATACCCATACTTAGAACTCTAGTGTATTGTATGATGATATGATGTCATAAAATACATGCATATTGCCAAATGATAAATAGATGATTTTTTTTTTCATTCCTATGCCATCTTCAATGATTTCTCTACTTACCATTCTTTGCTTTATAATAAGATTTTGATATATATATATATATATATATATATTCCTAAACTGAATTTTTCCTTTCTTTTATACATTTAAAAAATAACTCATAAACACCGCCACTGTATATTAGTGTTAGAACATAATGTATGTTTTTATTTCTCATAATCTTAATTGTTCAAAGAGAGAATCCATGAACTTCACCATTTAATTGAAGTATTACAACCGCCTTACATTACCTTCGTCTTAAGTAACACTCTTAAAAGTTGATCACTCTAACGGGAAGTGAAAGATGTAAGTCATAGATCACACACAGAAGAACCCAAAACTCTTCTATGGCGTTGGTTAAACATTCTACGTTTTGGTTTTTTTGGTAAGAATTGGTCGGAATCAGGTGATGTAAATTTGGACAAAATCTCTATTTTATGTTGTTTAAATTCCCTTTCTGAATGCATAAATAGATTCAACATGTTAAAAAACCTCTGGAGCACTAAGATTATACAAACTTAACCACTGAAATCTACAGATCCAACCATTCATCACCAGATTTCGGGCAAAATCAAAAGAAAAAAATAGTTAAAAAACCCCACAAAAGTAGAACTTTTAGACTACTACCTCTTTCTTTTATTGGTATTGGATTATGTACTAAGTACTTGTCTCTACTCTAATTTAATACATGCATGTACTTGTCTGTACTCTAATTTAATACATGCATGTACTTGTCTGTACTCTAATTTAATACATACCTGTACTATAATTTAATACAGTTTCACTTCACTCTGATTGGTTTCCCCTTGTTGAATTCCCAGTGTGAAGCATTCCTTCAAACCTGAATAAATAGACATATTCCTTGATTGGATGAAAAGGTTGTTTCTTGCTGCACCTTCATAACGAGGATACCAAAAGGTGGCAATGTGTTTATTGTGAAATCTTCATAAGCAAAAACCAAATGAATAAAATGAACGTGATGGTGTGCACTGGGAAGGAGATCAACAAGGGGGCAGGTCGGCAAGGGGAGGAGGGAGAGACTGAAGGGGCCCTTTTCCATTCTTTACAACCCATGCTATTTTCAGTCCCCATGATGTGTGAAATTCTAAATGACAGTGCATGAACCACACGCCTGCATTCACTCCATGGATATAGCATAATCAAATATTAATATAATTAGTATTTACTCATAAGATATGATTTAATGCAATGTTGAATGGTAAATGAGATGAGATTTTGTATCTATATATTACCTGGATTGTCTGCGCGGAACCTGATAGCCACCCAACCTCCTTTGGGGAATCCCACGGTGTTTCTCTCCACAGGGTCAATGAGGTTAAAGTTTGGTGCATCAGTTGATTCATTGTAGTTTCCAACACCTTGGCCTACCATGAAGAAATTGAAACCATGGAGATGGACATGATGGTTGTCTGTGCTGAAAATGTTGGTGTCTTGAAGAATCAACTGAACGGTTTCATTGAAGGGAAGCACTTTCACTCCGGTCCCATTCACATCCTGTGTATTATTGGGTGGAGTGCCCGTGTAATTGAATGGGAATGGAGGATTGTCCGGAAAATTTGTCTTATAGATTCCTTTCATCTGCTTGAAATAGTGGGATTGAAGAAGAGCAGTGTTTGGAATAACAAAAGAAATGTTGTTGACAGAGGCAGTGAATCTGGTCATGTTGGGTGCCTGGCATGTGGCATTTCCCATCCCCTTTGGACAAGGATTCATTCCCAGACCAATCATAAAAAAAGGCTTTTTGTCCATCGTCTGAGGAACTAGTGCCGGGAATTGTGAGTTATCCAAGATTCTAAGTTTTCCACTAAAGTTGGTTGCAAAGGCTGTGTCATTAAGTGCTGGGAGTTTTGGCATCATAATGATGGAGGAGTTAGTAGAGTTGAGAGCATTATATCTTACAATTCCTGCAACAGTGGAGTTATCAAATGTTCCACCACCTGTAGCAAATGGGTGAGCTGCTATGAAAAATTGTTTAACTCCACCAACATTAATAGTTGCATTAGCAGTGAATAACACATTGGTGGTTTGATTGGGTGTTATGACAAGAGTGTCTGTTTGGAAAGGCTTGACATAAACTGCATCTACCTCCACCACAATCAAACTTTGATTTGCAATGGAAAGAAAAAGCTCATCATTGAGTGCAACATTGATGACTCGAAGAAGATATGTCTTCCAAGGAACTACACTCAGAGCGAATGTATCTACATAGCATGGCATGGTCAATCAATGAGTGTCATCCTCATTTCTACCCAATAAATAAAATAAATAAGTTTCTTGAAATAGATTTAAATAAAATTACCATTAGGAGAGGAGCAATTGTAAAGTGGTCTAGGAAATCCATTTATAGTGTAGGCATCAAACACATTTGGACCACCTCCTGTTTGGAGAGCCTACTGAATAACCTTCTCGATATCTGCATTCCACCATTCTCCTGCAAAGTGAAGGGGAGCACTTAAAGATAGTAAATTCCATTTGAGATGATCCCTTACCATTGGCCATTGCCATAGTTACAAGGTCCATATCATCCATAAGAAATTAGGATATATAAACTTACCCAGAATAATGGGAACTTCTGTGTATGGCTTGGGAAATGGGTAGGGAACATGTGGCTTAGGAAGTATAATGATGGCACCGTGTACACTAGCTCTTAACCAAGAAATGTGTTCCTCTTTGTCCTACGATGGTGAAGTTATAAACGTAACTCATTCTAGTTTGAACTAGACATTGGGTGACATAACCAAGACCATCTACCCATCCAGATCTCAGTTGTCGAATCCCATGCCTGCATACATGATCTTTAAAATCAATACTACTATTCAGTAGATCGAGCTGCTACATGCAGCTTGTTCAAGTATTATGAGTGCTCGGAGAATTAATATAATTACCAGTGAATAGTGACATTGTCCTTGACGTAGTTTACAAGTTTTATAATAACCCGATCTCCCTCACGAGAAATAATTGTAGGTCCTGGATACTTTCCATTCACTGTAATCAAAGATTTTGTGTGGCAAAGACGTGTCACATTCTTTAGCCTCACCTGCAATGCAATGCATTTATAACTAGGTTAATATAATCAAACACCCCCAATGAACCCTGCCTCACCTGCAACGCAATGCATTTATAACTAGGTTAATATAACCATTATTAAAGTTGAGCCCTGCCTCTATATAAAAAAACTTTATGATTCTCAAAATTATTATCAATCTAAAGTCCAAGTTTAAGGTATCTTAGATTTTATTTTTTTCATCGTTATGGGCTAAAATACCTAGCTATGATCCTATTGTTTTAAATCAAAATCTATATTTCTTTCAATTATTTCATGTTAAATTTACCAACTAGTTAAGGGAAGGACATACCAATTGATCAAGAACACATTCAAATAATTATTAATTACAAAACAAGATAATGACTAAGGTTTTGTTGTTCTTTTATTGACTTCAATAATGTGAAGACCTTTTGAGACTAAAGCTTAAGTTGTTTCAAGGCATTTGTGACATTGAAAGACAAATGACCCTTCTCTATATGATACATGTTAGCATAAGATATTATTCTTCTGGTACTTTTTAACAAGAATTCGATGTAAAATCCCATATGAATTCTAGAAAGTTTTATGTGTCTTAAATAATTGTGTTAACTAAGAGGAGGCTCATCCTTAGTCTTTTATATGATAAAATGTGTCTATTGGTAATAAAATTTGTGCCTTGGGGTCCTAAATTCTGATCCCACTCTTTTAGATTTTGAGTGTTTGGAGGGTCTATTTCAATTCCACAGTAGGTATGCCACAACTTAAACACCTATAAACTTTCGTTTAAATGGCATGGCCCACTTGTATGCAGAATACAAATTGAAATGACCTTGCATATCCTTTAAAGTTGTCTTATAAGTTGTTTAGTCCTTCTTTTACCCAATAAAAACTTAGTAAGTTCCATCACCACATGTTAAGCTCAAATGGTTAAGTTCGTCATGGCAGAAGTCAAATATTTGATTAAAGGCCTATTCAGTTGTTAGAGGAACAAATGATTTAGATGCCTTAAAAACTATATTTTTTTATTGAAAACTATGTCCATTGCTTTACTTAATTTGCAACTGAAGTCAAAATCTGGTTGGTTTTGAGTGAAAGAGGTATTAATTCAAGTTATAACCATCAATTTCTCCAAGCCATGAACTAAATGTTGGCCTTGTAAGATCATAAGTGTAACATGTCTTCATACCAATATCAAAAGTAGGTTTTGTTGGTCTAAAAGTTTATTGATTGTAGTGATATGCAAATCAAACTACAAGAATATAAGATCATGTAAAAAATACACCCTTCCTCTTGATTACCATGACAGTATGGAATTCCACAATTGACTCATAAATCAATCTTTCATTCCTGCAATGCAAAGTCTAGATAATAATTTCTCTATACAACACAATGTAGTTTCAAAATCTTCATTCAATTGAAAACTAGTGATTAACAATGTGCCCCATAACGCATTTCCATGATTATGACAATCAAGTGTAAATGGCATAACCAAATGAGCATAATAATTAAGCAATTATTCCACTTACTGATTTTATCTTAGAATATTATCAAATATCTCAACTCATCATTCACTTAGAATCTCCTAGATGGAGATTTTGTTCTCTCCAAAGGAGGACAATCGTAAGTTTTAGGGTTAAAGTTCCTAAGTTCATGCATGTAACATATTCTCCTTGATTAAAAGTTTGATTCCATGATCATTTAGGTGATAATAAACATAAGGAAATGATTTTTTAGTCTACAATCTTCTTACCTATGATTCTTTAATCTACAAACTTCTTGCCTCATTATTCACAAATACATGGTCACACATAATGACATAAATACTTGTAAAACAGGTTCTCACAACCTTGTGGACAACACATCATACAATCAATCTTATGATAGAGGTAAATACCTCACAACAAACTTTAAACTCATTCATAATGGTTATATAACAATCTATATTAAGGAAAGGAGTGACTAATTCACTACTATCCTTCATAAAAGTAGAGATCATATCCCAAAAAGATGAAAATCTTAGAAAATTGACTTTTTAAAGCTATAAGAGGTCATCTAATAAAAACCATTGCTTTGGGCCTAAGGGTTATACATTAAAGGATACTTACAAATGTTTTTAGACAGTTCATTCTAAATATTTTAATAATACCCACTCAAAAAAATCCACTAGAGAACAAAACATGCACCTACATGAAAATTATTCCAAACTTCAAAATTTTAAGAGGAACCCACTTAAAAAATCAATAGTTTGTTTTTTAGGGTTCATATATTTCATATTATCAATCTTAAATGGAGAAATAAATCATTCTTTCATGCAATAATTTTGTAAAACACTTAGGATGAAAGAATTTCCAATATCTTCCCACACATGTCATTGTTTACAATAGTAACCATTTCACCCACTAATATCTACATTATTTTCATGGCATATTCTCATAATAAATAATGCAAATATATCATTCATTATAAATTAATGAAATCATAAACAAAGAGAAAAACAAATACACTTATCTTTTCACAAATTGAGTTCCAAGAAAACTCACTTTATGTGAGCAATTTTACTCCTAACCACATGCAAATCCTTTTTGGTTGCCACCCTCCTGCTGAGCTATGAGACCACTAGAGTGAAGAAGGTTTGTTCAAGCTACCAAGTCACTTCTTCTTTTCCTAAGATCTTCCAAGACTAACCAAGTAAGACACTATTGTGTTCTTTATTCAATATCTCAACTAGACTAACTCTTGGCACTCTCTCCACTACCCCATACAATACAACAAGCCACCCCCTTCTATGCTCTTCAGTCCATTAGGAATGCTCTTCCTTTATGTGCTCTTCAATATGTGTAGAAAGATCCCAAGTCACTTTCTACATTCAGATTTCATTTCCAACAATATGTGGTTTCTTAGATAGTTGATTATGGATTCTTGGATAGAAAAAAGGTTAGTAATGTACATAGATTTAGTAAGGTATCTCCCTACTCAGTGTTGATACCTAATATCACCCAATAGACCATCTACCATATCTCCATGGATCATATGAGACGTGGGCTAGTTTTTCTTCATTAAGAACTCTATTTTTCCATCAAGAACTCTCTTTTCCTCAATCTACCTTCTTCTCATTCAAATTTGTATGAATGGATTAGTGAAAGGGGTGAGAGGGAGGAGTCTTCCCTCTACTCCTTTCTTGGTTCCTTGATGATAGAAATTCGTTACTACAAAGTAGAAGGTGAGCTTGAGTATAGGAGATAATTTACTTGGACTACTTAACTCAATTCACTAGGATCATATCTTAAGTAGCATAAACATGAGGATAAACTGGGAATAGGAAAATCACATGGAAGAGTGTTATAGATAGGATATGGAAATTTCATAAGACATAAATGATTCCCCCTTTGACCCCTTTATCTTTCCCCTCTAGAAAACTCATAGCCCCTTAGGTGCTCTATCTCATTCAACCTTGGAAATTTTCATTAAATTCAAAATGGTCATATTTGTATGTCTTTCAAAATCACCATGGAAACTACCTCACATCGTGGAGAAAAACAGAGTAATGAAAAGGATAATTACAGCATATAAACGAAATGAAATTCAAGAATTCCAAAGGGTCAAGATTAGAATATTACAATAAGTTATAGTGAAAAATGATATAAATCATATTGCTTGATTTGTGGTCATGGAAGATGGTAGGCATGTTATTTTTATGGATGTATATTCTCCTTAAGTTATCCCCAATAATACCTCAAAGACTTATGAACAAGGTTGTGTTATTTTTGGTTTGATGTTATCGATGAGATAGAACATGGTTACCTTTTGTAGCTTACTACTTGAAATGACTTATTTTGTTATGTTATATATGTTTTGTTGGATGATTTTAGAAAATGATATTTTTGTTTAAAATGATGATTCACAATGACCTTATGGTGTACAATGCATATGATAATATATTGAATCAATCTTCCTATTTGGTTAGCCTTATGTTGATAGCATTGTAACTATATTCAAGAACATGTTTTTTTTTAATTATTATTTATTTTTGGGATGCTTCAATCTACTAATGACAACATGTTGCAATGTAGTGGATATATGGAAGTTAGTACTTTATTACCATTGTATTTTTTCTAATTCCTAAACTTTTTCTATTACGACAGTGATAGGATTGCATTGTTTAAATTTTGTCTAATGTGTGTCTAGGTTATTTGCGGATATGATATGGGGGGGGAGAGGGGGGGGAGGTGGGAAATGATGTCGTGGGTATTGAATGATCTACAAGTTGTACAATTGATCAAATATCCTCCTCTCATGCCACATTCACATTCCCCCCCATTAGATCCCTTAATTTCCTTTGGATCTCCTATGTAAAAACTAATTAATTGTACTAGGATTTGTGTTGAATTAGACCAAATTGACCATTCATGAGTACTAAAACTAAGTATGTATAAACCACTCAAGGATGTTCGGAAAAATCAGTATGTGGGGATGCTTGATTGAAGCTATTCCTGCATATATGGTTTGCAGGATTTGCACAACATGTGAGTAATGACCTTGTGGCCATGGAGCCCCTCCCCATTCATGTCCAAATACATGAATTTATAGAGGAGAATAACCCCTATGATGAGCAATATGTCTTATACTAGAGCCTTGTTTTCTCTTTCAATTGCATGTAAGAGATTCTTACTCCAAATGGGGTAATAAATGCGTGTTGTTTCATTCAATTTAGAAAGAGAAATTTGTTTCTTTAGGAATGAGGAAAAATGCAAAACAATGGGATGCCTCTAGCAACATTGATAGAGGAATGAAAGTTGAGGACTCTATCAAATTCATGGGCCATGCTCTTGGATTCTGGAATGAACTTTCCATACCATGGCATTAGGGACCACCTTGAAATCTAACACCACCTTCTTTTTATTCATTCATATGTAAGATTGAGCTCATTAATTTTTTGTTGGAGTGGAAGTAACTTTCAATTAATTGGGATTCAATCCTTTTGTTTATTATTTTTTCTAGTTCATCATGATTGAATAATATACGTGAGTAGAATTTTTTCTCGTGGAAACGATAAATGGCTATGAAGATGTTCCTAAGAACGGTGATAAATTGTTGAATAGGGATACTAAGAATCAATTGATTAGTGTTTCCATTGAAGCCAACATAAGGAATTCCAATTTTACAAATCTACGAGTAGTTGATTCATTAATTTTCGTTGAGTATGATCATATGAAAATTTGTAAACCCTAAAAATTAATTAATTATGCATGAGGTTTACCACCATGATGTGTTCACGAGCACTTGTATAACTTAGCTAGACCATGGTGAGACTTTGGTGGGCTATGGCTAAGAGGGTCGCACATACCACTAGATTGCAAAGAATTCTTAGGGACAACGTTGGGGAGAGAAGGGATTCATCAGAGTGTATAGGAACATTAAAGGGGCATCAATGGGCATGCATTGTATAACAATGGACACATCATAGCTTGCAAGGAAGGGTGTCGACCCTTCAAACCCTATGCCTTCTCCCTTATCTCTTCTAAATCCTACCACTGTGTGTGATAATTATTATTTCCACCTAGAGAGAAACACTAATTGTTGCATTTGTGACTTCGAGGGTTACTACTATGCATGGTGTTTCCACCCTCTCAACTTTGCCATATACTACAACAATCACTACAATTATTTCCCTAGAAATCACCCTGTTTGAGATCTCAATGTAGAGACATGACTCAAGGTACCGATGTTCCTAGCTAGTCTTTCCAATTTTGCAAACTTTAGTATATTTGATCTCACTTCTAATATTGTGGTTTATCCAAATAGGTTTTATATTTTATTTTATTTTGGGATATTGTTGTTGTGACTGGGTTTCAAGGATCCATATTGAGTGAACAGATTGAAATATACCCTGTCCAAACCCTACTACTCTCTCTTTGGTTAGGAAATGATCATTGAAAGGACTTGATATAGTTGATTTATCCTTGCAATCATGACCTTGTAAATTCAACAACAAGTCAATCCCAAGTGGGAGGAAATTAAATTCTAATGCACAAAAAATTCTCAAACTTATATATGGTTAGTATTCCTACACAAATGGCTCCTCCTTGAAATTGGCTCAAACATCATGCATTCTTGTTCTCTAAGTATATCTATTTTTATTTATATATAATGTAAATATATAGTTATGTATAACCATTATTAAAGTTGAAACTTGTCTCTACATTTGTTTTTCTTCTTCTTATCTATGCTAACAAGAATTTGATGTGAAATCCCTCATGAATTCTTAATGGTTTTGTGCATCTTATATCATTGTGTTAACTGAAAGGAGGGTCATCCTTAACCTTTGTGTATGTTAAAATGCGTTTATTGATAATAGAAGTTGTGCCTTCGGTTCTTCATTTGGATCTCACTCTTTTAAAGTTTGAGTGTTTAAAGGGTCTATTTCAATTCCACTATAGGTATGGTGCAACTTAAACACCTCTATACTTTAGTTTGAATGGTGTAGCCCACTTGCACCTGAAATGAAAATTGAAATGACCTTGCATATCCTTTAAAGTTCTTTCAAAAATTGTTTAATATTTTTTTTACCCAATATAGATTGAGGCCATGTCATTACTACATGTTAAGCTCAAATGGTTAAGTTCATTAGGGAATAAGTCACTTATTCTATTAAAGGAGAATTCAATTGTTTGGAGGAACAAATAATTTAGTTTTTTTTTTTTATAAATTTTTTAATTAGCGTGCCAATTGTAACAGGTTGATAGTATACTTCTTTTTATATAGATTTTTTAATTAGCATGCCAATGTTGATAATTTACCTTTTTTATTATAGATTTTTTGATTAGCATCTCAGTTGTAACATGTTGATAGTATACTTAATTTGCAAGCAAAATCAAAATATGATTGGTTTTTGAGTGAAAGAGGTATGAAACCAAGTTATGATGATCATGTAAGCTTATAAGTTAGAATGAAAAATAATATAAATCTTATTTCTTGCTTTTTGGTTAGTGAAGATGGTAGACATATTATTTTTATGAATGTCGATGCTTCTTAAGTTATCCATGATACTACCTTGGATGACACTATCTTGGTTTCATGTTATCTACTAGTTAAAACATGGTTGCCTTCCATGGTTTACTCCTTGAAATGACTTATTTTATTATGTTACATAAGTTTTGTTGGATGATGTTAACAAATACTACATCTGTTTAAAATGACTATTCACAATGGACTTATGTAGGGTACGATGTATGTTCTGATTTGTTAATTCAAAGTACCTATTTGGTTAACCTTATGTTAGTAGCATTGCAACTTTGTTAATACCAACATATTGCAATGTAGTGGATAAATGAGAGTTAATACTTTGCTACCAAAATGTAGATAACACATTTCCAATGTTCTACTTTCTAATAATGCAATTCAATGTTTTTTTTATTTAAGAATTTACCCATACTTAAAACTCTAATGTATTGTATGATGATATGATATCATAAAATACATGCACATTGTCAAATGATAAATAGACAAAAAAAAAAAAAACATTCCTATGCCATCTTCAATGATTTCTCTACTTACCATTCTTTGCTTTATAATAGCTTATGCCATCTTCAATGATTTCTCTACTTACCATTTTTTTGCTTTATAATAAGATTTTGATATTTAGATTTTAAAAATATTCTCTTTTTCCTTTTCTTTTTTCTAAATTGAATTTTTTCCTATTTTTTATACATTTAAAAAAAAACTCATAAACACTGCCACTGTATACTATTGGTAGAATATAATGTAGGTTTTTATTTATCATAATCTTAACTGTTCAAAGAGAGAATCCATGAACTTCACCATTTAATTGAAGTATTACAACCGATTCCTTCAAACCTGAATAAATAACCATCTTCCTTGGTTGGATGAAAAGGATGTTCGATGTTGCATCTTCGTAACGAGGAGACCAAAAGGTGGCAATGTGTTTATTGTGAAATATTCATAAGAAAAAACCAAACGAATAAAATGAACGTGATGGTGTGCACTGGGAAGGATATCACCAAGGGGGCAGGTCGGCGGGGGGAGGCAGGAGAGACTGAAGGGGCCCTTTTCCGTTCTTTACAACCCATGCCATTTTCAGTCCCCATGATGTGTGAACTTCCAAATGACAGTGCATGAACCACACGTCTGCATTCACTCATGGATATCGCATAATCAAATATTAATATAATTAGTATTTACTCATAAGATATGATTTAATGCAATGTTGAATGGTAAATGAGATGAGATTTTGTATCTATATATTACCTGGATTGTCCGCGCGGAACCTGATAGCCGCCCAACCTCCTTTGGGGACTCCCATAGTGTTTCTCTCCACAGGGTCAATGAGGTTAAAGTTTGGTGCATCAGTTGATTCATTGTAGTTTCCAACACCTTGGCCTACCACGAAGAAATTGAAACCATGAAGATGGACAGGATGGTTGTCAGTGCTGAAAATGTTGGTGTCTTGAAGAATCAACCGAACAGTTGCATTGAAGGGAAGGACTTTCACTCTTGTCCCATTCACAGCCTATGTATTATTTGGTGGAGTGCCTGTGTAATTGAATGGGAATGGAGGATTGTCTGGAAAATTCGTCTTATAAATTCCTTTCATCTGCTTGAAATAGTGGGATTGAAGAAGAGCAGTGTTTGGAAGAACAAAAGAAATCTTGTTGACAGAGGCAATGAATCTGGTCATGTTGGGTGCCTGACATGTGGCATTTCCCATCCCCCTTGGACATGGATTCAGTCCCAGACCGATCGTAAAAAAAAGCTTCTTATCCACCGTCTAAGGAACCAGTGCAGGAATTGTGAATTAGCCAAGCTTTTAAGTTTTCCACTAAAGTTGGCTGCAAACGCTGTGTCATTGAGGGCTGGGAGTTTTGGCATCATAATGGTGGAGGAGTTAGTAGAGTTGAGAACATTATAGCTTACGATTCCTGCAACAATGGAGTTATCAAATGTTCCACCACCTGTAGCAAATGGGCGAGCTGCTATGAAAAATTGTTTAACTCCGCCAACATTAACAGTAGCATTAGTAGTGAATAACACATTGGTGGTCTAGTCGGGTTTTATAACAAGAGTGTCTGTTTGAAAAGGCTTGACATAAACTGCATCTACATCCACTGCAGTCAAACTATGATTTGCAATGACAAGAAAAAGGTCATCATTGAGTGCAACATTGATGACTCGAAGAAGATATGTCTTCCCAGAAACTACACTCAGAGCGAATGTATCTACATAGTGTGGCATGGTCAATCAATGAGTGTCATCCTCATTTCTACCCAATAAATAAAATAAATAAGTTTCTTAAAATAGATTTAAATAAAAGTACCATTAGTAGAGAAGCAGTTGTAAAGTGGTCCAGGAAATCCATTTATAGTGTAGGCATCAGACACATTTGGACCACCCCCTATTTGGAGAGCTTGCTGAATAACCTTCTCGGTATTTGCATTCCACCATTCTCCTACAAAGTGAAAAGTGAAGGGGAGCACTTAAAGATATCAAATTCTATCTGAGATGGGCTCTGGCCATTGCCATTGCATATGTTAAAATGTATTTATTTGCAATAGATGTTGTGCCTTGGGTTCTTCGTTTGGATCTCACTCTTTTAAATTTTGAGTGTTTAAAGGGTCTATTTGAATTCCACTATAAGTATGGTGCAACTTAAATACCTCTATACTTTACTTTGAATGGTGTAGCCCACACCTGAAATGAAAATTGAAATGACCTTGCATATCCTTTAAAGTTGTCTCAAAAATTGTTTAATCTTTTTTTTTACCCAATATAGATTCAGGCCATGCCATTACTACATGTTAAACTCAAATTCATTAGGGAAGGAGTCACTTATTCTATTAAAGGAGAATTCAATTGTTTGGAGGAACAAATAATTTAGTTTTTTTTTATAGATTTTTTAATTAGAATGCCAATGCTGATAGTATACTTAGTTTTTGATTTTTTAATTAGCATGTCAGTTGTAGCATGTTGATAGTATACTTAATTTGCAAGTGAAATCAAAATGTGATTGGTTTTTGAGTGAAAGAGGTATGAAGTCAAGTTATGATGTCGACCATGTAAGCTCATAAGTTAG
>SNQJ01S0002221.1:111411-126851 GCA_010110895.2 Picea sitchensis
TCAGGGGAGGCCAAAATTCAATGTGAAATCAGGCCACGAGAGAGTGGAAATCAGAACCTAGATTCTGTGTATAGATTGTATGGACAATATTGTTTGATTGAAAGTTAATGAAAGCATTCTTATGTTTCTTTTGTCTTTGTACAAATAGTAAAGTGACGAATTTTATTCTCTGGATATGGTAAAATTCGATGAACTCCAGTTCTGTGTATGTGGAATGGAGCGTTAATCTGTTAAGAAGATGGGTTCTGTGCATGCAATAACTGTGTGTATCTTGACTGGAGAGTCTGCTGCGAAAAAGATTGRAAGAAATCGTTTTCAAAAAGGTAAGAAAAATTCAATCCCTTCCGAAATCACCCTTCTGGAATTAAATTCATGAGATCTTCTGGAATTAAATTCATGGAACGACCAGATAACAAATCCAATCATAGATTTGATTGAATAACCAGATTACTATCATAGGTCTGAGTATGAAATAGACAGGAAATGAATCTCTGTTGTAGACAGAGATGGAAATTGAATCCATTTAGGGGGTTCGAGTAATGGATTTTATGTAATAACCCCTGTGTATGTAAAACGAGTAAGGAAAGCTCGTTATGGTGCGCAGATAGTCACATCAAGGAGTTGAAGTCTTGTGTTAATGTCGGATAGAGTTGTGTTAATGTCTTGGTGAAGTCACAGCAAGGAGTTGAAGTCTATTTTGTCTTAGTTGCAGAGAAAAACAACGCCACTCTTCACGGGAGACAAAGGTAAAGATTTCAAATATCCTTTTACAAATTTATAGAGAAATGATGGTTTAAGGTGACAGATCTTAAATGGAATAAGAGGAATGCGCCAGAATGGTGGAGGTTCATTCAGTATCGAATGACCAAAGGAAAACTCTATGTAATTGAAAACAGAGAGATAATGAACTGGAGGTCAGCTTACAAATTCAAATTGCAGTGTTTAGACTGAGATGGTTCCAGCCAGCCTTGAATGAATAATGATGGTCCACCTAAGTCGGGCAAAAAACTTTGAGGGTGAGTCAATTACTTATAAGTTGACCATGTCTTGAACTTAAATCAAGAATTAAGATTTGAGAAGGTAAAAGGCAGGAAGAGTAAATCTTCCTGAATTAAGTGGTATCAGAGCTTGGAAAGCTCTTGGTAGAAGCTTCCAGCGGAACCAGATTTGGGAGAAGAAACAGAGCTTGCAGCGGAACCAGATTTGGGAGAAATATGACGAAGGTCAATTGTTTTCTTTTGCAATTTAATTTGATTATAGAAGATTTATGGTTATAGGAATTAAGCTCTGAGAAGATACCTTGAAACTCTGCGAGGATATAAGAATTTTCTACCTTGGGAGAAAGGCAGAACAGATTTTTCTTGAAAACCAAATCTCAGAGGAAGCATGTCCAGAAGTAAGTAAAGGACATTAGGAAGACTGCAGCAGTAGAGCCAACAGAAAGATTGAGAGAAAGCTATAATAGCATCACATGTCCAAATGAGATTGGACAGCAGGTAACTTGGTCTTTTGTCTTTCAACTAATTTGTGAAGAAAAGGGTTGATCACAGGTAGCAGCAGTGGAATGTATTGTGGCATTGATTACAGCTAGAGAGTTGTAACACAGAAAAAATGGAAGTTCTCAAAGAGGTGAGTAAGATAAATGCAGCAGCCACGAGAGCAAGGAGTGCTCACGGAGGTTCTAAGTGAGAGAACCTTAAAGCATATAGATATCAAATACTGTTGAGGTTCTAAGGAAAATATATTGTTGAGATCTTGCAAAGACTCAAGATGATGGACTGCAAGTCCATGGCCACACCTATGTTGAAAAATATGAAGCTCTTGAGTGATTCATCTTTAGATTTTGTGGATCCCACAATGTATAGACAGTTGATCAGATCATCGATGTACTTGGTTAACACTAGGATGGACATATGTTTTGCAGTGAACCCTTTGAGTCAGTACATGGTCCTTTTCCGGGGGATATTTTCTCCTAAATCTGGTGAGAAATTGTTGGATCTGCATATTTGAGTTGTTAAATCAGTATAATCCAAGTGCCCATGGGTTTTTGAGCACGCCGAATCCATTTATGCATTCAGAAATGCAATTTAAACAACATAAAATTGTGATTCCGTTCAGATTTATGTTCTCGAATTCCACAGAAAAAACCAAACGTTTAGATGTCCTCGAAGTCTAATATCCATTGCAAGCACCACATATATAGTTGAATATAAAGAACGCAGAGATACGCGAATGGGATACATGTGTTGTTAACCACTAGGCATAAATGAACTAGTAGAAGGAAACACACATTCAAATAAAAGAGAAACGTGGGGGAAAAGGAGACGCTTCATTACGACAATTATCCTTGCAACTAGTACAGAGAATAGAGCAGGCCACGAAGGGGCTTCCCTCCTCACCCAATCTCCTATCCAATACAATGTGTCTACCTTCCTTTTATACACACTCTAACCTGGTCTAGCGGATCAAACCCAATGAGATCACTAAAAGATCACCCACTCCGATATTTGCAATTAGCAAGTTTCTCGTTTCATTATAATATACTTTCCACATAGCAACAAATTTAATGGTATTGTTATTTCCAATGTTATTGAAGAAGCTATGGTTGGGCATTTCTCTTTGGAATTTTGAACCCCCTCTCTTTTTGGAATCCTTTTATTAGCAAGCCCTATAAATGGCCAAATTTTTGCAACAACTCAACTCCAATGGAAAATTGCACACAATTGTGAAAGTAGGACAAATTGAACCAATTTAACTTTAACAGCATGCATGGGTGAACATGTAAACAAAGGCGGTTTCAAATTGTTCTTCTTTTTCCAGTGGTGGCTTGTTGGGTTGATGTAAGTGAGGCATTGTTATTCCCCCCTTAGGGGCTCAAGTCTCTCTGAAAACTTGCTTGTGCTTTTTCCTATGCTCGTGTGTGTGCTTGTGGTTGCGAGAAAATGGGTGGGGCCAGGTGCAAGGCCCTAGGGGACTTTGGAGGTATAAATGGCCCCCACTCATGGCCTCCTAATTGAAACTCAACAACCTTTCCCATCATCGATATTCTCAACCAGGTCCTCTATACCGAGATGTGGTGACATGCTTGCAAATGAAGCCATTGCCATCATGTATGTTCTCAATTGCACCGAGCTTTCAACGTAAGAAGGGACTTTCTTTTCTCCCAAATCAGGAAGCACGTTTGAGTGTTGCTTGTTCCAATATTGTTGTATGGATGAGGCATATGAGTGCCCAAATCTCTTTTTCATGGCTCAAACCCACGAAGAAATGGAACATGGTTGTGAAACTAGGCCAAATTCGAAACAAGTTAGGGAAACACCACTCATGCAAGAACTTGAAAATGATGTATGATCGTGTCGATGTGGATCCCAAGAAGGCGCATGTAATTAGGGAAGGGAGAACCCCAACAAATATTCTCGATGTAGGAAGATTTATCGGTTTCTCCAATTCTTATAGAAGACTTGTTGAAAACTAGCATAGTATTTCCAAAGCCATTGTTTGAATGATCGAAGAGGTTGTATGCTTCACAGAGGCACGGGTACTCACTCTCCATCCTTTGAATGCTCATGCTATTCATATCGATGCTAGCGGTGTACCTATCAACACAATTTTATCACAAGAAGGAGAAGTGGTGATGCAAAAGAGGTATCCTATCTTTATTAGCAGTCATTCCTTCCATTAAAACTTGAAAGTGTTACTTAGAAAATAATGAACTTCGAGTTGTTAGAGATTATAGGATAATATTGTATTTTTCTCCACCAAGAGAGAGCACGGGATCAATCTTATGTAAACGTGCAATGTTGTTTCATGAGTACAAGACAAAAGTAACATATAAAGTTGGTAATGAAAATGCATTCTCTAGAACCTAATGCGTACTATGTTTAGAGTCCATTGTTCATGGAATATTGAGAGCATAAGTGAAAGAAGCACAAGAGAAAGACATGCATTGTCGCGAAGCAATCTCCTTAAAGCAGAAAAGTAATCATCACCCTCTACACTTTACAGTAGAAGATGATATTTTAAGGCATAATGAAGCAATGTTGACTTTTGATGCGACAAAATTCTATGCGAGACTCGTGAGAGTCCTTGAGAAAATCACATGGAAACAAAAGACCCTAATGAGGTAGTTGAGAAACATGTCCATTGGAGGAACGTGAAGAAGGATGTTTCTTAATACACAAATATTCGTCAATTTAGTTGCACGGTAAACATGGCTGCAAAACATCATTCATTGTGCATATTGATGCCACATGGGGTTACAATAGAAAGGGAAAAGCATATCTAAAAAATGAAGGGAAGGGGTTGTTTGCATTTCTAGATTATGTCCCTATTTTTGGAAAGAAGGATGAAGAGCGTCCTCGACATGTGGATATTATGCTCAATCGCCACCAACAAAATTGTGAGAGTGTGACTTCTTCAAGGGGGAGGTAGAGCGTTTGGGCCATGCAGTTTCAAAGAAAGGAATTTTCGGGATAGAGAGAAGAATGGGTGGATACCTTTTTCATATTGCAACACCATTGTTAGATAATTAAAGAGGTTGAAAAGATGGAGTTGGATGAAAATGCAATACAATAGTTTTTGAAATAGTCAAGAAAAGTTGATAGCATCGACACCCACACTCTGAAATATTTCAAATGATTTTAAAGAACATATTGATGCTATTGGTGTAGAAATAGATGTAGTTTGCCACTAAATGAAAGCGCGGTGACTTATGAAAGTGGGAAAATGCCACAAATATAAAACGAGCTTCCTCGCCACAAAAGCAAGTATTCATTACATTAAATCTTGGAGGCATTACCGATATGTAAACTACCGTGGATGTTCCATTGGACAGTTCGTCACAACAAATCTAATAAAATAACGAAATTTTTATTGCGAAGGTTGATTTCCTTTAGATCTCATATTCTTTAATTACTAGTTTTCTGCTTAAAATGTATGAAACGATAGAAATGCGAAAAATAGAGAACATAAATAAATACCCGCACACCATCCAAAAATAAACGCAAGATGTGACCCAGGAAACCCAATATGAGGGAAAACTCGGCTAGAAGGTGAGGTCGTTGTGCTCTATTTTCTTCTAATGCAAGTACAAAGAAAGAGGTGCTCTTTGTGGAGTTTCCTTTGACATTGTGGCATGTATGGCAGCTACGAAATCTCTCCTTCTCTGTTATGCTATCAAGGCACTGATCCTAGGTGCTCCGCTCAAATGTGGAACAAATACAATGCTAAATAATGGAACCCCCTTCTCCTCTTAGTGGCCCGATATCTAACATATCCCGATAGCCATCTAGGGGTATGGTTTTGACTTCCTCCACCCTCAATTGTGTTAAGTTTTAATGCTACTATTAGGTTATTTTCAATTTACTAGAGCATTCAATGTATTTCTACAATAACAACATAAAGAGCATCACTTAAATAAACACAATCACAAGGTACACAACATTTTATCCTAGGAAACCCTCATGGGGGAGAAAACCCAGCAAAACCTTCCTCAATAATAGATTGTCAATACAATGTCAAGACTAAGACCAAACCACCAAAGATAATCCAAGACTGAGCATGTGCCTTTCTCTCCTTCTTCTTGTAACTGCAACAACCTTCAAAATATGTGCACTAGATGAGTTGTTGAGTGAGTGAACTAAGTATCTTTCCCAGGTATCACAAAACATAATTTTCAATTTCTTCTTTGGACAACTTCTTAGGTGGCTCATCATCTTCAACTGCATGGGCATGATATCTTTTGTTATTTCTCTTCTTGTATTCTTCATTTATGGAAAGAAAGTTCTTAGAAATGTGTCCCATCTTATCACAATGATAACATTGATACGAGGAGAAATCATTTCTTTGACCCTTATGATATTTTTGGAATCTCTTTGGAGGGTGGGATTCTTTATGAAAGTGGGTCAATCTCTTTGGAGAGTGAGATTATTTATGAAATTGGGTCTCCTTTTGGAAATGATACCTTCTCTTTCCTCCTTTATCATGAGCAGCTAGGGCTTGATCTTCATCGCTTAGTAGTACATTTTCTCGGTTTGCCACTCTTGCTTCTTCTTGAACACATTCTTCTTATAGACTGACAAATTTGAGTTTCTCTTTTCTTGCACAGACGGTTTGGATGAAGGGATCCCAAGGTCTTATGAGACTGTTAATATTTTTCATGATGAGTTCATATTCATCCAAGTTATCTCCAATTGCTTCGAACTTTTCTTTGAAATGAGTAACCCTAGAGAAATAGTCTTGAACTGTTTCTCCTTTTTGCATCTTTGTATTTTTGAGTTGGGTTCTCAAGTTCATCTTCTGGTTGATGTTCTTTCCTTCATACATTCTGGTTGGGGCATCACACATCTCTTTTGGAGTATTTTTAGAGGACACTTGAGGGATCAAGTGATTTTTAATGGTGTCTGCAATTATCCTTTTGGCCCTAACCATATCCTTTTTGTACTTCTCTTTTACTGCATCTTCTTCGGGTTTTGGCACATTTTTTTTTATGAATTTTGCAAGGTCATTGTCTTCAAGAATGATTCCAATTCTTTACTTCTAGGAACGGAAGTTTTTCACGCCTTATAACTTTTCAAAAAGCTTGGTGCTTGCATACATCTTGACCTAGAGCTAGGAAAATGACTAGAAAATTAAAAGGCTCGGAAAGTGAATCTGAACTTACCAAGAGATTCTCTAGGCTGATGCGAGTAGGCTAGAGCTTTTTGATTTCAAAAATTTCAAGTTTTACCCCTTGAAACTTGACCTGTGCAAATCTGGACTGGCACTTCTGGTATTGGTTATGGTTTCTTGGTTTTCTAGTCTTCTGGTACCAATCAAAACTAGGGTTTGACTTTCTGGAGGCTCTGGCCACTGAAAAGGTGTGCTCAAGCTTCCAAATGATGCGCTAGGTTAGGGCGCACTTCCATAGATGGTTTTTAGTAAGAAATCCATTTCCAATAAAAATCCTTAATTTTCTTGTACAACAACAATGACATTTTTGGATACCTAGTGAAAGGTTCTCTATTCATTCAATCTCTGATACCATGTTAGGTTTTAATATTGCTATCAGGTTATTTTCAATTTAGTAGATCATTCAATGCATTTCCACAATAATAGCATAAAGAGGATCATTGAAAGAAACACAATCACAAGGTACACAACATTTTATCCTAGGAAACCCTCATGAGGGAGAAAACCCAAAAAAAACTTCCTCAATAATAGATTGTTAATACAATGCCAAGACTAAGAACAAATCACCAAATATAATCCAAGACTGAGCATGTGCCTCTCTCTCCTTCTTCTTGTAACAACAACAACCTTCAAAAGATGCACACTAGATGAGTGGTTGAGTGAGTGAACAAGTGAGGTGCCATCCTCAATTATAAATACTAGTTGAGGAGGCGCTAGGGTTATCTCTCTTCACCAAGTACGATTGACTTCTTCCAATAATGGTTAAAAAAACTTTATTAAACCCTAGGGGTTGACTTTACAAACACCACCATATAACTATGGTTTGACTAATCCACAAAAGGGGATTTGGACTTATACAAGACATGATATGATTAATCCACAAAAAGGGATTTGATCTATAAAATAATAACTCAACTATAATTATAATATTCTTCGAAGTTACAATATTTCAACACTCTCCCTTAACAAGAAGGGTATTCTACTGACATAACCCAATACAACATCATCGGGAGAAAGAGAGGTCAACATCATCATCAACATCTAGAACATTGATTGACACATATATAAGTCATCGAAATTTTTTCTCATCATCAATATAATCACCATTCATAGCATGGAGCTGGAGTAGCATCAACATCATTATCATCAGCATGAAGATGAAACATCAACATCAATGGCATGAAGTTAGTACAATATCATCGACAACACGACGCTGACACAACTTCATCATCAACATCATGAGGCTGACACAACATCATCAACAACACGAGGTTGAAAAAATGACATCATCAGCACGAGGTTGAGACAACAACATCATCAACACGAGGTTGAGGAAACAACATCATCAACATGAGGTTGAGACAACAACATCATCATCATATGGCAACAAAATGAGGTAGGTGCAACAACATTATGTGGTACTTTGACAGACCGTCCTTACCGGACCTTCAAGATCTTCCCAGGAATCAAAATAATTCTCTAGGATATAAACTCCTAACAAAACTACCACATGGTACTCTTACAGATTATCCTTACTGGACCTTCGGAATCTTCCTAGGAATCAAAGGATTCCCTAAGATATAAAATCATAACGGAGCTACCACTACTGAATACATTTGGCATATACATGGACAGGTACTCTGACAGACTGTCCTTACTGGACCTTAGGGATCTTCCCAGGGATGATCAATCCCCTAGGATATAAAATCCTAACGGAGCAACCCGATGTTGGTCAAGATACTATAGTATCATCAACATCACTCCCCCTTTCGAGGGAGGTCCTTTCAGACTATACCAAGCTTGTCTCGGAAGTACTCAAACTTCACACAAGACAGAGGCTTGGTCAACACATATGCAACATTCTCATCTATGCCAACATATTGGAGATTTATAGCTCCCCTCTGCACCATATCACGAATGTAGTGATACTGTATTTCTATGTGCTTCGACTTATCATGGAACACTGGGTTTTCTGTCATCTTTATAAAACTCTGGTTATCACATAGAATCACGGTGTCTTCCATCTCCAGATTGAATAGACATGTCAACAACGTCTGAATCCATATGGATTTACAACCGGCGAAACATGTTGCAATGTATTTTGTTATCGTCGTGCTGAGAGAAATACTGGATTGCTTCATGTTCTGCCATGAAGTCATGGCTGACCTAGACTAAAAAGACATCATGAAGTTCTATTTCTATTAGAAACACTTCCAACCCAATCTGAATCAGTATAACCAAACAGTTTGAAGTCGTGATCTCCAGTATAACAGAGACCATAATCCAATGTWCCCTTAAGGTAACTCATCACATTCTTTGCAACTATAAGGTGAACATGTCTGGGCTCTACTAGATACTGACTCAAGGTGTTCATAGCAAAGCATATATCTAGCCTGGTATTTGTCAGATACATCAATGAACCAATAATATGTYTGTATAGAGTAGCATCAACCAACTCTGACGAAGTATCAACCAAGAGCTTCAAATTTGTTTCCATGGGTGTGTTGATGGATTTACATTCCAACATGTCAAATCTSTTCAGTATTTCAACTGCATACTTCCCTTGGTTAGGGAATATATTCTCTGGGATTTTCCAAACCTCAAGACCTAAGAAATAATTCATTGGGCCTAGGTCTTTCATCTCAAACTCTGTAGTGAGCTTCTTCTTACAATCTGTGATGATATTTTCTTCTCCAGTTAAGAATAAGTCATCTACATATAGCAATAATATAACTGGCTCATCATTCATGACCTTGAAGTAAAAGTTAGAATCAACTTTACTCTTGGTAAATCCCAAGCTCGTCAAGAAAATATCAATTTTTCCATACCAAGCTCTAGAAGCTTGCTTCAATCCGTACAGATCTTTCTTTAATTTATAGACATGAGTCTTTCTATCTTCAACTTCAAACCTTCATGGTTGCTTTATATACACTTCTTCTTCAATAACCCCATTTAAGAAGGTTGTTTTCACATCCATTTGTTTTAACTTCCACTTCATATTATTGGTTGCAAGAGCGATGATTGTTCTGATATAAGTGTATCTAGCTACAGGAGAAAACGTTTCTTCATAATCAATGCCTTCCTTTTGAGAAAAGCCACAAGCTACAAATCTTGCTTTATGTTTTTCAATACTTCTGTCTTCAGCATGTTTTATCTTGTATATCCATTTGGAAGATACCATATCTTTGTTCTTCAGTCTGGGAATTACTTCCCATACATCATTCTTTATAATGAACTCGTATTCTTTTGTCATTGCATCCACCCATTCTTTCTTATGAATAGCTTCTTCAAAGCAAGTAGGTTCCTTTTCTATGAGATCACACATCAAGGCCATATAGTTGGAGAATGGATTAGGTTTCTTGCTTTGTCTCATGGTTCCTTCTAGGGCACCATACTTCTCTCCATATTAAATAAGTTCCCTCGCCCAAGTTGGTTTTCTCTTGTGGGAGATCATCATATGTGGAGGTTCTTGAGATTCTATCATATCATGATCCTCTGGAATCTCATCATCATGGTTAAATGTAACTTCCCTCATAGCTTCTACAACTATGGGAGCTACAGGTTCTTCTTCATATACTTCTTCAAGATGACATTTCCTTGATCTCTTGAGTGTTACAACTTCATCAAAGGTTACATCTATGTTGATCTCAATACGATGGTAACCAGGTATGTAAATTTTGAAGGCCTTAGAGACCTCACACTATCCAACAAATATTCCCTTCTTTGCTAAGGGATCCAACTTAGTTCTCTTTTATTTTGGAATGTGTACAATTATTGGACAACCAAATATTTTGAGATGATTTACTTTTGGCTTCTTTCCGATGAACATTTATTTATGGGTTTTGAATCCAAGTGCACTATGGGATAATATATTTTGGACATAGATTGTTGTTCTTGCTGCTTTAGCCCATAAGTGCATTGGAAGATCTTGATCGTGAATCATAGTTTTTACTTCTTCCATAATTGTTCTATTCTTTCTTTCTGCTACACCATTTTGTTGAGGATTATAGGGAGTGGTGAGCTCCCTCTTAATATTGACATCTTTGCAATAGATTACAAATTTATTTGAGGTGTACTTTCCTCCATTATCTGACCTGAGCATCTTGATTTTTCTTTCAGATAGGTTTTCTATCGAGGCTTTGAATTCCTTGAACTTTCTGAGTACTTCATCTTTTGATTTCAAGAAATAAATCCAGGTCTTACGAGAGTAATCATCAATAAATGATACACAGTATACATACCCACTTAGATAAGTAGTTTGATGGCATTGGACCGCATACATCTGAGCATAAATATCTTTCTTCTGGTACATAGGATACATATTTTATTCTCATCAGAGTTCATGTCATGTGCTTAAGATCCAAGTATCTATTCCAAGTATCACAAAACATAATCTTCAATTTCTTGTTTGGACAACTTCTTAGGTGGCTCATCATCTTTAGCTGCATGGGCATGATATATTTTGTTATTTCTCTTCTTGTATTCTTCCTTTTTGAGAGGATAGTTATTAGAAATCTATCCCATCTTATCGCAATGATAACATTGATAAGAGGAGAAATCATTTCTTTGACCCTTATGATATTTATGGAATCTCTTTGGAGGGTGAGATTCTTTATGAAAGTCGGTGAATATCTTTGGAGAGTGAGATTTTTTATGAAAGTGGGTCTCCTTTTGGAAATGAGACCTTCTCTTTCCTCCTTTATCATGAGCATCTAGGGCTTGATCTTCATCCCTTAATAGTAAGACTTCTCGGTTGGCCACTCTTTCTTCTTCTTGAACACATTCTTCCCATAGGCTATCAAATTTGAGTTTCTCTTTAATTGCATAGATAGTTTGGATGAAGGCATCCCAAAATATTGTGAGACCATTAAGAGTTGTCATGATGAGTTCATCGACATCCAAGTTGTCTCCAATTTCTTCTAATTGTTCTTTGAAATGAGTAACCCTAGAGAAATAGTCTTGAATTGTTTCTCCTTTTTGCATCTTTGTATTTTTGAGTTGGGTTCTCAAGTTCATCTTTTGGTTGATGTTCTTTCCTTCAAACATGATTATGGTTAGGGAATCAAACATCTCTTTTGGAGTATTCCTAGAAGACACTTGAGGGATCAAGTGATCTTTAATGGAGTCTGCAATTATCCATTTGGCCCTAACCAAATCCTTCTTGTACTTTTCTTTGGATGCATCTTCTTCGGGTTTCGGTACATTTTATTTTATGAAATTTGCAAGGTCATTCTCTTCAAGAATGAGTCAAATTATTTACTTCTAGGCATGGAAGTTTTCCACGCCTTCTAACTTGTCAACAAGCTTGGTGCTTGTAGACATCTTGACCTGGATCTAGGAAAATGACCAGAAAATGAAAGTGCTCAGAAAGTGAATTTGAACTTACCAAGAGATGCACTGGGTTGAGGCAAGTAGGTTGGAGCTATCTGATTTCAAAAATTTCAAGTTTTACTCCTTGAAACTTGACCTGTGCAAATCTGGACCGGTACTTCTGGTACTGGTTCTAGTTTCTTGGTTTTCTGGTTCTAGTCAAAACTAGGGTTTGATTTTATGGAGGCTTTGGCCACTGAAAAGGTGCGCTCAAGCTGCCAAATGATGCACTAGGGTAGAGCACACTTCCCTAGATGGTTTTTAGTCAGAAATTCATTTTCAATAAAAATCCATAATTTTCTTGTACAACAACAGTGACATTTTTGGATACCCAGTGAAAGGTGCTCTATTCAGTCAAGCTTTGATACCATGTTAAGTTTTAATGCTACTATTAGGTTATTTCAATTTAAAAGAGCATTGAATTCATTTCCATGGTAAAAACATAAAGATGATCACTGAATGAAACACAATGACAAGGTACACAAGATTTTATCCTGGGAAACCCACATGGGGGAGAAAACCCACCAAAAACTTCCTCAATAATAGATTGACAATACAATGCTAAGACTAAGACCAAACCACCAAAGATAATCCAAGAGTGAGCATGTGCCTCTCTCTCCTTCTTCTTGTAACTGCAACAAACTTCAAAAGATGCACACTAGATGAATGGTTGAGAGAGTGAACAAGTGAGGCACCATCTTCACTTATAAATATTAGTTGAGGAGGTGCTAGGGTTATGTCTCTTCACCAAGTAGGGTCGAATTCTTCCAATAGTGGTTAAAACCACTTTATTAAATCCTAGGGGACGAATTTACAAACACCACCATATAACTATGGTTTGACTAATCCACAAAAGGGGATTTGGTCTTAGACAAGACCCGACACGATCAATCCACAAAAGGGGATTTGATCTATAAAATAATAACTCAATTATAATTAGAATATTCTTCGAAGTTACAATATTTCCAAAAAATGTGATAAGGTTTTGGACGCTCTATAATATTCTTAAAATTCCTCACATGGCTATCCCCATATGCATGAGTAACAGGGGCTAACATGGCATCCTCTCGTACCATGGTGGTCAATAGGGTAGGCCATCTTGCGGGAGGCATAACTTTCGCATACTAACTCTGATTAAGGCGCTCGACACACCGTTGGAAAGGTATCGAAGTGTATAACACAAAATCCTCCTTTACAGTAACTAGATCGTCCATAAAAATGGTCATTTTATGCCTCAAAATGGATCCAGAAGATTTATGGCCTAAATTTTCCAAATTGGGACCTACCTCTAAAATGACCCCGCAAGCCGATTCCTCCAATTTTTTCCACTCTGAAAGCATCGAAATAGATGAAAAATAATATGATGATCCAATATGGATCAATTTATTAAAGAATAATGAATTTGAATCCAATAGATCATGGGCCATTATTGTGTTTTCTGTTAGGTGATAACCTTCACTTGGTCAAGGGCTACATCATGGTGTTATCCCATTGTATTAATGTGATGAGGCCTATTTAAAGGCTTGGTGTATCCCATTGCAAAGCATCGCAAAGTGGTTGGATTAGCCACGGTCTTGGCCATATTGGACAAGGTAACAATGAAGATATCTTTGAACCTATTTTCCTTGATTAAGGGTTTCTAAGGTTAATCTTGTGCGTGCCTCTTGTGTTCTATCTCCATGATTTTTTAATATTTTCCTCTAATGGGGAGTTTGGAGCCGGGAAAGATAGATGGAAAATGAGGGCTACAAGATGAAGATAATTTTTGGAATCGGAATTGAAAATCTGGTGGCAGAATACACTGTGGAGAAACGATGCAGTGTGTTCATTGTCTATGGTGTTGATAACACAGAGAGTAGTAGTCATAATTTATCACAAGAAATAAATATGGTCAACAAGTAGGCCCCTTAATTCAATGCAGCAATCGCCTTCGAGGCTTTTGAATAGACCCCAATTTTTTATGGCATAACAAGGAAATAACAATTTCAAACCTGATGTGTTAAAGAATAAAACTTTGAGAACATTATGTTATAGACTTTTAGCAAGTCACATGGAAATCCTGGTAAAGACCATGAGGCGACTAGGAACATGAAGAAGAAAGCATCGCCACACAAAATTAGTTATTGGGTGATCTAGGCTAGAAGAAACAATCTATGGGAAGGAATTCTAAGATGGATATATTCATTCACTGCCCTATGCCACATGGTTCTAAGGAGGTAGCTAGAATATCGATTAGTGGAGTATTTAAAGAAAAGTATAGTGTACCTAAACATATCTGGAGTGATGGGTGCTCTGTGTCTGAAGGAAATTGAGGGGACTTAACTTTTAGTTGTTTTGATAGCCCGTAGACATATGGTCAAAGAAGGAGGGTAGGCCCAGTTGCAGCACAACTAGTTGATCACCCATCCAACAACGTGTCAAAATGGTTTTCTCTTGTGGATTTATCTGTTACCATAAGTATGCCTCCTTTTAGAGTAATGCATGGTTGTCTCCCATGTGTTTCTTTTGACCTGGATATAGAAAATTTGATGTATCGAGATCAACACAGAAGTGGAGGATCTTTTGAGGTTTCCAAAAAATTCGCCTCACTGGTATAAACGAGACATAATCATCTGGGGTTTCCAAAAGTTTAGTCTCATTGGGACAAATGATATGTATAAAGGGAGGAGAGGTGTTATGGCCTAAAAATGTCGACAGAGTATTTATTTTTTAATGTGTAAATCGTTACATTATACTTAGCTCCGTAAGTATGAACTGGATATCCACTTGAAACAAGTAGCTTTCTCTCTACTTGTGAATGCAATGACAAAAAATAATTGTCAATCCTACGAGAAGTTAGGTTGTGCATAGAATGATCTCGGTGATTCAACATGGAGTTGCCTAATCTTGTGGAAAACTTGCCCCCAATTGCAGAGTCCGGTGATACAAGAAGTTTTGGTTCCCATCGATCGGGAACTCTGATCGAATTGTCGAGGATCAGGTTCGATTCATAATCGAGAAAAACCCTAATAGGGGAAATGTTCCACCATTCACGGGCCTTATATCATGGTAGAAATCTTCTCATGCTTGAAATTTCCGAGGGACTGCCATTAGATTTGTGGCCAGAAAGAGGGTCAATATTAGCTTAGTCCAAGCATGTGTTGTTGGATAAATCGGTAGGTGCGGACACTAACTGATCTCCCTAGATCCACCTAGATCTAGAACAAAACACACGAGAACATGACGCTTTCCTTAAGTTTTAAATATTGAATTTACTAACTAAAGAGGGATAGGTGACATACCGTTTAAACGCCGCTTCCTCTCGCCATCGCCATCCTAGCTCCGTTCCAACGCTCATACAATGATGGACTTGCAAAAGAACGCAACCAACCAAAGTGATAGTAATAGCATAAACTCAATAT
>SNQJ01S0002221.1:132497-161164 GCA_010110895.2 Picea sitchensis
ATTAGGGATTCTCGCAGTCTAGATACAGGCAGAGTGCGAGAAGGTCGCACTGAACTGAACAATAGGGTGCAAACATCAATGATTCTCGTAAGCCATAGAGAGGTACAGTGCAAGAAGGTTTGTAATCAAGAAAAATTTGGAAAAAGGACAAAATTTTTGAGTGAACTTTCAAATCCAAAGAGTCGAGATGGATCTCCCATAGACTCAGAGGCCAAAAATCAAGCAATCAAAGCAGGGGAAACTAGACTAACTAGGAAACAATCTATTCCCGAGTGGAGTCGCCAATTTTGTTGTTGGATAAATCAGTAGGTGCAGACACTAACTAATCTCCCTAGATCCACCTAGATCTAGAAGAAAACACACTAGAACATGACGCTCTCCTTAAGTTTTAAATATTGAATTTACTAACTAAAGAGGGATAGGTGACATATCGTTTAAATGTCGCTTCCTCTCGTCATCTCCATCCTAGCTCCATTCCAACGCTCATACAATGATGGACCTGCAAAATAACGCAACCAACCAAAGTGATAGTAATAGCATAAACTCAATATAAACCTATGTATGTGATCAAGGAATCATACAATAAAACACAACAAGCTTTATACAAAAGAATCGTATTATTGTATCATATTAAATGTGAAAGAGAGATTACAACCATGGCCTTGATGTCATAAGGTCCCTTCCAATTGTCCTTTGTTCCCCACACACTTCTTTCTCCAAGGATTTTGAGACCATGGATTCGATAGCTACTCACAATCTATCTTGACAAAGCAAATCTCAAAGCCACTCTAACCAAGCTAACAATCCCAAGCCAAAAATGACTAACTTTCTCCATGAGAGCTCCTCTCCTTTTATAAGTTGAACAGGATAAGGTGAGGAGGTTAGGATGATCCCACTAAATCATGAAAGCGAGTAAGATCCAAACCATTTGGATGCCACCTCACCATGGAAGTTTCTCCTTCTAGAAACATTGAGAAGATGCTCGTTTTTCCCATGTATGAGCATTCTTGCACCTTGCTTATAGTGCAACCTGTGAACCTCTTGCAACCCAGCTATGGTGCAGCCTATGAGAACCAGGCATTCTCACACCCTGCCTATATAGAAACCTATGAACATCCTCTTTAATAGGGTTTTTACAAAGGAGAATGCAACTTCTTTTCTCAGGAAAAGTTCTTCTCCCTTCTTTCTTCAGGAACTCGGGGCACTGACCCCTCTGAAGACTACATAAAAGTTCACATAATTAACGATCATAGGGATGAAGAAACTAAGTGTAACAACATGTTAGAAAACCATAGTGGCTTTGCGGGTGGTCCAAGGTAAATCTCATGTCATAAAACCATACTAGCTTGGCGGGCGGTCCAAGGTGAAGCTGAGGAGTCAATGGTTGGTTAAGGAAAGAATAGAAACCATAATGACTCTAAGGATTCAAAAACTTGCACCTTAGAGAGGGGGGGACCGCATGAGGATGGATTCACAGAGAAACAACTATCTCCAGTGGAAGGATAACATGCACACTCTTTTTTGCATGGTCATCTCAATGTGTTGTTCTTGATAAAAAATAATCTAAAACCATTTATCATGATCTCAATGTGTTGCCTCTTGATAAAAAATATCCTAAACCATTTACCATGATCTCAATGTGTTTCCTGCGCACTTGCACTTGATAAAATATTACTAAACCATTTATCATGATCTCAATGTGTTGCCTCTTGACAAAAAAATATCCTAAACCAGTTATCATGATATCAATGTGTTTTCATCTCATTGTGTTTCTCTTGATAAAAAATAATCCTAAACCATTTACCATGATCTCAATGTGTTTCCTCTTGACAAAAAAATATCCTAAACCATTTACCATGATCTCAATGTGTTGCTTCTTCATAAAAAAATATCCTAAACCATTTACCATGATCTCAATGTGTTGCCTCTTGATAAAAAATAATCCTAAACCATTTACCATGATCTCAATGTGTTGCCTCTTGATAAAAAATATCCTAAACCATTTATGATGCAGACCCCCTACCTCAGCCTTGGCAGGGTCCACCGACCTCCCGGTCAAGGATCATTCTTCCCTGTGATGAGCCGAAGAGACTCCTTTGGGTCCCTGTTGGAACCTCAAATTTAACAATCCACAAGTCCTCCACGAAAACCCCACTTGCGCAAACATGCACCGGGCGTGAGTCTTCACCTCCACGCGACCACGACACTATGACCTCAGGTTTTCTGAACCCTGATAAGGGTTGACAAGCTCTAGCCCTTTCCTTATCTCGCACCCACATGACCACAACTCCACTTTCAAATAGATTTTGAAACTCACGATTTCGTGATTCCTGGTGCGAGCGCTTCTGGTCTTTCGATCTATGAAACCTTGAAAAGGGTTGTCGAATGACAAGATCCTCCCTTGATCCTTGTCCACGTGACCCTGCTCTATGACCTAGGCCTTACTCTAAAAGGTGCTTTCGGGATTCACGTTTTATCGATTTAAAGGAGTCAAGCCCTTGCCCTTCAGACTCCTGATTCCCAACTTGCGATGAACCAAATCAATGGTTCAAACTTCCCCTTGATCAACGGTTGTGATTAAATCGCAACCTCATCTGTCGCGAGTACTCGATGCTCCCTCCATTGAATCTCTTCGGTAGCGAGTCAGCGAAACACTGAACTCTCGCCATGTGTTCTCCTTGATGGACAACCACGATGATGTCGACTCTTCCCCTTTTAAACCTTCGAATTATGTGGACTTCTGCCACGTGTCAACTGAATGGATGCTCATGACTTCGTTCATGGTTTTGTGACCCTCAACTCCAGGTATGATGTTCTCCAATCCATGAAAAATCCGAAATGTGAAGTCTCCTGTGTGCACAAGCCATTAAGGTTCGCACAACTCCTGCAAATATGACAATTGTTAGCTATTTGCGCTAGATCTGATGGCCCATATCTAATCTCCTGTGCATTCTCCTTTGTTGTCTAGTTGTAGAATCCGACGGTCCAGATCCTTTCTTCCGCAAATGATCCACGGTTGTCGATGCTCCTCCTTCTGAGATTTGATTCCTTCCCAAACTTGGGATATTTCGACGCTTCAAAGGTCTTGGCCTTCGATCTCCTCCCTGCGATCCCTAAGACTTTGGGTCTCATCTGTGTTATGAAAATGCTATCCTTTTTGAGCTTTTTCAATTTTTCAAACCTCGAAGGGTTTCTCGACCTCTGTAACTCCTTGCAAGATCTTTTCACATTGTTGTGCTATCTCCTCTGAGATTGTCTGTGGCTTTGACCTCGAAGTGTCTCGGCCTGTTGTTCCTTTCTGTTGGAACTCTGTGCACAAAGGCACTATTCCTCCTGAGCTTAATAACTTGAAACAAGTTTGCACCTCTGCACACTCCTTGTGCTTGACGAGCCTTCAGATGGTTGTCTATCAACACTTCACTCGAGTGTTGGCCTAGTGCACTCTTTGCACAGGTCTTTGTCCTCCTTGAGCTTCAACTGCTCGGACCTCAATGGTCTCTGTCCCTTTCTCTCCTTGAAGAGACGCAAGTGCCCTCCTGGCAACTTATGCTCAAGCACTCCTTTTTTAGCCTATAGAGTGTTCAACAACTCTCTAAGTCTCTTTCTTGTGACACTTCTCTTATCTCTGAACTTGAAATAGAGTTCCTTCTGTGCACTCTTTTCACACACTCGATGCCCTCCTGGAAGAGCTGTACATAACCTTCAATGATTTTGTCTTCTCTCTGTGCCCTCTTCTGCACAATCTTACCTCCAAGGTGTTCAACAACCTTGAGGCTTCTCCCTGAGTCTAATAATTCCTCTGGTGCGCTCTCCCGGAACGTTTTTGTCTGAATTCTACAAAACTCATAAGTACACTCATGCACCGGCCTTCAGAGTCCTCAGTACTCTGTCATGCAACCTCTTGCATGAAACCACAAAGAACCTAAACTGAATATCAAATAAACTCATAGATAGATAGAGAAGTCTATTTATCACCTGCAAATGGAACCTAACATACATCTACATCATAAAATAACACACATATGGCATTCATTCATAAACACATAAACACACAAAGAATATCATGCAGGAAGAACTTCTCTTTGTATTAATGAGAATTCTTGTTACAATCTGGGTAAGCTCGGACTGCTACAGAGTCTTAGCTCTCTCTTTTCTTCCTATCCTCTTTTCTACTACTACCACCAAATAGAAAACAAAGATCTTTTTACAAAAGGGGTCTCCTCAAGCTCTTCCCTCCATCTCACCTACTCTCATAAATTACAATGAATTACATTGAATGGGCCATCTAATCTGAATTGGACTTAGATACCCTTCTACATGTCAGCCATTAAGGTGACATCAACTACAGCATGCTCTAAGGCATGGCTTCGGCTCTACCAGCCTTACAAACATTTAATAAATTTAATTTCAATTTGAATTTTGAAATCGAGAGGGTTTGTGCCCCTCTACTCCTTGAATGTGCATTAAGTGTGTTGTCTAGATGGCGCGTAGTTGGGTTGGAGTGATGCCCCTACCTCAATTTACCATGATCTCAATGTGTTGCCATATCAATGTGTTTCTCTTAATAAAAAATAATCCTAAACCATTTACCATGATCTCAATGTGTTGCCTCTTGATAAAAAAATATCCTAAACCATTTACCATTATCTCATTGTGTTAAAACATTTACCATGATCTCAATGTGTTTCCTCTTAATAAAAAAATATCATAAACCATTTACCATTATCTCAATGTGTTGCCTCTCGATAAAAAATATCCTAAACCATTTATCGTGATCTCAATGTGTTGCTCTTGATAAAAAATAATCCTAAACCATTTACCATGATCTCAATGTTCTGCCTCTTGATAAAAACATATTCTAAACCATTTACCATGATCTCAATGTGTTTCTTGCACGCTTTCTCTTGATAAAATATAATCTTAAACCATTTACCATGATCTCAATGTGTTGCCTCTTGATAAAAAAATATCCTAAACCATTTACCATGATCTCAATCTGTTTTCTGTGTGCTTGATAAACTATATCCTAAACATCCATTATGCTACTCCTCCTCTCAGTGCACGACAATAATTATTCGTTTTTCAACCTCCACGCCCCTGAGGATCTCTGGAGTGACGTGAAACCTCGAAAATCCCTCGACCTATGGATTGCGGTGATGACGAGATTCCCCAGGTCGCTTTGGATAACCCATATAATACACCCTTCTTCTCTACATGGCCCTTTGTCTTATCGATCTTCCTCCCAAGGCTTCCTTCTATGGTTCCTCAAGCTCCATTTTCGAGAGAGCGTCCTTTTATTTTCATTCAGGGTGTTATGATGTCATCGAACCTCTTGCAGTGATTACTCTTTCCATTTGGAACTTCTTCTATGCCCATCTCTTTGTCTTATTGTTCTTCCTCATGAGGATTCCCTCCATGGTTCCTCGAGTTCCCTTGTCATTCTAGGAGGGCAATTTTCTTCTTGCATCTCCCCGGCTTCCAATAGGGCTTGTCTTGGAAATGTTGCTTACAAAAATCCTTCAAACAAGACACTACAATATAAGGAGAATTTTCATGATGTCAAAATCACGCAAGAATTGCACCTCGACTCATATACAACCACTCGGGGATTCTTGAACCGAACCTAATCACCTTATCACTTGTCTCTAGACCACTGACACCATTGGCCTCCAATAGGGGTTCTTGAGATTCCTCCTTGACACTAAATCGCACACATGTGACCTACTTCAATTGTGTGGGTTGTCGTGATCTTGGCTTGCTTATTTCTGGAGGTTTTCATGCTTTGTTCCACTTCTTCCCAATCCACTTTGAAACCCTCGTGGATTTATTTTTCCAATTAGTTTTTTTAACCGCTTAATAGAATATTAGTTCGAAAGGAATGGAGGATGAACCTCACTCTAATGCTATCATTGTGCTTGAATCACCAAAGGAACGTGTCTAGGAAGGTCCCTGTCATTTGACCAATCCCATTGAGAAAAAATTTCGAGCGAGAAAGGGTCACGCAGAAATAGAGAGGACTTAGGGACGAGCACAAATTTGATGGAGGCCAATCGCTATATGTCACCACCCTGTGCCTCTCAGAAGGTGCTTAGGATTGCTTTGAATATCGTAGAAATAATCAAGGAAGTTCCCCTAGGATGAGGGTATCATATAGTATTCCTGACACTTTCTTTCAAATAGAGACCTCTGTATTTTGACCTCCAAAAATATTCTTCGACCTTTTGGGCTTTGAATAGGTCGGTGTCCTGATCCAAAATGGATCCAGAAAGGCTCAAAAATAAATGTTCTAAAATACTCGATAAAATCACATGATTGCAAATTGACCGTTGCAATGTTTCTGGTAGTGCAAATGGATCGAAAAATGGACGCCGTATGAGAAAGTTATGGTAGTTGGAAATTTTGGTCTTCTCCAGCAAAAATTTGCTGATTTTTGTGGAGTTTTGGCCAAAAAGAGTGGATCTGGAACCCAAAAAGAGGCCAGATCTTGGGGGGGATTTGGATTTTGAACCCCAACTCAAAATATATATTAATTAGAGGTTTTTGACAGTCAAAGGAGGTTCAAAACAACAAAATTATGAAGAGTTTTGAAGATCAATCCATTTTTATGCAAGGAAGCTATTGAGGAAGCGAACTTTGGAGGCCATTTTCGGAAACTACACTCATCCTTTTTCAGTTCAGTCAGTTGTGTTGGATTCTTGAGGTCGAGAATAAAATATCCATACCAGTTTGTAATCCATTTGATGCATTTTTGATGTACTTTTGAAACATTGAATATTAATAAGAAATCCTCCCCCAATGAGACAAAGGCTCGGAGACGTAGGCAACCTTGTTGAACTCCATTAACAATATTGGAATTATGGTTTTATGTTATTAATGTTTACTTTATGTTTTGTATTCTTTATGATGGTTGCAACATTCTTTCATTAAAATATCCTTCTCTTAATTCCTAAGTGGTAAATCAACTCATGCATAAACTTAACCATAGTCTTTAAAAGATCATTTTCGGATCAAGTGGTTTCAGAGCAGGTTGGCAGTTGGTTGTTTGAGTTTTCATGAGTACCAGGGAAAATCTAAGTCGTGGTGAAGGAGATATTGTAGAAGGAGATCCAGATATTGGATCAAGAAATAGGACATCTCAAAGTGAGAGAATGGCATTGGAATAAGGACTTTCTCAAAACGAAAGAGAGTTTCAAAGAAATTTATTTTCCATGTCAGAGATGGTAAAGGTTTTGTATGATGATTACTTGGAATGGAAGAGACATTTTCAAGGGAAATATTCAAAACAAGACAAAAGTGAAGAAGGAGAGGACCCTCCTAAAAGTCTTCCATCACCTCCTTCATCTCCATCATCTTCTTCTTCTTCAAGTAGAAGTTCAAATTCTACTGCAAGAAAACATTCTCATAAATATAAGCCTGATATGCCATTACTTAAACTTGATGTAAAATTTGTTTTACCTATGTATGATGGAGAAGTTAATGCCGAGAAACTTGATAATTGGGTTAGACAGATTGAGGTATATTTTAATGTGCAATGAATCAAAGATGATGCAACCAAAATCTGATTGGCATTGCTTCATCTTGAAAGCACGACTCTCATCTGGTGGCAGAGTAAGTTGCAACATGGTACTCAACAAGTTGGTAATGTATTTCCTCCATGGAAAGATTTTTTTTTTGCACTTAGAAAACAATTTTATCCCTTGTGTTATTAGTAAAAGGATTTAATTGAATGGCAAATTCTTAAACTAAGAAGAGAAAAACAGTGCAAGAATACATAGATGAATTTCGTAAGATGGCATTAATGTTAAATATGCAATTACATACACAAGAAAATTTTATGAAGTATATAGGAGGTTTACCTGCACATATTCGTAACACTGTATTTGTGTTTGGACCTATTAATCTTGATGAGGTTTATTTCCAAGCAACGTATATTGAATTAGGGAAAACAAGAGTTGGTGTATCGAGGGAATCGCCTTCATGGAAACCAGACAAAAGAAAGGGGAATGGAAAGAAAGCAAGTTCAGTGATTGTGAAGGAAGATAATCTCTCTTGTAAGCATTGTAATAAAGAACGGCATGATGATGAACATTGTCGAAAATTTCACCCAGAGAAGAGACCGAAGTGGTTCAAAGAGAGGAAAGGGAGGTAAACAATTGCAACAACAACATGACCAACAGACTTGGGGTATGACTCAGGTAACGAGACTAAAATCACAGTAGTTGGTTTGACAGGTAAAATTGGTGATGGTTATGATTCTAGAAGTAAGTTGTTTCATATAAGGGTCATAATGAAACATACTAAGATCGATACATTGATAGATAGTGGATCTCAATCTAACTTAATTTCATCTATAATTGTGCCAAGTAAAGTAGTTGATCTTAGGCATGAACATGAGATGGTTGTAGGATGGGAATTAAATCATACTTTGCTTCAAGATAATTTAATGTCATGCAAGCACATCAAACATATTGGTTCAGTTTCAATTATATTTCTTATGTTATCGTTGCTAATGTTTTCTACATGGATGGTAGTGGATTCAGTAAGATATGAATGAGTTCAAGTGGCTAACAATATGCTTTCAATTTTCATGTTTATTATGCAATTGATTATGATGCGACATATGCACAGAACAAAGTTTAAAGACATTGGACAAGTGGGGAGGCCTATCCCTCACTTGATGATTGGTTAATATCCTTTTGGAGGACCAAAAGGTCTTAGTGGGGAGGAATGATCCAAAATGGATCAAAAATCAAAGTTCTCAAATACTCAATAAAATGACATTATCATGAATTTTGTGTTGCAAGATTTCTGGCAACGCAAACGAATCGAAAAATGAACGTCATATGAGAAAGTTATAGCAGTTGGAAAATTTGGTCTTCTCCCGCAAAAAGTCAAAGGGACACGTGGCATCTTCAACATGTGACACGTGGAAGCCTATGAATTCAGAAAGTGGAATCCATCAGGTGACGACATGTGGTATCACTAGGTCATGAAAAGTGGTAAGGGTTCATGATGACAAGTGTAAAAGTTTTGATAGTCCATGTGGTAAACGATTGACCAACCATGGGCTGACACATGGTCCAATCCAAGGCTGCCACATGTCACCATGGTAAAGGCCTTAAAAAGTTCAAATTTATAATGTTGGAATCCATGGGATTCAATCCCATAACCTGCCTCTTCAAATGAATTAAGCACAATGAGCTAGACACAAAGGGCAAATTACTACTTTAGAAAAAAAAAAACACTTTTCATAAATTTAAACTTAAGCACATTTTCCAGCTAAGGGAGGTGTGCCCCTTAGCACTAGGCCACATGGAACTCATATTACCACATAAGGGGTGTGTGTGCCCTAATTGGTGGCTTAAGTAGATTTTTTTCCAAAGTTTGGGTTTTTACCTTATATTGATGGATTTTTTGCTGATTTTTGTGGATTTTTGGCCAAAAAGAGTGGATTTGGAGCCTAGAAAGAAGCCATATCTTGGGGGGGAGTTGGATTTCGACCACCAACTTAGAATATATATAATTCGAAGGTTTTTGACAGTCCAAGGAGGTTCATAACAAAAAAATTATGAATATTTTGGAAGATCAATCCATTTTTATGCATGGAAGCCATTGAGGAAGCAAACTTTGGACACCATTTCCGGGAGCTACGCTCATCCTTTTTCATTGTTTTCAGTTGTGTTGGATTATTGAGGCTGAGGAGAACAAATCCATACATGTTTGTAATCAATTTATTCATTTATGATGTAATTTTTAAGAATTTAATATTAATAAGAAAGCCTCCCCCACTGAGACAAAGGCCCATAGACGTAGGAAACCTTGCCAAACTCCGTTAACAATCTTGGTGTTATGGTTTTTTGTTATTAATGTTTAATTTATGTTATTTATTATTTATGATGGTTGCAACATTCTTTCATTAAAATCTTCTTCTTCTCTTAATTCCTAAGTGGTAAATCAACTCACGCATAAACTTAACCATAGTCTTTAAAAGATCATTTTGGGATCATTTCCCTCGCTTGTGTTGATTAAGAGAGGCCCTCATATTTGATTTGGAGTTCGACTTCTTCAGAACTATCTTCCCAATGCTTCCTTAATTACAAGAGGTCTTCCTTTTTTTCTTTGGACCATTCTTTTGTTTCAACTTTTAATTTCTTCTCCCGGATCCATGGGCTAGAGTGGACCGACCTTTTTCTCAGCAAATATTCAAAGCCGGTTGTGTGAGCCAGGTCATATTGTAATCAAGTGGGATAAGACCAATTCCCTGGCTTGTGGAATGAAAAATTTCAATCGCACACGTTGGATTGTATGTGAACGGGATAGGACTGAGTTCCCAACTTGCAGAATACAAAAGTGCAATTGGCTTTCTCAAGCCTAGGGAGTCGATCTTGAACTTTTGTCAGGTTTGATCCCCACAGGAACTCCCAAGTATCTAATCATATCACCTTTGAAAAGAAAGAGTAAAGATCCACATGATCGCTATCCTTTGAAAAGAAAGATTAATGATCCACGCGATCGCTAGCCTTTGACCAGGATTGAATGGAACCAAGGCTCAAAGCAACACAAAATTTGGGAAATTAATTTCTCCCCTAGAAGCTACACCATAGATTCCAACCAATCACAACCTTCCCCAATCAACGATCATAACACTATCATTGGAAAATTGTCAATGGGTTGAATCTTCCCATTGTTGTTTCTCTTTCAAAAACAAAATGGCGTAATAATTCATCCCAATCGTATTACCATTTTCTTGTTTCTATGTACAACTAACACTTGTCACCTAACTTGGAAATATGTCGATGTCGAGAAAGAAGTGCATGCATTCATTTAATGCGAAACAAAATTTATAGTAGGTGAGTCAATATCACATATTGAACGCAATTTTTCTTGTATGAGGTTAATGGCTTCAAAATCCACCTAGTGGTCGCCTAATGCACTTGAGTTTATTAAGGAGACCGAGGCCTTAAATTTCTCCTATGATGTTTCTCATCATATTTGATTCCTTGTTTTCCAATCAAACATGTTTATATTGACGAGGCTGGTGAACGCCCACATGTTCTTGTGGCATCTTTGCTCCATGGATAAATGGTGTACAATTGTCGAAGTAGCCCTCAAGAATTTAACCATATCAACTTTAACTATATCCATGGTTGTAGTTGAAAGAAACATTTCTCTCAACCTCTCTCTCCAATATGTGTTTTATCCTCTCACAAAATTCAATTCTGGACAACCCTACCTATTCTCAAAATATGATCGCCCACCTCGCAGTTCTCCCGTACCACATGGAAGTCGCTTATTGTGTTTACCTAAAATATTTGTATTGTCGAAGACTAAAAGAAACCAGAGCTTGGGACCATAGATCAACTAAAATGGATGAAGGTCATGCAATTGTGAAACTATGTCAAAACAAACCGATTTGACCTAACCACTATCGTGGAGAAAAGCATAAGAAACATTTCTCTCAAATCATTGGTCCAATGAAAGTTCGATCTTATCCCAAATATTATTTCTTGATGACCAATTATATGCCAAAAAACTCACCACGTATGTTTGTTGTACAAATATACAAGGGGTTGCTTCAAATGAAGAGAGTATTATCAATGCATATTGTCATCTTGACACGACTGGGGCTTCATGTTTATCCCAAATGATGCAATGATTTTCGGTCCCTTTTCCCTCTAAAAAATAAGTGGCTCAGGTTTCATGTCATATCACAACTATAAAAATTGAATAAAAAGGACATGCAACTAGGAAACTAATCCAAACACTACAACAAATCCCTGTGTTTAGCTCCATTTTTTTCTTCCACTTGTTGTTTTAATGTATTTTTCTCCACTTTTTTTCTAAAGTCGACACTATTTATTAGGATGGTGCTATTTATGTCTCTATTGTGCCGAGCAACACAAGTGGGTGCTAATATAGGTGCTATTATCACCTAGTTTAACACCCTATTTAATTCCCCAGTTACCGCCTAAGTTAGCTCCTGATTTAGTTCCCTATTTAGCGCCCCAATTAGCACCCAATTTGCACGCAGTTTAGCTTCCAGTTTAGCTTCCATTTTAGCTCCCAGTTTAGCTTCCAGTTAGCTTCCAAATTAGCTTCCTTTTTAGCTTCTAGTTTGTCTTCCAATTTAACTCCTAGTGTGCCTAAATAGTAATTTTGTTGAGTTTTTGGGGGTTAAGTGGATAGGGGCTTTGGTAATTAGGTGATTTAGAGATTTGGGGTCTAGGGATTAAGGGTTATCGTTTAATGGATTAAGGGTTAAGGGATTAGGGGTTACAGTTTAAGGGATTAAGGGTCAATGGCTAATGGATTTGTGGCTTAGGGGTTAGGTATTTTAATGGTTAATTGATTAGGGATTATATATGGTCAAGGGATTAATGACATCCATCGACCCTACACATAATCATTTAGATCGTCCATGTCTCATTGTCATCATCTGTCATTTCCATATGTAGAATCTTTGTAGGAACTAATCTCCTGAAATGCCATGGAACTTCCAATACACCCATCACAAATATTGTCTTCCACTGACCCCTCACAGTGAGCAGTGAATGGGTCCAACGTTGAAATTTATTCAATTTGTGCATGTATGCATTGAAATTTGACATGGTTAGACTAGAAACATGCATCGATGGTATGGGAGGGTTTCAATACTCAAGGATGTTTTATGTCCCCACATAATCTTTAATATTGTCCATGTTTGCATCAACACTCATAATGAACATCTCATTGTCATCATTTGTCATTTCCATTTGTAGAATATTTGTTGGAACTCTCTTGAAATGTCATGGAACTTCCAATCCACCCACCAAAAATGTCATGCATCGACCCCGCATAGTGAGAAATGAATGGGGCCAATGTTGAAATTTCTTCAATATATGTCTGTATGTGTCGAAATGTGACATGGTAGACTAGACACATGCCTTGAAGGTATGGGAGGGTTTCAAGACTCAAGGATGTATGATGTCCCCACATAATCTTTGAGATCATCCACATTTGCATCAATGTTCATCATGCACATCTCATTTTTATCATTCGACATTCCCTTCTATGGAATCGTTGTCGTAACTATATTGAAATTTGGCATGGAACTTCCAATACACCCATCACAAATTTCTTACAACGAACCCGCAAAGTGAGTAGTGAATGGGGCCAATGTTGAAATTTTTTCAATATGTGTTCGTATGCATCGAAATTTGACATGGTTATACTAGATAGTTTCCTTGATGGTATGGGAGGGTTTCAAGACCTGAGGATGCTTGATGTCTCTGCATAATAATTGAGATTGTCCATGTTTGCATCAATGTTCAATATAATGGATGTCTCATTGTCATCATTGGTTATTTCCATCTATAGATGTTTTGTCGGAACTCTCCTGAAATGTCATGGCACTTCTAATACACCCGTCACCAATGTCATATTGCATCGACCTCACACAATGAGAAGTGAATGGGGCCAACGTTGAAATTTCTTCAAACTGTGCATGTACGTGTCAAAATTCGACATGGTTAGACTAAACACATGCCTTGATGGTATGGGATGGTTTCAAGACTCAAGGATGTCTGATGTCCCCACATAATCTTTGAGATCTTCCATGTTTACATCAACGTTCATAATGGGCATCTCATTGTCATCATTCATCATTTCCATCTGTAGAATATTTTTTGGAACTCTCTTGAAATGTCATGGAACTTCCAATTCACCCAGCACAAATGCCATGCATCAAACCTGCATAGTGAGCAGTGAATGGGGCCAACGTTGAAATTTCTTCAATATGTTCATGTATGTGTCAAAATTTGACATGGTTAGACTAGACACATTCTTTGACGGTATGGGAGGGTTTCAAGACTTAATCATGTATGGTGTCCCCACATAATCTTTGATATCATCCACATTTGCATCAATGTTCATCATGCACATCTCATTGTCAATGTTCTTCATTCCCTTCTATAGAATTGTTGTTAGAACTATATTGAAATTTGACATGGAACTTCAAATATAATGGATGTCTCATTTTCATCATTCGTCATTTCCATCCATATAATCTTTGTCAAAACTCTCTTGAAATGTCATGGAACTTCCAATTCACCCACCACAAATGTCATGCACTGACCCCGCATAATGAGCAGTGATTGGGGCCAACTTTGAAACTTCTTCAATATGTGTTTGTATGCATAGAAATTTGACATGGTTAGACTAGAAACATGCATTGACGATATGGGAGGATTTCAATACTCAAGGATGTATATTGATGTCCCCACATAATATTTTATATCATCCACATTTTCATCAACGTTTATCATGTATGTCTCATTGTCATCATTCGTCATTCCTTTCTATAGAATCGTTGTCATAACTATCTTGAAATTTGACATGGAACTTCCAATACGTCTATCACAAATGTCATGCATTGACCCCACATAGTGAGCAGTAAATGGCACCAACATTGAAATTTATTCAATATGTGCATGTATGCGTCAAATTTGACATGGTTATATTAGACACATGCCTTGACAGTATGGGCAGGTTTCGAGAATTAAGGATGTTTGATGTCCCCGCATAATATTTGAGATCGCTCATGTTTGCATCAATGTTCAATATAATGGATGTCTCATTGTCATCATTTTTCATTTCCATCTATAGAATATTTTTCGGAACCCTCTTGAAATGCCATGGCACTTCCAATACACCCATCACAAATTTCATCTTGCATCGACCTTGCACAGTGAGAAGTGAATGGGGCCAGCGTTAGAATTTCTTCAAATTGTTCTTGTATGCATTGAAATTCGACATGGTTAGACTAGACACATGCCTTGACAGTATGGGAGGGTTTAAAGACTCAAGGATGTACATTTATGTCCCCACATAATATTTGATATCATCCACATTTGCATCAACATTCATCATCCACATCTCATTGTCATCATTCGTCATTCCCTTCTATAGAATTGTTGTTGGAACTATCTTGAAATTTGACATGGAACTTCCAATACACCCATCACAAATGTCATGCACCGACCCCACATAGTGAGAAATGAATGGGGATAGCATTGAAATGTATTCAATATGTGCCTATATGCATCGAAATTTGACATGGTTAGATTAGACACATGCCTTGATGATACGGGAGGGTTTTGAGACTTAAGGATGTATATTGATGTCCCCACATAATATTTGAGATCATCCACATTTGCATCAACATTCATCATGCACGTCTCATTTTCAACATTCGTCATTCCCTTCTATAGGATTGTTTTTGGAACTATCTTGAAATTTGACATGGAACTTCCAATACACCCATCACAAATGTCATGCATCGACCCCACATAGTGAGCAGTGAATGGGGGCAACGTTGAAATTTATTCAATCTATTCATGTATGTGTCGAAATTTGACATACTTATATTATACACATTCCTTAATGCTATGGGAGGGTTTCAAAACTCAAGTATGTCTAATTTCCCCACATAATCTTCGAGTTCGTTCATGTTTGCATCAACATTCATTGTCATTATTCTTCATTCCCTTATATAGAATATTTGATCTCTTTAAATGTCTTGGAGATTCCAACATGCCCATCACCAATTTCATCCACCGACCTCACACAGTGAGTAGTGAATGGGACAAATGTTGATTTTTCTTCAAAATGTGACTGTATGCATTGTAATTTTACATGTTTACACTAGGCGCATGCCTTGATGGTATGGGAGGTTTTTAAGACTTAGGGACATCATTCTCTTCATCATTTCCATCATCATGGTTTTAATTTCCATCATCATCATCATCATATTCCCCATGACCCAATTTTTCCATCCATGCCAACAAATATCAAACCCGACATACCCATATTTACATCAAAACCTAATGAAGATGCCAATTTCCATGTATTTGTCTATTTCTTGTGGCATTCTTTGAGATGATTAATAAACCATGATTTTATTAATTTGAGACATCCCAAAAGAATTTTATATTGTCCAACTTGCAAGTGGTTTAATTGTTAATGGGTTAGGGATTATATTGGGTGAAGGGCTTAATGACATCAATCGACCCTACATGGTTATAAGTGAATGAGGACAACGTTGAAATTTCTCCAAATTGTGCTTGTATGCATCAAAATTTGACATGGTTATACTAGGAACATGTCGCTTGATGGTATGGGAGGGTTTCGAGATTCAAGGATGTCTGATGTCCCCACATAATCTTCAATGTCGTCCATGTTTCAAGGGGTTAGGGGTTAGGGGTTAGATAGTATGAAGTTTAAGGTCTTAGGTTTAGGCTTACTGAAATATTTCCATTTGTTTTAAAATATAAATTAATTGTCTGGATTTACATTGATTTACATATACAATATATTTAATTATATTTTTTTAACAATTTCCAATAAATGACCACTAACCATGCTAACTCTTATATAGGTATTCCTATTTTTTTTTTGCCAACAATTCATATAAAATATTGAACACTTTTAAGGATATTGAAAAAGGTAATTTGTATTGTCAAAAATAATATTGAAGCATTTCATGAAAGTTTGGGTCATAAGAATCAATATTTTAAAAACTGGATTACAAACAATTCTGAAAATTTAGAAGTCTTGGTCATTAACATTATTGTCTGCAACAATCTCATCCAATTTATTATTTTCATGTTCAAATTTTCTTTTAAGTATTTAATACTATCATCATCCTCTTCTTGATCTGCATCATCTTCATCATATTTGAAATTTGATTGTAGACCATCTATATTGCTACCAAATGTATAATTTGGATCATCATTTTCTATACCAACCATATTGTTGTCTTCCATAAAAGCATATAACTATAGATTGTTGTCTTGTTGTGCATGAACATAACCATATTCAACATCATCATGGATGTTAATTTCTCCAATTTTCTCTAATCCATCTCTCATTTTGTTGGACATCATTGTTTTGCTCAATATCCACTAATTCATCTTCAAATATGTGTCTTAATCTTGGATCATAATGTATGACAAATATCCATTCGAGTCCAAAACATCTTCATAGAAAAATACTTGCACATGAACGACATACATATATTAGAAATATCTTATAACACTTTTATTTATTAATAAACACATACATTATCACAATAAACTATGAATCAATAGATTGATGATCACTATTGTTTCTATTTGAGTTAAAGAAATACCTACTCACAATGAATTGGTAGAACATAAGGCTCCTTATCCTCCTGTAGGAACCATGAGGAATCTATAGAAAAAAAATCCACTATCGTTACCATGTCTTCATGTCCTCTCAAATGCTTCATACCATCTACACTTAAAAATACAACATTTAAAAGAGTGGTAATCCAAATCAATAATTTCTTGGATTTTTCCAACATATTGTAGATTCCCTTCAATAATATTCTTATCTTTTGAGCTTCCTCGATTGGATTTCTTGAAATCAGCCATGATTCCACAATCAAAGGATCATCTATTTACATCTACACTTTCTACACGATAAGTTCGTCCATATGCCCACATTGCAGGATATTTCCTTACCTGTGAAAGACCATTTATTTCAGTGAAAACAAATATAATGATGAATATTAAAAGAGTTAATAGTGTTAAAATTGTAAGGACACAACATTTTGTAAAATTCCAACTGTACCTTTCTTTCACATCCCCTACACATGTTGATTTATCTTCTGTTATGTTTGAATCTATACATGTATCTTCTACTTGATTTTGAATTTTTTTAGTAACCCATTCTAGAGTGCAATCTTTGCCCCATTCCCCAAGCATATCACTGGGAGGTGGAGTGTTCCTTGGGTTGGATCTCTTAAACTGTCTCCTTGCTTCTAACACTTATTCTCTCTTTTTATCATACAAATTATTCCATTTGTTCATAAATCCCATGTGGTACATATTGAACTTGTTGAGTATTGCACTTTCGTCTACACCTATTACTTTTCAACATGTTTATTTCAAACTCCAAATGTTATTTAGTTAATTTGACAAATAAATTACAGATAAAATTAATGATTGCAAGGAAAACAACCATATTAATGATCATGAATTTACTTACTAATTTCTACTTGAACACCATTAGATTTTGCTTTTTCTCCATCAATAATATCTGATGCTCGTTCTTCATCCCAGAAGCATGGCCCATCTTCACAATACTTACCAAGGAATTCACATAGGAAGAAAAATGCATTATTCAATACATACCCTTCAACCATACAACCCTCTGGATGTGCCTTTTGTCGGACATATATTTTTAGAGTTTTCATATACCTCTCAAAGAAAATCATCCACCTCGTTGATATGACACTTGCCAATTCAATGTCATCGACTAGGTGTATAAGTAAATGGAATTGTAGGTCCATGAAATTTGTAGGGAGGTCCTTCTCAAATACACATATAATTTTTGCAATTTCCTTCTTTCATTTTGGTACATCACATTCATGGATCTCCTTGGAGGTTACCCACCTAATATAAGAATAGTAAATTAGTATGAACCTTTAGTGAAAAATTAAAATGGAATATAATATATCTATCTCTCTCACACATGAACATTGCATACCACATACCTTGTAAATGTTGACAATCGACTTATGGAATTCCTTAAGTCAACGGTAAGACATGAATCCCCCCTAATTTCCAATGGCACGATATGCTATCAAACACATTCATCAGAGGTCATTAGTAATTTTTCATAAAACAAAATATCAAAATATATTTAGTATTAAATCAATGTTACCAGTAAAACTTAAATGATGATATATAATACCTTCAGAAAATTATGAAAATCATGTGTTTTAAATCTTGTGATATGTCCATCAACTGTAAAAGATTTATCCAATGATGAACCATGGCCAGTAGGTTTACTTATTGAACGGATGACATATTTTACTTGGTCTAGCTCTTTTTTCTCAAAATCCATGGAGCTTTTGCATATGTTTCATTTTCCATGTTTGGCCACAAATGTCTTCTATCAAATTTGGTATGCGAAAGAGAAATATCTCTCCTCGAAGACAAGGCATCCTTCTGTTTGCTTGAAATATGTCAAAATATAGAATCTGGGACATTTTTGAAGATGTGGATAAGATTTAATAGGTGAGATATTAATAGATCCTTCCAGTAAGGGAGCTCATAAAATATGGATTTCCTTTTCATTTCTTCTGGCATATTAACTACAACGTGTTATGGTTCTTCAATTGAATCACCCTGATCAAAAAAATCCTCCCAACCTTTCAATTTAGCATCTTCATACATATTAATCCAATCACTTGGACCCATAATCATGGGAGGGCCTCTATTTTCAACTTTTCTGTCAAATTGATTCTTTAGATGATTTCTAAACTTATGATATGTTGGTAGAAAAACCATGTTGTTTGCGTACATAAATTTATGTAGATATTTATAATACCTCCCTTGAAATTGATCTTCACATCTTGGACATGCATATATCCCCTTTGTTTGAAGACCTGCAATTCAATAAGTAATGTTAATAGCATCACAATAATAGTATAAAAGTAAGTATGAAAGTTGGGATGAAAATAAATTATGAGTGTGAATACGTAAATATTTTATCTTACCAGAACAGACACCAAGTCCTGGGAAATCATGAATATTCCAACATAACACACCATACAACATTAAGGACCTATTGGATGGAGGATGTGATATTTCATACATTCTTATGCCTTTTCATAGTAGTTGCATCTCATCAATAAAAGGTGCAATATAAACATCCATATTTTTAACTTGTTGTTTTCCTGGAACAATTAGAGTCAGCATAAGGTGCTCACTTATAACACTCATACATGGGGGAATATTGTATACTATCAATATGACTAGCTAAACACTATAATTTGAGTTGAGGAAAGAGAATGAGCACACTCCATCAATTACAAGACCAAACCTAATACTATGTGGTTCATCTTTGAATTTACTTGGCCATTTTTCCTCTATGTGTTTCATTGCTTTGGATGTGGACGGAATTCACATGAATCCATCTTTAATCTTGTTCTTTGCATGCCATTCCATCAATTGTGCAAGTGAATTGCAATGAAACATTCGTTGAAGTCTAGGTATAATTGTCATGTGACGTAAAACCCTTTTTGGAACTATAGGACCTTGTGCATCTATACGATATATGTTCTCTTTGCATACAATACATTCTACCTTGTTTTGATATTCATATTTGTATAAAATGCAATCTTTTTTACATGAATTAAATTTTTTATATTCAATCCCCAACTCATCCAACAACTGACATGCTTCTCTGCAAGTTGATGGCAACACATTCTCTCTAGGGACTATTTCAATTTTTAGTGCCCTGTAAGATAGCCAGATATTAAATCAATTAAATGTTTGACTTATGATGAACATGTTTGATATGTCAATATATACTACTATTGTTTATATACAATATATGTTTTATAACATCCCATTAAATAAATATAAACGTAGTTGACGAATGTTTACGAATTATGTACACCAATTGACAATGCAAAGTAAGAAATATATTTGAACTCACTTCAGTAGGGTATTGAATCATTTGTCTGATCAACCAAATAGTGATTTGATTTCTAATAATATCAATGTGCATGCAAGTTTTGAGGTTCTACTTGCACCCGATCTGAACACTGGTGTCTTTGCAGCTTTCTTGATTGAGTCTTTCAAGTTGTTATCATCAAGATTACGTTGGTGGTAATTATCCCTACTATCATTGTTACTTTCAACCATATGATCATTATCGTCATGATTGTTTCCATACCCAAAGAAACATGTAATCATTTCATTCAATCCTTCTTCATGCACTACATTTTCACTATCATCATCATCATTAAAGCTATGTAGCATGTCATCATTGTATGTTAATCTCATCAGCTCTTCAAACTTATCAATTGGTAGTATTCTCTTCAATGTTGATCTTTTCAGCCTGGTATGGTTTAAAGAATGGTTTGGATCATCCTGTCCAAATCTTAATAACACAATTTGATCTTGGGTATTAGTAGGTGTATCATCAATGTCTTCTACCTATCAACATACACAAGCATTATTTAATGTTTGGCAAGAATTGGATAAATCATAATTGTATCAATTTTAAAGAAATATAATCAAATATATTGTATTAACCAATACGAATATAAAATGTATGAACTTATATACATCAATTGAATAGCATAATATTATTTTATATACTACTTATTTTATACAATAATTTAAAATAAAACACAATTTTGACAACATAGTGTATAAAATGTCAATCCACACTCATTGATTATTCTTTGGTTTTATGCCCTTACGAACATCCTTAGGGAGACCTAGTTCTTCCATTTTCTTTCATGCAGGAGTGTGTTTTAAGAAGGGGTAATTAATCAATAACGCATCCGCAATGGTAAGGTCCATAATGGCCTCAACCATTATCAATCTATCAACCTCTCTTTCCATATCTCCATCTTATTAATTTATAACTTCAACAAATTGACAATTTGGTCTTACATTAGGGTCCCTTCCCTTACTACTATTTATAAAACCTGCAATATTTTTGTGTGTGTATGCACATCCATCTATATACATAAGATGACTTATATTATTTTTTTTTCCTCTTTACAAATGGAGACGATGTGTATACATATTTGAATTTAGACCATATGTTGACATGTTGGGCTTATATTCTGCTAGCCTTTTCCATTCACCATTATAATATGATGGACCATAACATGGCATTAATATCTAGTGGTTTGTTGTGAATTGTTTCTATTTTTAGATCCCACATGGACATTTTGGACAATAAAGAGGCCTAGATTTTCTCCATGAATATTGGAGGGTCATATCATGTGGTTGTATCCCCAAAATTGAAACACCTCATACAATCTAGGTAGTTGTTGATCACTGGGAAAAGCACAATATAATCGACGATCAAATGTCTCTTTGTAAATTGATCTCAAACTCAGGGGAAAGTCATCATCTCCATCACATTTATTCTCATAGGGTATGTAGTCCACCTTCCCCTTGTCTTTAAGAAAATTATGCATCTTTAAAGTGGTTCTTGTTTTGTTACTTGTTTTCATCAAATCCTCATCTTTAGAGCTGGTATATGTGCACATATTTTTGTTAGATGTATCATATGATAAATTATCATCGCCCTCTAGGCTAGAAGTCGGTGATCCGGGAAACTTTAAACCAAGAAATTTATTCTGCAAGTATTCATTAAGAAAAAAAATAATTATTTAAATAATATAAAACAATGTTTAAAAGAAGTATACGTATTGTTTATATCAAATCGGAAAATTCCTTACCACAATTCCAATTGGATTTGAATCGATTGTAGGAGGCATACTACCCACTGGAATCTCATCATCTATGTAATGTCTTTGTACAGTCACTCGTTTGAATTGTTTCTTTCCACGACATACATAACATCCACAAACAACAATTTTCTCAAATCATTCATCCCATGTACTATAGTCCAGACCAACCTCTTGTTCAGTGCAATCATTTTTTGTGTCTTCAGGATCCATTTCCATATCCTCTTCCACCCATTATCCTCTATGTGATTTAATAGTTTTAGGTCCACATTCACATACATATCTTTTTCTTTTACTAGTTGAATGCTCAAGCTCTACATTTTCTCCAATCACCATCTAAAATAATCAACAACATGCATTAATTTCTGACAAGATTTGATAATACATTACAAAATTTAATAATTTCGTGAAAAAACATGGGTGTTTCACAAAATTCCATTAGATTAATTTTTTCTAAGTTAAGTCAAAATTAGAGTACCTGATGTCTTGCGTCATCCATAGTGTCCTCATTTGATATGGAATGACATGTTGTCATGGGCTCATCTGGCTCCTGTAATACACAACATAGTCAATAATGTTTAGTACGCCAATTATATTATTTCAACGAATATGCTATGCAACAAAAAACCTCACCTTAGTCACATTTTTGACATATTGATATCATGTTTTGGAGTTGAAAAAAAACAATTTTATGACCCTAGGTATTTACATCAAGCCAAAATTTCAACATGAAAAGTATCCAACATCCCTATCCCACATGGCCATCCTAATTTTCATAATTTTCCCTTGATCGTAGAATCACATTTAATCACCATTCTTGTGCATTTTGAACCAATAAGTTTGAGCTCAAAGGCCACATGGAAAAAAAATGACTTTATCTCTTCTATGTTGTAGCATTTGTGAATTCATAAGGACCTTCCTTCTTTGGTTGAGGTTTCCTTTTATTCTTACCTTTATTTTATCTGCAAATTTTGTTGTCATATCCTCTTCCACCCACTTTCCTCTTTGTGATTTAGTAGGTCTACACCATCCACGTCCTCTTTCCATGGTCTCGTATGGATCCTGTTACACAACAATGACAATAATTTTTAGCACACCAATCAAAACCATTATCATCTAATAAGTTAGAGAAAATAGGTCCACAAGTCAAAATTAGTTTGGGATCAAACACCAATACCATACCATACCAATACAAATACCACACCATTGCATATCAATACCAATACCATTTCATACAAATACAAATACCATTGCATGGAAATGGTATGCATACCAATACCAATACCAGTCCCAATACCATACCATACCAATTCCAATACCATTGCATACCATTGCGTGGAAATGGTATGCATTGGCAATGATATGCATACCAATACCATACCAATACCAATACCATACCATACCATACCATACCATACCATACCAATACCAATACCATTTCCAATACCAATATCATTACCATTGCATTGCCAATACCAATACCAATACCAATATGCATTGCCAATACCAATACCAATACCATGCCAATACCATACCAACATGCCCATCACCAATATTCCCATCATGCCCATCACCAATACCATACCAATAATATACCATACCAATACCATATCGTACCATACTATACCATACCATACCAATACCATACTATACCATACCATATTATACCATACCATACCATACCAATATCAATACCATACTATACCATACCAATACCAAAACCAATACCAATACCAATACCATACCATACCATACCAATACCAATACCATACCATACCATACCAATACCATACCATTGCATACCAATGCCAATACCATTGCATGCCAATACCAATACCATTGCATACCATTCCATGCCATACCAATACCAATACCAATCCCACACCATACCAATACCAATACCATACCATTGCATACGAATACCAATACAATCGCATACCATTGCATGGAAATGGTATGCATTGGCAATGATATGCATACCAATACCAATACCAATACCATACCATACCAATACCATTGCATGGCAATGGTATGCATTGACAATGATATCCATACCCATATCAATGTCAATACCATACCAATACCAATACCAAAACCAAAACCAATACCAATATGTATTGCCAATACCCTTATGCATTTCCAATACCAATACCAATACCATTGCATGCCAATATAGCCAATACCATTGCATACCAATACCAATACCAATACCAATACCAATACCATACCATACCATACCATACCAATATCATACTAATACAATACCATATCATACCATACCATACCAATAACATACCATTGCATGCCAATAGCAATACCAATACCATACCAATATCAATACCATACTATATCATACCAATACCAATACGATACCATACCAATACCAATACCAATACCATACAAATACTGATACCAATACCATACCAATACAAATACCAATACCATACCTATACCAATAACAATAACAATACCAATACCATACCAATACCATACCATACCATTTCATACCAATACCAATACCATTGCATGGAAATGGTATGCATTGACAATGATATGCATACCAATTCCATACCAATATCAACACCATACCAATACCATACCAAAACCAATACCAATATGCATTTCCAATACCCTTATGCCTTGCCAATACCAATACCATTTCATACCAATACCAATACCAATATCATACCATAACATACCAATACCAATACCATACCATTGCATACCAATAAAAATACAAATAGCATACAAATATTGTACCATTGCATACCAATACCAATACAATTTCATATCATTGCATGACAATTGTATGAATTGGCAATGATATGCATACCAATACCATACCAATACCAATACCATACCAATATCAATATCAATACCAATACGATACCATACCAATACCAATACGATACCATACCATACAATGCCATACCAATACCAATACCATACCATACCAATACCAATACCATTGCATGGCAATGGTATGCATTGGCAATGATATGCATACCGATATCATACCAATACCAATACCAATACCATACCATACCATACAAATACCAATACCAATACCATACCATACCATACAAATACCAATACCAATACCATACCAATACCATTGGCAATGATATGCATTGGCAATGGTATGCATTGGCAATGGTATGCATACCAATACCATACCGTACCACTCCATACCAATACCAATACCAATGCCAATACCATTACCATACCATTGAATACCAATAACTATACCAATACCAATACCAATACCATACCATACCATTGCATACCAATACCAATACCAATACCATTGCATACCATTTCATGGAAATGGTATGCATTGACAATGATATTCATACCAATACAATACCATTGCCAATATCATACCATACCATACCAATAACATTGCCAATACCAATACCATACCATTGCATACCAATACCATTATATACCACAATGGTATGCATTGGCAATGATATGCATACCAATACCATACCAATACCAATACAATAAGATACCATACCAACACCAATACCAATACAGTAGCCAAAAAAACCCGACAAAGTGTTCTTGAAAATCGACCTCATCTTCAGAAATTGCACTATGCCTCATTGACGAAAACCCTAGTGCCCAAGATACTCCAACAAATGGTTTTCCAGTCGACGGAATGATAGCGCAAAGGCCCCACTAGCTGAAAATTGGTGCTCTTAATCCAATGCAATTGACGGTTCGTGCATCTCAGTCTTGATTTGAGTTTTATCATGAGTTGCTACTTGCTTCCTCAAGCCATTTAGGGACAAGTTGTCAATTTGATCCAGGGGCATAAAATCTAAACCGAGTAGCATAACAAAATTACGTAAGCTCTCGCAAATATGTTTTTCCAAGGTCCACATGAATACAATAGCCAAAAAGACATGATACGGTGCTCTTGAAAATCAACCTCCTCTTCATAAATTGCACTATGCCTCATTGACCAAAACCCTAGTGTTGGAGATACTCCAACCAATGGTTTTCTGGTCGACGGAATGATACCGTAGGAGCCCCAATAGTTGAAACCAGGTCCTCCATATCCAATGCAATTGATGGTTCGTGCATCTGAGTCTCGGTTTGAGTTTTATCGATAGTTGCAACTCGCCTCCTCAAATCATTCAAAGACATGTGGCCAATTTGGTCCGAGGGCATAAAATCCAAACCAAGTAGCATAATAGAGTTATGTAAGCTCCCACAAGTCTGTTTGGACAAGGTCCATGCAACTACACTAGCCAAAAATGTCCGACGGAGTGTTCTTGAAAATTGACCTCATCTTCAGAAATTGCACTATGCCTCATTGACCACAACCCTAATGTTGGAGATACTCCAACAAATGGTTTTTTGATTGATAGAATGATAGATTAGGGGGGGGCACTAGTTGAAACGCGGTGCTTCGAATCCAATGCAACTAGTGGTTTGTGCATCTGAGTCTCAGTTTGAGTTTTATTTCGAGTTGCAACTCACCTCCTCAAGTCATTTAGGCATATGTGGCCAATTTGGTCTGGGGGCATAAAATCCAAACTGAGTAGCATAACGGACTTCCAATACCAATACCAATACCATATCTATACCAATACCAATACCATACCAATACCAATACCATACTATACCATACCATACCAATACCAATATCATACCATACCATACCACAACATACATAATTGCACCTAAAAAGAAGGTTGAAGTCAATAGGCATGATAAAAATTTCTACATCTTTGCTACATTTTTTCTAAGCCAACCAAGGATAACTAAATGATGCAAAGGTACCAAAATATTAATATCTATTTCAAATCCACGCATCTATGAAACATCAATTCAAAAGTCTTATTAGATTTATCAAGAGTAATTAAAATCATGGAAGTGTTTGTATCCTCAAAATATTAAACAAGAATCCATGTGGTTGAAAAATCAATGATCATAAGAGTGGCACAAGGTATCGTTGTCAAGTGTGATATGGGGTGCTAGTAGGCAAGAATCAAATAGATTTCTAGAGGAGATGGAGTCTAAGGGCATGCTAGTGGAGTGGGTATCTTAGGTAGGAATTCAATAAGAGAACTAAAGTGGAGACTACCAATGCCATACCAATATCATACCAATACCAATATCATACCAATACCAATACCATACCATACCAATACCATACCAATACCAATAACAATACCATACTATACCATACCATACCATACCATACTATACCATACTATACCATACCAATATCAATACTATACTATACCATACCAATACTATATCATACCATACCAATACCAATACCATACCAACACCATACCATTGCATACCAACACCAATACCATATCATACCATACCAATACCAATACCATACCAACACCATACCATTGCATACCAATACCAATACCAATACCATTGTGGCGCTGACCCCATTCCCTCCAAAGGGATGCTCGACCTCCCGGTCTTGGATCATTTAGATTATCGAGTTAGAGAGACTCTTAGGACCTGTTGATACTTGAAACCATTGTTCACACACACACGCACATGCCCCTCTTTTGTTTGTTCCAAGTGACCATGGTTATGACCGCAGGTCTTATCCCTTTGTGATTTGAACTTTGGGGATATCTCGAGATATCCTTAATTTTTTCTCGAAGCGCACTCCTCCAAGTCTCCGAACTTCAGCCACGTGTCTCCTCATATTCGTCGGCCCCACTATGGTTCGGATTTAGCGATCTCGCAAAAATCTAGGCCTTCCTCCCACAAACCTTTGGATTCTCGAATCTTGAATCCCTTAATCCACTGCCATGTGCTCTTCTCGCCATCGATGGTTAAGGTTAAATCACAACTTCAGAGTAAGTTCAGACTTCGCAATCCTGCCTTTGACAAGATTTCAAACTTCCTAAACTCCGAAGTGCCAAAACACCTTACAACTATCCTCCATATGAATTTCCCAGATCTGACGATCTGGAATCGTTCATCTCCCTCCGAAACGAATCTTGTCCACTGACTTTTATGGAGGCTTCAAGGACTTCTCCCCTTGGATATTTTCCACCGCTCTTCCTCCTAAGCTTTTCTTCCTCAGTTTCCTCTGGTTCCTCTGAACACCTTATTCGACACTTAGTCGAAACCTTGATCTATGCACACCTTGCAACATATCCTCTTCCACAGTCGACTCCTATGTGGGTGACTTTGAGCTCCTTACAATTTCTCTCCACCCGCTTCTATATTCTGTGACTACAATCACACTACTCCTCCTAATATTTTGAGTTTGAAAAATCTGTCATGTACTCCTTGCAAATGTCGATGTACTCCTTGCACACATATAAGTTCTCGTTGTCTCTTCTGATCTTCAAGTCGAAACAAACTCGGTCACGCACTCCTTGCGGAC
>SNQJ01S0002221.1:161214-172673 GCA_010110895.2 Picea sitchensis
TCCAACCCATGGATATTGTAGATGATATAATGACTCATGTGGAGGTATGTTTGGTTCACTGGAACAAGTAATCATCATAGTATTCTCCCTCCATTTGGGAGAACCTCTAGTTCTAGATCTTTCAATGCTTGCATTCATATACACTGTTCTTCATCACAACTTTCAGTTCCTTTGCTTGATTGTTTTTAGTGAGTTCATATCAGGCCGGTAATCTTGTGATTCTCAATATAATGACTGGTTGTTCTGGCTTCTCTTTCTTTCTTGGAATCTTCGTGTTCTTCCTCATGTTTTTCTTTAGCTCTTGGGTCCATGGAGTTTCTTATAGATTCCATGCCCTAAATATTCCACTTCTTCCTTTCATCATAGGATCACAGATGTGGATAGACAACCAGGGATACTGTAAGGCTTCTCTTCGAAGAATACTTCTTCTACGGTTGAACTGAACACATATTGTTTTTCATGGATGCTACCATGGATATATACTTCATCATCTTCAATGGATCATGGGATTAGCTCCCTCCTAATCCTTGCTTCATGTATGAGTGCATTTTTTTCTTTTGGACATATATAATTGGATCCCTTCATCTAATAGAGTCCATGATTTCGTCTGCATCCTTTTTGTCTTCTACAAAGTGCCATAAGTCTTTCTCCAATTTCCTCTTCATTGTTGACTTCTTTCTGTCTTTGCTTCTTCTAAGTTTCTTCAAGATCAATTCTGATTTCGGCTTATCTTGTAATAGCTTCCACATGATTTGTTTGATGTATTTCATCCTTTCATGTGTATTATCTGACTTGTATAATGATAGTAATCCTTATCTTTTTGTTCTTCTATAGGTATAGTTCTTCTTGGAACATATTATAGATATACAATTTATGTACATAGACTATGCAAACAAGATATGTACAAGAACTAAGAAGAGTATTATTACCTTGTCTTTAGAGGAAGAAGTTTGTTTCATCCTTCTTAGTTTTCTTTGAAGGTTCCCTTTCTTCGAAAACTGATGCTTCGCGTGTTTCCTTCCTTTTATTTAACTCGGGACAATGATTCTTTTAGTGGCCATACTTTCGACAGTTGAAGCATTGTATTTCTGACATATCTTTCTCTTGATTTGGGTTCTTCCTGGAGCCAAACTTCCTTGTGTTCCTAAAATCCTTGAACTTTGTTGTGAAGGCTTGATCATCATACTTCTTTTGGGGTTTTTGTTTTTCACTGATCCTTGATTCTTCTTGAGCACAACAAATCCAAAGTTCTTCGAATGTAGGATACTCCTTCCTTGTGTTCATGCTTACAGAAAATGCATCCCATGTCTTGGGAAGACAATTGAGTACTATGTTTACCAATTCCTTCTCTAAAATGATTTCTTCAATAGCTTGTAGTTGATCTCTTAACTGAGATATCCTCACAAAGTATGATGTTGTGTTGTCATCATCATTCATCTTCATGTCATGGAGCTCATTCTTTAGACTCATTGCTTGTCCAATGTTTCTGACTGAGAATAGGTTTGTTAGGGCATCGTACATCTTCTTTGATGAGTCAAGATGGGAGATGTAGGGTATCAAGTGATCTTCTATATATTCCACTATGATACTCATGGCATTGATGGCACCGTCTTTGAACTTCTCCATAAATGTAACGTTTTGTGGTTCCTTCTCTTTTCCTTCTTCAAACTCTGGTTTCACGATATCCAGCACTTTATTCTTGGAAAGGATGAGGTAAATCCTTGTCTTCCACACTCTAAAGTTACAATATCCATCTAACTTGTTTTTTGACTTCATAGAGTAAGTCATGGCTACCTTGGTCAACCCTAGATTTGACAAAAAACTCAAACTTGATGTCTTGTCTTGCTGAGAGTACCAAGAGATGCGCTAGACTAGGGTGCATTGGTCTATCCAAAATATAGGTTAATCCCTTCACTTAAGGTGCCTCAACGAGAGGATTAGGGTTTATGCAACTGCACCTACTAGTAACCCTAAGGGTAGTGCTTTTGGTGACTGCTCCTACTAGAAACCCTAGCGGTAGTTCTTCAACGAGCTTAATATCCTTATGGTTATGCTTCCTTCCAATAGTTAGACTGAATGAAGGAGGTGTGGGCCCATAACTTGTTAGAATATGATGGATGTGCTCATTTTACCATCGACAATACCACTATTGTCACCCAACCATAGGTCGAAGCCACCCTCTGAGCACCTTAACCTTGACAGAGAATCACTCCGAAAGAAAAACCTAGGCTAGATAGCCAAACAAAGGGTAGTGCACCTTTGCCCAAGGATAGCACACCAAACAAGAGTTGATCAGATAGTCCAAACCATAATCAAGAGATAGTCCAAGACAAAACTGAAATCTTCTAGTTGCAACGACAACTCTCCTCCAAACTTGCACACAAACTGGGTAACTACAGTGCGCACAAGTGTTGCTCTGCAATTCTGAGAATGCATGCTTGAATGAAGACTGGCCTCCTATATTTATACTAATTTTGGCTAACTTCCTAGGCCGACTTCTCATTCTGGGTGCCTATTTACTTAGTATATAATATTTCTTCTGGTCGACTTCTTCTCTTGGAGGCTAATAACCTAATACAATATATCCTCTTGAGTCGACTTGTCTTCTAGGGTTATTAGCCAACTCATTAGGGTTTCTTCTTGATTTCTGGAATATTCTATTCTCGTTAGGTTTACACGTGGAGGTAAATACCTCCCACAGCTACCATAATATCAACAATATGGTGTCAGATGTGCAGTCATTTCCAGCTCTAGATCCTCCACCATATCCGTGGATACTAATTTGTCAATGCTCCCGCTGTCAATTATCACCTTGCAAACTATATCCTTTGTTTTGCAAGCTGTCCTGAACAAATTGTTCCTCTTTGTTGGTTTTTTAGTCTCTGGTTCTTGCTTCAAAATAACCTTCTTCATCATCAGGGATCTCCCATCCTCTGCACCTTCTCCCTCAACATCTCATTTCTTGTCTTCCTAAATGTGAGCTTCACCTCATTTCTTTGTTTCGGGGAAATCCCAAAACATATTCCTATCTTTCCACAGGCATAACACCTTACTTCTCCTCCTCTACCTCTTCCCCTTCCTATGGGAAAAGAGTTTCTACCGCCACCCTGTCTTCCTCGATAACTTCCTCCTCTCTCGTAATGACTATGCGGTTTCTCTGCCTCATCCTTAGGCTTATGTGCTTTATCCTAGGCAACTCCTTTTCCTTTGTTCAAGCTTCGGCCCCTATTTTGTAAACTTTACTTCCTGATTAACTTCTCTTCTAATTTCAACACAATTTGATATGCATCCTCTACTGTCTTGACTATCGTCATGCTGATTTCATCCTGGATATCATATCTCAATCCATTGATGTATCTAGAAACTTTCTCTTTGCCTCTCTCCCTTTGTCTATCTCTAATGTTCAATTTATAGAACTCTTATGTGTACTCCTTCATAGTCAATCCTCTCTGTCTCAGGTTCTGCATCCTCCTAAACAGATTTATCTAGTAATCCTTAGGAATGAATTTCTTATTTAGCTTGGCTACCATTCGATCCCAATTCTTGATCTTTTGTTTTCCCTTTCTCCTCCTATCGACCTACAGTTCATCCCACCATAGTGTTGCATGTCCTTTCAACCTAGTGACAGCATGTCTTACCTTTTTCTCCTCTTCGACATCCTCATATTCGAAATGCTTGTCCATTGCTCGTATCCAATCAAGCAATTCTTCTGTGTCTAAATTTCCTTCATACATAGGGATGTCAATCTTCACTCTGGCTCCCAATTTGAAAACCTCTTTCACCAAGCGTTCTTCTGCAGTGTCCTCAGCTACAGCTTCCTCGACTTCCACTTCTTCAATTTTTGCCTCACTGACATCTCTGGCATTAGGCACTCTCCTTTGTGTTGTCTTTGTGGCATCCAGCCTTGCACCCAGTTCTCTCATATCCCTTTCCATATCTATGTTGGCTACGGGTGGCTTAACACATCTTCTAGGCGACATTGTGTTAACGCTTTTGATACCCCTCTTTGATATCAGCCTACTCTTCTTTATACAAAAATCAATTCTAAACTTTCTCTGATACCACTTTGGTGCAGACCCCCTTCCCTCCAAAGGGTTGCTTGACCTCCTGATATTGGATCGTTCAGATTACAGATTCAGAGTGACTCTTTGGGCCCATTGATACCCAAAACCATTGTGCACAGACACATGCACAGGCCCCTTGTTTTTTTTTTTCGAGTGACCATGGCTATGACTATGGGTCTTATCCCTTCGCGATTCGGACTTCGGGGATATCTCGAGATCTCCTTCAATTTTTCTTGAAGCGTACTCCTTCGAGTCTCCTAACTTCTGCCACACGTCTCCTCAAATTCACCGGCCCCACTATGGTTTGGATTTTGGAACCTCACAAAACTCTCGGCCTTCCACCCACAAACCTCCAGATTCCTTAATCTTGGATCCCTTAATCCACTTCCACGTGCTCTTCTCACGATCGATGGTTAAGGTTAAATAAAAAATTCATACTTCACAATCCTGCCTTCAACAAGACTTCAAACTTATTGAAGTCCAAAGTTCCAAAACACATTGCGACTATCCTCTATATGAATCTCTCAGATATGAGGGTCTGAAATCGTTCATCTCCCTCCGAAACAAATCTTGTCCACTGAGTTTTATGGAAGCTTCAGGGACTTCTCCCCTTGGATATTTTTCGTCGCTCTTCCTCCTGAGCTTTTCTTCCTTGGTTTCCTATGGTTCCTCTGAACACCTTCTTCGACACTTAGTCTAAACCTTGATCTATGCACACCTTGCAACATATCTTCTTCCACAATCGACTCCTCTGTGGGTGACTTTTTACCCCTTACAATTTCTCTCCACCTGCTTCTATCTTTTGTGTCGTGACTACAATTTCACTACTCCTCCTGAGCTTTCGAGTCTGAAAACCCTTCCACGCACACCTTGTGGACATCGATGCACTCCTTGCACACATACAAGTTCTCGTTGTCTCTTCTGAGCTTCAAGTCGAAACAAACTCGGCCATGCACTCCTTGCAGACACTATGCACACCTTACACTCACTCAATGAAGAAAGACAATTGAAACTTATTCACTCTTCACAGTGACTCATACATTCAAAAATGCAAATGAGGTCATGGATACAAGAACAAGAAATAACAGAGAATTGAAAATAAACATAAATCCTATCACTCATTCAAACAGACGCATAACAAGACACATTTGGAACAATATTCCTCTGTTATATTCATTCGACTCAGACTTGCATATATTCATACAATATTTCTCTGTATCTCTCAGTTCTCGACTACAATAGAAATCTACACATTAGATTCAACAACCTCTCCTCGACAAAAATACAAATCTTTATACGAAGGGACTCTCTTTAGTTCTACCCTCCAACTACTCTATGTTATCCGATCATAATTAAATGCTATCAACTACTTAACATTTATTACAATAAATATCGAGTCAAACAGATAAGAGCGAAAGCCCCAATTCTGTACTACGATCCTTCTCATAAAACAAAATACATTCCATATCGATCTTACGTGATGCCTCAGCCTCCGATCATTAAATATGTTCATAACTCGGAAATCTTTGTCAGATATTACATTAATACATTGGTCTTTAAAATTCAAAATGTTTCAAAATATGTGCTAATGCGCCTAACTGTCTCCCACTTGCGTTTTGTTGGCAATGCTCCTGTATCACATTGCATACCAATGCATGGAAATTGTATGCATTGGAAATGATATGCATACAAATACCAATACCAATACCAATACCAATACCATACCAATACCAATACCAATACCAATACCATTGGCAATACCAATAACATTGCATTGCCAATACCAATACCAATATGGATTACCAATACCAATACCAATATGCATTGAAAATACCCTTATGCATTTCCAATACCAATACCAATACCATTGTGTACCAATGCCATTGCATACCAATACCAATACCATTGCATACCAATATCAATACCAATACCAATACCAATACCATACCATACCATACCAATACCAATACCAATACCAATACTATACTAATACCATATCATATTATACCATTTGATACCAATACCAATACCATACCATACCATTGGATACAAATACCAATACCAATACCATACCAATACCATACCAATACCAATATCAATACTATTGCATACCATTGCATGGAAATGGTATGCATACCAATACCATACCAATACCATACAAATATCAATACCATACAAATATCAATACCATACTATACCATACCAATACCAATACCATACTATACCATACCATACCATACCATACATAATTGCACCTAAAAAGAAGGTTGAAGTCAATAAGGGTGATAAACATTGCTACATATTTCCTACATTTTTGTAATCCAACCATGGATAACTAAATGATGCAAAGGTACCAAAATATTAATATCTAGTTCAAATCCACGCATCTATGAAACATCAATTAAAAAATATTATTAGATTCATCAAGAGTAATTAAAATCATGGAAGTGTTTGTATCCTCAAAATACTAAACAAGAATCCATGTGGTTAAAAAATCAATATTCATATCAGTGGTCCAAGGTATCATTTTCAAGTGAGATATGTGGTGCTAGTAGGAAAGAATCAAAGATATTTCTAGAGGATATGGAGTCTAAAGGCATGTTAGTGGAGTGGGTAGCTTAGGTAGGAAGTCAATAGGAGAACTAAAGTGGAGAATACCAATACCAATACCATACCAATAACAATAACAATACCATACAATACCATACCATACTATACCATACTATACCATACCAATATCAATACCATACTATACCATACCATACCAATACCAATACCATACCATACCATACATAATTGCACCTAAAAATAAGGTTGAATTTAATAGGGGTGATAAAAATTGCTACATCTTTGCTACATTTTTGCTAAGCCAACCATGGATAATTAAATGATGCAAAGGTACCAAATATCAATATCTAGTTCAAATCCACGCATATATGAAACATCAATTCAAAAATCTTATTAGATTTATCTGTTGGGTATGTGTTATATTCTTTTCATGTGTGTGTGTGGTTGCCTCGAGTTTTTTCTATTTTTAGCGGTTTACTAAATTAATCTTGGATTAACTGATTAGGGTTTTGGTATCTACGGAATACCTAAAAATATTATATGTATTGTATGGTGAATGGTGAAATTTGATAATGAATATAAGAAAGGTTTTCCCGATTGAGGGTTTCTGGTATAAAATCTTTGTGTAATATGTGTATGAGCCATTGATTAAATTATGTTTTGCTTAAGAATCTATATCCATTGCTTTACTTCACAGGTTTAAAACTTACATGTGGTATCAAAGCTCGTTTTTGGCTTCAGAGGGATGCTTTTGTTGTTGAGGGTTTGGTTCGGTCTTGATAGATCAAGTTTATCTTGGGTTTAGTGGGAGCTTTTGCAGTGGTGATTTGAGTGCAGAAAGAGGAATGGAAATCTCTTCTAGAATCGAGATAGAGAAGTTCAATGGTAAAAACTTTGAGCTATGGAAGCTAAAGATGGAGGACCTTCTTGTAGACAAAGAACAATGGATCGTTGTGGATCTTGGTACACATCCTACTAGTACATCGTCTACTAGCACACAGGCTACTGGTACACAACCTACCAGTACACAAACTACCAGTACACCACCTATTGGTATGTCGAAGGAAGATTGGGAGAAGTTGGACAGAAGAGAAAGGAGTACTATTCGACTCTGCCTAGCAGATTCGGTGTTGTTGAATGTTTCAGGAGAGTCTACAGCCAAGGAACTATGGGATAAGTTGGGGAATTTGTATCAATCAAAGTCCCTGGTAAACAATTTGTTTCTTTGAAAGAAGATGTATCATCTTAGGATGGAAGATGAAGATTTTGTGACAGAACATCTAAATGCCTTTAATACTCTGGTAAGTAAACTTTTCTCTGTTAATATTACGATTGCAGAAGAAGATAAGTGTATTACTTTGTTATGTTCTTTGCCATACTCTTGGGATAATCTAGTTGTAGCAATTGGTAGTACCACTCAATCTACATTGAAGTATGAGGATGTAGTTTCATCCTTTTTATCTAAAGAGATGAGGTGGAAAAGCATGGATGGTCATAGCACAGATTCTTTATTTGTAAGAGGTTGTACCCAAGACAAAAATCATGGTAAGCCTTTAGGGGGGAGATCTGAATCTATAGGTAGATCTAAGTCTCTAGGAAAATCGTTGAGGAAATATTGGAAGTGTGGTAAAACAGGGCATTATAAGAAAGATTTCAAGTCTAAGAAGGTTGAAAAACCAAAGGGATTTGATAGTACCTCTTCCATAGAAGTGAAAACCTCCACTGAAGAAGGAGGTGATGTTTACCTAGCATCTACAATTACACATGCAGACTATGATGTATGGTTGATCGACTCAGGTGCATCATACCATATGACTCCTCACATGGAGTGGTTCTTTGAATATGAAAAATATGATGGTGGTAATATATTCCTAGGAGATGACTCAACAACAAAAATCTTGGGACGTGGAAGGGTTAAGTTGCTGCTAAAAGATGGAAGGATTAGAAAACTCCCTGGGGTTCTGCACATTCCACAACTTTCCAGGAGCCTAATATTTGTAAGAAAGTTGGATGATGCAAGAGTGGATATTGTAATTGGAAAGAACACCTGCAAGATGGTACAAGGGGAAATGGTGTTGATGAGGGGAGTTCATTGTGGAACTCTGTACAAGTTGTTGGGAAGAACTTATACTAATGGGTGTAACATTTCTGTTGTCCTTGAGAAGACAAATAAACAAGACAAGACCAATATCGTCCCTGAAAAGAAGACCATGTTGTGGGATCAAAGACTGGGGAATATTGGAGAAAAGGGCCTTCGAACACTACATGGTAAAGCCATGGTTGAAGGTATGTCTAATTGAACTATGGATTTTGATTTCTATGAACATTGCATATATGGTAAACAGAATTAAGTAAGATTCCCATATGGTGCTACAAGAGCAAAGGGGATCTTAGAGTTGATACACAGTGATGTGTTTGGACCTGTTCCTGTTCCATCCCTAGGTAAATATGTGTATTAAGTTTCATTCATAGATGATTTTTCAAGGAACACGTGGATTTATTTTCTTAGAAAGAAATATGAGGTATTTGATAAATTTAAAGAGTTTAAGGCTCTGGTAGAAAACTAGACAGAGAATAAAATAAAGGTATTGAGAACAGATAATGGTGGATAATTCTGTGGAAATGAATTCGAATAATTCTGTAAGAAGTGTGGTATATCAAGGCAAAAGAGTACTCCATACACTCCTCAATAGAATGGAGTTACATAAAGGATGAACAGAACACTAATGGAAAAAGAAAGGAGCATGCTCAGCGGTGTCGGGTTAGGACAAGAATTCTAGGCAGAGGAAGTGGGCACAACATGTTACCTGGTCAATCGATCACCTTCATCAGCGTTGGATGATAAAACTCCACACGAGGTATGGTCTACAAAGAAACCCTCTCTTCAACATCTTAGAGTGTTTGGTTGTGATGCTTATGTACATGTTCCAAAGGAAAATAGGAGTAAGATGGATAAAAAGGCTAAAAAGTGTATCTTTATTGGTTATAAACATGGTGTGAAAGGTTATAAGCTTTGGAACCCAAAAACAAAGAAGATTGTTTACAGTCGAGATGTTGTTTTCAGAGAGGTAAAAGATGTGTCCAAACAGGAATTCCTACCAATGCAAGACGAACTTCAGAAAATAGAGCTTGAGTTGGATGATGCAAAATCTTAATCATTTGAAGAAGTGGAAGCAAAAGAAGAAGAACCTCATACCCCAGTATTGAGGAGATCGGTGAGAGATAAAAGGAAACCAGAAAGGTATAGTCCACCTGATTTATGTTCCAATTTTGCTTTATCTATTACTGATGATGATCCTAGAACTGTCAAGGAAGAAGTGAATTCAGAGGATAGTAAACTTTGGAAGAAGGCCATGGTTGAAGAAATGGATGCCTTGGATAAGAATGAGGCATGGGATATAGTTGATTTTCCAAATGGAAGAAAATTTGTTGGTAGAAAATGGTTGTTTAAGAAGAAGTTTAATGCACAAGGTAAAGTGGAGAAATACAAAGCTCAGTTAGTAGCAAAAGGTTATTCCCAAGTAGAGGGAATTGACTTTGGTGATATTTTCTCTCATGTTGCTAATTTAACTTCTATTAGATTTATTTGATCTATTGTTGTTGCTTTTGATCTTGAAGTGGAATAGATGGATGTAAAGACAACATTCCTACATGGGGATCTGGAAGAAGAAATCTACATGAAGCAGCCAGAAGGCTTTGTAGTGAAGGGAAATAAAGAGTTGGTCTGTAAGCTAAAGAAGTCATTATATGGTCTGAAGTAATCACCTAAGATATGGTACCAAAAGTTTGACACATATATCCTTGGATTGGTATTTGTAAGAAGCAGGGTTGATAACTGTGTATATTCCAAGCAGGTTGGTAATCACTTCATTTATGTAGTGTTGTATGTTGATGACATGTTATTGGTAGGAAATAACATGGATGTTATCAACGAGGTGAAATTGCAGCTATCCTCCAAATTTGACATGAAGGATCTCAGTGTTTCTAACTTCATTCTGGGAATGGAGATTAAAAGAGATCGTGCAAACAGGAAACTCTGGTTGAATCAGAGAAAATATGTTTAGACGATATTGCAAAGGTTTAATATGCATGGAAGTAAACCAATCAAGTTTCATATTCCTATAGGTGTAAGGTTATCTGCAAATCAGTGTCCCAAGACACAGGAAGAAAAAGAGGACATGTCCCATGTTATGTATGTCATTGCAGTTGGCAGTTTGATGTATGCAATGGTCTATACTAGACCGGACATTGCACATGCAGTGGGTGTTTTGAGCAGGTATATGTCAAAACCTGGGAAGGAGCATTGGACAACAATAAAGAGGGTCTTCAAGTATCTTCATGGAACTACCAGTTATGGATTGTGTTACCAAGGAAGACCAGGACTGGATAGAGTGGTGGGCATGCATGGCTTTGTTGATGCAGACTGGGTTGGAGATCTGGATCGCAAAAGATCTACAAGTGGGTATGTGTTTAACCTATTTGGAGGAGAAATCAGTTGGATGAGAAAAATATAGGTTTTAGTGGCACTGTCAACTATAGAAGCTAAATACATGGCAGCCACTCATGCAAGCAAGGAAGCAGTATGGTTACAAATATTGTTTCCAGGTATTGGGTTGGTACAACAAGCAGTGAGATTAGATTGTGATAGTCAAAGTGAAATATTCCTGCAAAGAACCCATCTTATCATTCAAAGACAAAGCATATTGATGTTCAGTATCACTTTGTGAGAGACATGGTTGAGGAAAAGAAGGTGTTGTTGGAAAAGGTTGACACTTTGAAGAATGTTGCAGATTCATTGACAAAGTTTGTGAGCACAGAAAAGTTCTC
>SNQJ01S0002221.1:202277-228292 GCA_010110895.2 Picea sitchensis
AATGAAATACATAGCATAAAAATGAAAGGCATGGTATGGAAATACAAGGCATGGCAAGTGAATTCAAGGCATGGAATTGAAAGGCATGGTATGGAGGATCATGGCATGGAAAGGCATACCATATGATAGCAAGGCATGGCATGGGATGGCATGAAAATGCATGGAAAGGTAAGGCATGCAAAGGAAAGGAATGGCATGGCATGGCATGGAAAGGTATGGCATTGTATGGAAAAACAAGGCCAGGCATTGCAAGGCATGGTATGGAGGGTCATGGCATGGAAAGGCATACCATATGATAGCAAGGCATGGTAAGGCAAGGCACAGCATGGCAAGTCACAGAATGGCATGGCATGGCATGGCATGGCAAGGAAAGGCATGGAATTTCATGGAAAGGAAAGGCATGGCAAGGAAAGGAATGCAAAGGCAAGGAATGGAAAAGCATGGCAAGGCAATGCATGGCATGGAAATACAAGGCAATGCAAGATATGGCAAGGAAAGGCATGCAGAGGCAAGGCATGACATGGAACGATATGGAAAGGCAAGGCATGATATGGAAAGGCATGGTATGGAAAGACAAGGCATGGAAAGTGAATTTGATCCAGGTGGATATTGGTGGCCACCCACCTCTTCCACCTTGGCAGTTTTTTGGCAGTTTTTCAGGTTCCAAACTTCTAGGGTTGTTTTGAGGCCCTAAACGACGTTTTTTGGGGATTTGGGGATCAGAGGAACATAAAAAACACTACCCTGGGCCAGTCTAAAATTTTTCTTCTCGGTTAGACCTTTCCAATGGACTATCGTGCGCTTAAAAAAAATATTGTATGCAAAAGTTGCGACCTCGGTAAGTTGATGTACTAACTTACCCAAACGTGGCCCACATGACTTTTGGCGCTTCATCTCCTAGGGGTAGGTTTTTGGATGTCTAGGGTTTTTGACATTCCTTTTTATTGTAAAAGGCCTCCAGAGCCTCATTGTAACCATCTTCTTTCGAATGAGAACAACTGTCACATCTCTTCTTAGAGATAATCCACCACCATTCCAGCAAGCTTGTTTTCCACTGCATTTTATAGTTTCAGTTTATTTCCTTATTGAATAGAAAACCAGTTTTATTGTATCTCTGTTATTTTGTGTTAAGAATATTTTAATAATTTGTATTCATTTCTTTTTGTTCATAAAATCCGGATCATTGGTATCAGAGCGGTCTTCTCCTTATCGTCGTAATGCATGTCCCCAGTGAGCTTAGGGTAAAAGGAATTGGGTCTCAAGCTTGTTTCTCTTGAGGAAAAAATATCTCACATGCCCAAGCGACCTCTCATGGCAGGAGAAAATAAATATGACGGCACAAGATATCCTTTCAAAATGTTTCTTGAGGAATCCCTCATGCAACAGAGGAACGAGATGATGGATAGTTTCGCGCAAATCCTTCGGTGTCTACCAACAGGTGACGTTAATTCCTTGAGCGGAGGTGTCACCCCCTTCAAGGTAGAAATCAACTTCGATATTCCTATATTTGAAGTTCATATAGAAGCAGATGTTGTAGACAAGTGATTGAATCTAGTAGAAGGGTATTTTTATGTCCATAACTTATTGAATAGATAAAATATTACTTTTTCTCTCCTCAAAGTCGTTCCCCATGTCAAATATTGGTGGGAAACTTTATGTGAGCAAAGGGAAATAGAGGAACCCTCATTATTTACAGTCACGACCACTTGGGAATCCGTCAATGATGATATTAAGGAAAAATAATACCCTGTCAGAAGTTATGACAACTTGTATACCAAATGGACCACATTGTCCCAAGAAAGACACCAAGCAGTGCCAAAGTTCACAAATATAATCCATACCTTGCGCACCAAGCTGGGTATCAAAGATTCAGAATGACATCTGGTGCTCAAGTATCGCAGTGCTCTACATAGATACATCCAGATTGAAATGGAATTTCAGGACATCTCATCCTTGGGCACGACCTACTGATATGTCGTCAAAATCGAGCAAAAGCTCAAACAAAAGACGCGGCAATTTGGGCCTGGTAACCCCGCACAGCAAAATCCAGGAAAGGGCGGCTCCAACCAACAAAACAAAGGACAGAGTAAATATGGATAGTATCAGGACAACCAATCCAAGATGTAAGAAAATAAGGACAGTGGAAAGACAAAGAAAGATATTGGGAAGTGGTGCGACTTCCATAAGAGCCCTTATCATAACATTGTTGACTACCGCTCAAATAAGTTGCAGGTGGCCGAAGTGAAAGCCTCTGAATCAGATGCAGGTTTTGACTCTAATTCAGAACCAGAAATGGGGAGATGGGTCATTGATGCAGAACCCAGTGACATCGTTGCTACCACCAAGCTCCAGCCTGGTGAACCAGACGAGCCAGAAGAAGGAGAGTGCCTCTTCCATTCATAGGTGTGGGTAAAAGGCACCCCATTGCACTTCATCATTGATAGCGGTAGCCAAAATAACCTCATCTCAGCATAGGTCATCAAGCGGTTGGATCTGCCAACAATGCGACACCCACAACCCTACACCATTGGATGGCTCCGCCAAGGAAGTGATCTTTGCGTCAGCCAACAGTGTCGACTGTCGTACAACATCAAGCCCTTCAAATACTTCATGATGTATATGATTCTATGCCTCGTAGCATTATTATTACTTTGAACAGGAAATTGTAAGGGTCCCTCCTAGTGATATTTCCTTGATCTCTGCCAAGCAATGCAGGAAGGTCATCTCTTAGACAAGGAATTTTTTCTTCTTTGTGATTCGCTCTCAGAGTGAGCGAAAGATTACAGCCACATCTAGGGCCTCCGTGACTGATCTCTCCACACAACAGAAGCAAGTGGATAAGGTCGTGAAAGAATAGTCAGATATCTTCTCCTCTCCTACTGGGGTACCTCTGCACTTGCAGGTCAAGCATCCCATCGATCTGACCCCAAGTGCATCGCTACCCAATGGGCCAGTCTACCACCACTGTCTGTTAGAAAACGAGGAGATCAAGAGGAAGATCCAAGAATTTCTCCACAAGGGGCACATCTATTCCATCGCATCGCCTTGTGGGAGCCCAATCGTGTTGTTGCAGAAGAAAGACGGGACTTGACGACTCTACATTGATTACAAAGCCCTGAATAAAATCATAGTCTGAAATCGATACTCAATTCCCTGAATCGATGACCTCCTTGATTAGCTCACGAGGGCCAAATATTTCAGTAATATTGATCTAAAGTGAGGCTACCACCATGTCCCAATAGAATAGACAAATGTATGGAAGATCGCCTTCAAGTCAAAAGAAGCTCTTTTTGAATGGTTGGTCATGCCCTTTGGTTTGACAAATGCTCCAACAACTTTTATGAGGATGATGGACGATATCCTATGACCTTTAACCAATATTGTTGTAGTGGTGTATTTAGATGACATCCCCATCTAGATCAAGACTTAGGTGGAACACTTGCATCATATTTAGCAGGTTTTGCACACCCTGCGGCAGCACAAACTATATGCAAACTTGGAAAAATTCTCCTTCGGCATGGACAAGGTCCATTACTTAGGCTACATAGTTTATCAGTATGGTGTGCATGTGGATCTAGCCAAGATCCATGTCATCTATGACTGGCCAACCTCAACCATACTCACTAAACTTCATATCTTCTTGGGCCTCACCAATTTCTATTGCAGGTTTGTGTTGGGATTCTCACATATCACATAGGCCCTCATACAAGTAACCAGGGGTGGTGGTAAGGAAAAATTTATATGGGGCTTGTCCCAACAACAAGCCTTCGATGAATTGAAGAATAGTTTGTGCCCATCCCTGGTACTTTCATTACTGGACCTGTAGAATCCATTTGAGATCGAGACATATGCTTCATACTATGTTGTGGGTGTCGTTCTCACTCAACAYGACCACCCTGTGGCATATCATAGTGAGACACTAGTAGATGTTGTTTGTAAGTACCCTACTTACAACAAAGAAATGTACTCCATTGTGAAAGCCTATCGTGAGTGGAGACATTACATTCTTGGGAAGGAGACAATCATCCACATTGATCACAAGCCACTACAGTTCATGCAGACCCAAGGAAAATTGCAAAATGACTGCCACCAGAAGTGGTCAGCATACTTACTGCAGTTCCACCTCAACATCAAGTATAAAACAAGAAGTACCAACTGAGTTGTTGACTACCTCAATCGACCTCCAGTCATGGAACTCACCATGGTGCTAGACTCTTGTGAACACGAGACCTCTGGATGGCCCCACCTCTACAAGACAGACACTGACTTCTCCAAAACCTACCAAATGTTGGGTGCCAACTCAGTGGTTCCTAATTTCCATCTTCGGGATGGGATGTTGTGTCATCTGGGCCATCTCTGAATTCCATCAAGAGAGTGTGTGAAGATGATTTGGGAATCTCACTACAGTTGGGTGGCAGGACACTTTGGCATCGAAAAGACAGTGGCAATGTTGCAGAAACATTTCTGCTGGCCGAAAATTCGACAAAATGTCGACAAGTATATCAGGTCCTGCACCGCCTATGCTATTGCCAAAACCACCACTAAGAAATAGAGCTTGTACACCCCTCTTCCTACTCCTAAGAAGACGTGGGAATATATATCAATGGACTACATGTCAGGCCTCCCATCCACTAGGAGGTGAAATGACTGTGTTTTTGTGGTTGTTGATCGCTTTTCCAAGATGTTGATTATAGCCACTTGCAAGAAGAACATCATAGCAAAAGCCACTACTAAGATCTTCGTTGAATGAGTATGGGTACATTTTGGGATCCCACAAACCATTATCTCATACTTTGATAGTTGATTCCTTAGCTCATTCTGGTCGATCCTCTGGTCACTGCAGAATATCGAGCTCACCAAATCCACTGCCTTCCACCCCCAGATAGATGGAAAAATTGAGGTCGTCAATTGGATGGTCGTTCATATCAAGCGCATGTACAATTCAAAACACCCCCGCACATGGGATGAGATTCTTCCCTATTTCCATCATAGCTACAACTGAGCCTTTCATAGCTCAGCGGGCCATGAACCCTTCCAGGTGGGATTGGGATTCCAACCATTGGGCCCCATGGATGTTGCACTACCCCTAGCGACCACCTCGACCGACTCGTCCCCTGCTCCACCAAAAGCTAACAAATCCAGTCATTTAATTGATCGGNCCCCCAGATAGATGGAAAAATTGAGGTCGTCAATTGGATGGTCGTTCATATCAAGCGCATGTACAATTCAAAACACCCCCGCACATGGGATGAGATTCTTCCCTATTTCCATCATAGCTACAACTGAGCCTTTCATAGCTCAGTGGGCCATGAACCCTTCCAGGTGGGATTGGGATTCCAACCATTGGGCCCCATGGATGTTGCACTACCCCTAGCGACCACGTCGACCGACTCGTCCCCTGCTCCACCAAAAGCTAACAAATCCAGTCATTTAATTGATCGGATCCATCACATCCACTAACAGGTTTAGGATATTCTACATAAGTCTAATGCCAAGTACAAGTAGCGTCATGATCAACATCAGGTTCCACACAAGTTATAGGTGGGCGACAAAGTTTGGTTACATTTGCAGAAAGAACGCCTTACAGGGCCCCATCGGAAGCTTCGCCCACTCTATTATGGATTGTACACCATCACCAAGTCTTTGGGTGACAATGATTTTGAGCTCAACATTCCCCCCTTCTTTGGTCTACATCCAGTCTTCAACGTGGCTCTCCTTCGGCCATATTTCCCACCATTATTGGACACCTCAAAGATAGCAGAGAAGTTGACACCAACAGAGCTCAACCCTGACTGCATGCAACATGCATCCAATGATCAGATTTTTGACACACATATCAAGGGAACTCGGTAGCAAAGGATCTAGCTATATCGAGTCATGAAAATAGGGCATCTCCTGCACCAAGACAAGTGGCTCACCCGGGGCCAAATTCAGCAGAAATTTCCTCATCTTATGGGGGAACTCAATGTAATGGATACCAATTCTTCCTAAGGAGGGATTGTTGATCCAGGTGGATATCAGTGGTCACCCACCTCTTTCACTAGCTCAAAAAACATTTTTCCACCTTGGTAGTGTTTCGACAGTTTTTCGAGTTCCAAACTTCTGGGGCCGTTTTGAGGCCCTAAACGATGTTTTTTGGGGATTTGGGGCCCAAGGGACTCTCAAAATAACTACTTTGGGCCAGTCAAAAAAATTTATTCTTGGTTAGACCTTTCCAACAGGATATCACGTGCCTAAAACAGAGATTGTATGAAAAAGTTGTGACCCCCGGAAGTTGATGTACTAACTTACCCAAACGGGGCCCACATGACTTTTGACGCTTCATCTCCTAGGGGTAGGTTTTTGGATGTCTAGGTTTTTTGGCATTCCTGTTTATTGTAAAAGGCCTTCAGATCCTCATTATAAACATCTTCTTGCAAATGAGCTTAGTTGTCACATCTCTTCTCAGAGATAAGACGCTACGATTCCAGTAAGCTTGTTTTTCGCTACATTTTACAGTTTCAACTTGTTTCCTTATTGAATAGAAAACTAGTTTTATTGTATATATGTTATTTTGTGTCAAGAATATTTTAATAATATTTATTCATTTCATTCTTCTCATAAAATCTAGATCTGAATTCAAGGCATGGTATGGAGAGGAATGGAAAGGAAATTCATACCATACGATAGCAAGGCATGGCATGGCATGGAACGACAAGGCATGGAATGGCATGGCAAGGCAAGGCATGAAAAAAGAAAGGCATGGAATGGCATGGCAAGGCATTACAATGCATGGCATGACAAGGGAAGGCAATTCATGGCTTGACAAGGCAAGGGATGTCATGGCAAGGCATGCAAATGCAAGGCATGACATGGCATGTCATGGCGAGGAAAGGCATGGTAAGGCAAGGAAATGCATGGCAAGGAAAGGAAATGCAAGGCATGCAAAGTCAAGGCATGGAAACACATGGAATGGAAAGGCATGACATGGCATGGCATAGCATGGCAAGTCAAGGCAAGGCAATACACCTTGACACCTTTTATTACATTTTTATCATAATTTTCAACCCTTTAGGGCTTGATGTATTGAATTTTTTCTTTGGAAGGATTTACATTTGGATGTGGTCAAGTTGAATGAGTATCTAGAGGATCTTCAAAATTACATATAAACTAGTTAATTCGCAAAGGACCTTTGAAGCATATTACAATGGGCCAAAATGTCCTAGAAAAATATTCATTTGTGAAATATAAGAGAAGAAGATATATAGACCAATTAACTCTCAAAGGATTTTTATAGGAAAACATAATCATATATAGCACAAAATGGAGAGGATTGGCACTTACGGTTATGTAATAGAATTTATAGTTGATAGTTAAAATGTATAACAAATTTTTTTACGATCTTTACTAATGTTTATTGGAATTGTTGCATGTTTTACAACATTGGAATGACTTCTTATTTGTAACTTATTTGAAATTTTATTATGGTATGTGAACTTTGATATGAGGTAATATGATTATGGTTTCATTTCATATGTTGTAATATTAGAAATATAACACAAAAATTACACATTGCATGAAATAAATAATAACTTTTCATTTAGAATGTTGTTTTTTGCAGAACACGGGTCTTCTAGAAGATCCAGTTGATCCTCATGAGATAGATCCAGATTATAATGGGTCTGATACAGACATGAAAATGATGATGATGAGGCAGATGAAGAATACATTGTAAATGACGACGATGATGACCACATTGATGATGATCAAGATAATGATGATGACCTAGTTGTTGGTAGTAGCCAGTGACATTGATCATATAGACTCCATCRTGGATCATTGTTGATATATTGTTATGATGCCTATTTTCATGTCTACTATCATGTGTATCATTTTCACCTGCAATACCATATTATTGAGTTTTATCATTTTGACATTTATCATKTTGACTTATATCATTTGGACATATATCATCTTAACTTACGTCGATTATTGGCCATGTATCATTCTGACATGTTATTGATCTACTGTCATATTTGACTTTCACTTGTTGTAGTTATATATGATGATGATCTTATCAATATTAAAGATACAAGTTGTTTGACATGATACTTATCTAATATTGATATATTTGACTAGTTTTAATTATAGATGATGATCATGTTATAATCATTATCTTGTTATTTTATATATATTGTATGTTATAGATTCTATTTAGATGGAGATTTAATAAGTATAATGATGTTGTTAGTTTGTATGGATGTCCAGTTCCCTAAAAAATCTTTATAAAAGCTATCATATAAAATACTTCAAATGCAATATGAATTACTCTATAATAATATAAGATTTTTAAGATGCATGATATATTTAACTAATTAAATTGAAATAAATAAATTAATTAAATTACTAAATGGAAGCTAAAAAGGACACAACATGAGTGTTAAAATGGAAGTAAAACTCGACATTAAATTTGAAGCCATACTTGGAGCTATTTCTAGATCTAAGTATGAAGCTAAATTGGTTTCTTAACAAGAAGCAAAATTGGATGCTAATTAAGAAGCAAATCCCAACACTAAACAGAAGCAAACCCTGGACCTAAAAAAGAAGCAAAACCAGATGCTAAAAATGAAGTAAACCTTGGAACTAAAAGGAAGAATACCATGGAGCTAACAAGGAAGATATTCTGGAAGAAAAAAAAGATGCAATAATGGAAGCATATCTTGGCATTAATTTAGAATCCAAACTAGAAGCTATTTTCGACGATACACTAGAAGCAAAATAGGAATCATGATTGGGAGCTAAACTAGGCGCCACACCTGGAGCTAAACTTGGCGTTAAACCAGGAGCTAAATTAGGTGCCACGCTTGGAGCTAAAATAGGCGCTAAACTAGAAGCTAAACTAGGTGCTAAACTGAGAGCTAAACTAGGAGCTACACCTGAAGCTAAACTAGGCACTAAACCAAGAGCTAAACCATGAGCTAAATTAGGCGCCACACCTAGAGTTAAACTAGGCGTTAAACCAAGAGCTAAATCAGAGGCTAAATTAGGCACCACATCTGGAGCTAAACTAGGAGCTAAACTAGGAGCTAAACCAAGAGCTAAACTAGGTGTTAAACCAAGAGATAAACTAGGAGTTACACCTGGAGCTAAATTAGGTGCTAAACTAAGAGATAAACCATGAGCTAAATAAGGCGCCACACTTGGAGAAAAATTAGGTGCTAAAATAGGAGCTAAACCAGGAGTTATTTTGGGCATTATTTAGGGAGATATATCATAGGTTAGGCACTAAATAAGAAGCAAAATTGGGCGCTAAATAAGGAGCAAAACTAGGCGCTAAAGAGGGAGAAAAACATGGTGCTAAAGAGGGAGCAAAACTGAGCGCTAAACTTTGACACATGTATGGATGAAATTGAAAGAGATGTTTCTCTCAAAGTGTCGATGAGTTTAAGATTATCCCTTCTCTGATAAGCTTACTTGTAGTGGAGCCTCCTATGCCAAAAATCTTGTTATGCATGTCCACTACGTGGAGAGACAACGACATCATCTCAAGTCAAGCATTTGCCTTCAATATGCGGTGTCTAATTTCACGAGTTTATTTGTTAGAAAATTGAAGCATAGATGTGCCAATGGAATACACACAACAAATAATTGGGAATAAATTGAATGATAAAACAAAACAGGGACTCAAACCACACATTTGTGGAGAAAAGATGAGAGATTTTGTTGCATGGATTCCCCTGCAGCAGGCATAAACAATAGAACAACCCACAAACGAGCATCTCATAGAATACAATGCATCTGCCTTCCTTTTATACACCCTCTAAGCCGACGTAATGGGTCAATCCCATGAAAATAGTTCACCCACTTTGTCACTTTACAAAATAGTTTTTGGTTTCATTATAAGAAACTTTCCACGCTCCAATAGAGTTAAAGGTATCGGTACTTCCAACACTCATCCTCAATAGATTAAATCTGTGACACAATGTCTCAGTCTTCTTGTTTTTCCATATCAAATCCGCCTGAAAGGTATCTTCCTTGGGTTTATGAACCTACAATGTTGGGACAAACGCCCATCACACATGCGACTCCACCGAAAAATTTGGGACAAACACACATCACCCATGCAAGTGCACTTGCATCATTGGTGAAAAAGTCTTTTGACTTGATTAAAGGCATATCCAACTATACCCATGCTACATGCCCTCACAAATAGACTACAAAATAAACTCTTCATGGGTTATGCATGCCTATGTAGGAATCACAACCAACATATACACATTTAAAAAGGATGTGAACCAGGGAAGTCTTCGACTCTTTTTGCTCCCAAGATAAAATCATCTCTTCCTTGATACCAACTGCTAGAAGAAGAACGCAAAGATCTGCGAACGGAATACATGTGTTGTTAACCACTGGACATAAATTAACTAGTAGAAGGAAACACACATTCAAATAATAGAGATCTCTAGGGGGGAAGTAGATGCTTCATTACGACGAGTCTCCTTGCAACTAGTACAAATAAAAGAGCAGGCCATGAAGGGGCATCCCTCCTCGCCCAATATCCCATCCAATACAACGCATCTACCTTATTTTAATACACACTCTAACCTAGTCTAGTGGATCAAACCCAATATAATACACATGTCTCTCTGCATGGCCCATGTCACTTTGAATAACCCATATAATACACCCTTATTCTCTGCATGGCCCTTTGTCTTATCTATGTTCCTCCTGAGGCTTCCTTCTATCATTCCTTGAGTTGCCTTGTGGGGAGAGCATCATTTTATTTCCATACAGGATGTTATGATGTCACCGAACTTCTCATAGTGATTATTGTTTCCATTTGGAGCCTCTTCTATGCTCGTCTCTTTGTCTTATTGTTCTTCCTCACGAGGCTTCCCTCCATGGTTCCTCAAGTTCCCTTGTCATGCCAAGAGGGCCGTTTTATTCTCGTATCTCCCCGAATTCCAATAGGGCTTGTCTTCGAAATTTTGCTTACAACAATCCTTCAAGAAAGATGGAACATTATGACGAGAATTTTCATGATGTAAAAATCATGTAAGACTTGCACCCCGACTCATCTACAACCACTTGGGGATTCTTGAACTGAGCCCAATCACCTTACCATTTGTCTCTAAACCATTATCATCAATGGCCTCCAATAGGGATTCTTGATATTCCTCCTTGCCTCTAAATCACACACCTATGGCCTACTTGAATTTTGTGGGTTGTCGTGATATTGGCTTGCTTATTTCTGGAGGTTGTCACATTTTGTTCCACTTCTTTCCAATCCACTTTGAAACCCTCGTGGATTTATTTTTCTAATTAATTTTTTTAACTGATTAATAGAATCTTAATTTGAAAGGATGGAGGATGAATTGCACTCTAATGTTTTCATCGTGCTTGAATCCCCAAAGGATGGTGATCCAGAATCGGATCAAGGACCCTGACAGGGCTAAAAAGGGCTAAAAAATGAATGTTCTCAGAATTAGACGAAACCAATTTCATTGCGACCATATTGTCATGCTGATTCTGGCCATATATTCACTTTCTCAAACGGGCATCGTATGCGAGATTTATCGCACTCTGACCATTTTCCCAAATAGTTAAAAAGTTTAAAAAAAAAAGTCAACAGTCAAAAGGTGACATGGCACTCTCTGGAGGTGACTTGTGCCAGTGGTAGAAGTGACATGTGGCAACACAGGAAGCAAGGTGACTGGGAAGATGACAAATAAAATCAGATTTGGACACGTGGCATGTGAAACTTGTCAATTTTTGGGCAAATGAGGTGATGCCACGTGGCCCAGGCATGGGCAGCCACGTGGCACCCAGTCAGCAGTTGTGTGGCAAGTTCCAAAAAATGTTTTGGAGGTCCATGGGTTTGGAACCCACGACCACCATTAAACCCAAGCACCTTAACAAAGATCCCTTTTACCAATGCGCCACCAAGTTACTTATTAAATGAAACAAGTTTAATAGTATTTAAATGTGAATGTATTATTATGTGGGAAGAAGGGGGCTGGGACATAGCCCCAGCCCACGGTTTTATGCATTCATATGACCACAGAGAGGGAGAACACCCCATTAAAGGGGGATAATCCCAATAATTAAACAGAAAGTGGGTTTTAAACCATATATTAATGATTTTTGGGGATTTCTGACTGATATTTAGCCCAAAAAATGGATTTTTGGGGGATTTTGGCCCATTTGAATGGGGATTTGAGCCTAGATTTTAGGAGGAAGTTGGGGATGGATAACCAAGTTCAGATATATAAAAACCAGGCCTGTATGAGGCCATGGAAGGATAGTCAGATCATAGTTATGCTGAAGCAAAGCCAAGACAAAGCCATTTTTATGCAGGGAAGTTGTTGAGGAGCAGACGCTTGCGGGCCATTTACGGGAGCTACACTCAGTATTTTTCAGTGTTGTCAGTTGTGTTGGATTTCTGAGGTCGAGAAGAACACAATGAGAAAAGTATGAGATCCATTTGATGTACTTTTTCTATACTTTTCAAGCATTGAAGAGTAAATAAATAAGCCTCCCCCACTGAGACATAGGCAATTTTGTAACAAACTCTGTTATCACTTCTCTTGTTATGGTTTGTTGTTCTTATTGCTTCAGTTCAAATATGTATATTGTCTTTTGGCTGCTATGTTTCCTCATTAAATTTATCCTCTTTCATTCAGATTCTTAAATGGTTAATGAACACATGCAATTAATAACTCAACCACAGTCGTTAAAAGATATTTTCGAATCAGAAGGTGTCTAGGAAGGTCCATGTCATTTGACCAATCTCATTGAGAATTTTCGTCGGGCGAGCAAGGGTCACACAAAAATAGAGAGGACTTAGGGACGAGCATAAATTTGATGGAGGCCAACTGCTATATGTCACCACCTTCTGCCTCTGGGAAGGTGCTTAGGATTTCTTTGAATCTCGTAGAAATCATCAAGGAAGCTCCCCCTAAGATAAGGGTATCATATGGAATTCCTGAAACTTGCTTTCAACTAGAGACTTCTGGATTTTGACCTCCAAAAATATTCTTCTTCCTTTTGGTCTTTGAATAGGTTGGTGTTGGGTTTACTTTACCTCTCTTGTGTCGATTAAGAGAGGCCCTCCTGATTGATCTGGAGTTCAACTTATTCAGAACCATATTCCCATTGGTTCCTTACTTGCGATAGGTATTCCTTTTTTTCTCTGGACCATTCTTTCATTTCAACTTTTAATTTCTTCTCCTGGATCCATGGGCTAGAGTGGACCGACTTTTTTCTCAACAGATATTCAAAATTGGTTATGTGATCCAGGTCAGATTGTAATCGGGTGGGATAGGACCAATTCCTTGGCTTGCAAAATCCGAAAGAGCAATCGCACACCCTGGATTGTATGTGAACATGATAGGACCAAGTTCCCAGCTTGTTGAATAGAAAATTCAATAGCATCGACACCCACACTATGAAATCTTTCAAAGGCTTTTAAAGAACATATCGACACTATTGGTGTAGAAATAGGTGTAGTTTTCCACTAAATGAAAGTGTGATGACTTATGAAAGCGGGAAGATGACAAAAATAGAAAACAAGCTTCCTCACCACATAAGAAAGAATTTGTTACATTAAATATCTAAATCATTACCGATATGTAAACTACCATGGATGTTCCACTCGACATTTCATCACAACATATCTAATAAAACACTGAAATCTTTATTGCGAAGGTTGATTTCGTTTAGATATCAGATTATTTAATTACTGGTTTTCTGCTTAAATTTTATGAAATGGAAGAAATGGAAAAAATAGAGAACATAAACAAATAATCACACACCATCCAAAAATAAAGGCAAGATGTGACCTAGGAAACCCAATATGGGGGAAAACCCGACTAGAAGGTGAGGTCGATATGCTCTCTTTTCTTCCAATGCAAGTACAAAGAAAGAGGCACTCTTTGTGGAGTTTCCTTTGACACTATGGCCTATATGGAAGATACATAATTTATACTCCTTTGTTATTCTCTCAAGGCACCACTCCCATGTGCTCCATTCAATTGTGGACCAAATACAATGCTAAATAATGGAACCCCCTTCTCCTCCTAGTTGCCTGGTATCTAACATATCTTGATAGCCAGCTAGGGGTAGGGTTTTGAATTCCTCCACCCTCAATTTTGATAAGGTTTGGGAACCTCTAGAATATTCTTGAAATTCCTCACGTGGCTAGCCCAATATGCCTGAGGAACAAGGGATGACATGGCATCCTCTCATACCATGGTGGTCAACACGGTAGGCCAACTTGCGGGAGACATAACTTTTTCATACGAACTCTGATTGAGGCGCTCAATGCACCATTGGAAATGTCTCGGAGTGTAGAACATGGAAGCTTGCTCTATATTAAGAGGTTGATCCATAAAAAGGTCATTGGATGCCTCAAAATGGATCTGGAAGGTTTCTGGAATAAATTTTCTAAATCGGGACATGTCGCTAAAATGACCCTGCAAACTGATTCCTCCAATTTTTTCCACTCTGAAAGGATCGAAATAGATGGAAAATAATATGATGATCCAATCTGTATCAATTAATTAAATAATAATGAATTTGAAGCCAATAGATCATAGGCCATTATTATATTTTTTGTTAGGCTCTAACCTTCACTTGGTCTAGGGCCACATCACGTGGTGTTATCCCATTGTATTAATGTGATGAGAAATATTTAAAGACTCGGTGTATCCCATTTCAAAGTGTCACGAAGTGGCTGGAATATCCACGGTGTTGGCCAGATTGGCCAAGGTAACAATGAAGATATACTTGAACCCGTTTTCCCCAATTAGGGGTTTCCAAGGTATATCTTGTGTGTTCCTCTTGTGTTCTCTCTCCGTTGTTTTTTAATATTTTCCTCTAATAGGGAGTTTGGAGTGGGGAAATATGTATGGAAAATGAGGGCTATAATCCCAAACTAATTTATAGAATCAAAATTGAAAATGTGGCAACATAATACACCGTGGAGAACCGATGCAGTGTGTTCATTGCCTATTTTGTTGATAACACAGAGAGAAGTAGTCATAATTTATCAAAAGAAATAAATACGGTGTCAACAAGTAGGCCCCTTAAGTCAATGCGGTAATCACCTTCGATGCTCTTGAATAGACCCCGATTTTTTATGGCATAACGAGGCAATAGCGATTTCAAACTTGATTCATTAAAGAGTACAACTTTGAGAACATTACGTGATAGACTTTATAAACCGTTTGGTTTGGAGTGATGGGTGCTATGTGTCTGAAGGAAATTGAGTGGACTTAACTTTTAGTTGTTTTGATAGCCCGCATACATATGGTCAGAGAAAATGGGTAGGCCCAGTTTCAACACGATTGGTTGAGCACCCATCCAACAATGTGTCAAAAAGGTTTCCTCTTGTGGAGTTCTTTTTTACCATAAGTATGCCTCCATTTAGAGTAATGCACGGTTGTGTCCCACGTGTTTCTTTTGACCTAGATATAGAAAATTTGAAGGGGTGGCAACGTTGTATTGAGATCAACATAGAAGTGGAGGAGTTTTTGAGGTTTCTAAAATTTTCGTCTCACAAGGATAAACGAGACGTAACTGTCTGGGGTTTCGAAAAGTTTAGTCTCGTTGGGACAAATGAGATGTGTTTTAGTGCAAGTTTTAGGTTGGAAAAATCCCAACCCAACCCCAAAGAAAGTGCTACAACTTGGGAATCCTACACCCAATGTCACGTCGATGTAGATCCTGCACTTCAAGGGTGACTAGGTCACTCTAGGGAGGCGATCTCGGTGAACCTAGGGGGATTGATATGGAGATGGATATGGATGGAATTCAATCCCCTATAGGTCAATTCTAAGTGTAAAAAAGGTAGGGAGATATTCCATGCAAGTCAAGTAATTGTTTCCCCATAGGTATAGTACTTCTCTGGATGATTGTACATGCTCCAGACACAAGAAAATACACTTTGCAATGATAGATGTTAGTTAGATCAACAAGTTAATATTGTTGTCCCTAATTTGCATCAGTAGATATCAGTTTATATCAGCAAATAAAATATCTAAAATCAGCATATAAATATCTAGAGTAGTTAGGTAAATCAACATCAAACTTAGCAATGAATATAGGCTGAAAATTGGCACTTAGGAAGCAAGAAAAGGCGGTTGTTGAAAACATGTATTGTCTGCACAAAATTTCAGACTTATGGATGTATAATTTAGTGGCATGCAAAAGAAAAATAAAAAATGGAAAAGTGCCAAAACCTACCTCAAAATATGTTCCCTAGTTAGTAGAGTAAATGAGCAAAGTTAGAGAGCTAGTATAGGGTTAGTTTAGGAGTTATGAGAGTGTTAGTAGCTAGGGGTTATGCAGACCAAATGGTTGTAGGTTAAATTTTGTAAAAGAAAATAGAATAGTGGGAGAGAGGGGATTCCTTGGTGGGGGAATACTCCTCTCAATGAGGCAAATCAACTTCAAGCAAGAAACCTTTCAAAAGACCAAAACTTGTGTTTCTCAAGGCAATGATTTTATATCTCCAATGCAAAAAAGTATGACTAGTTCCTTTACTATTGGGTTAATGAAGTCAAATAAGAAAGAGCTAGAGAATCTACCTCCTTGGGGGTGTAATCCATTTTACTTCCCAAGGCAAGTTTCTCTAGCTAGGGTTTAGGCTAAGAGGGTGTATGCATTTATACTTCACTTAGCAAACCCATGTATAATAAATAAGATGAAGCAATAAAATGATGAAGACTATGGTGGGGGTGTTTTCCCTTATACTTCCTACCTAGCTCCTAGCATAACAATACTTGACTTGAAAAAATGATAGCATAATAGTAAAAAACCATACCAAATCAAGAGAAATTCCAAGATAATCCACCAAAAGAGCTAGAAAGCATCATTCAAAGCTAGCGCTAGACTTCCATAAACCATTCACCAATACATAACCATAAACAAGTGAACAAGATAAGAAAAGAGCCAAGTGTGGTGCAAATTTCATACCAAGGCCTCTCACAAGAGGGAGAGTTATTATTAAAATGAGATCTTAGAATCTCTTTTTATACAAAATGTAGCTAACATAGTGTGTCCACAAATTAAGGAGTAAACCAAAAGATTAGGGGTCAACAAACCTAATCTTGACCTCTTAACAAAGTAATATTAAACAATTCACTTGAAAATTAATTTTTTGCACAAATAAAATCGTAATTTAGGAGGATGTCACCCCTTTAGGGGACGTTTTTCCACTTTGAGGAAGTCGTTGGTGTTGGAGAATCATGGGTAGGCCTCAAAAGGCCACATGTCAAGCATATAATCACTCTCATAATGGTGAATACCTTTCTCATCCTCAAACATCCATGTTTCACAAGAGTGGCACCTCACCACCATGCCCTAGCCCCAAAATCATGACATCAAGCTCAAAAGTAGGAAGTTTTTCCCCTCCTTGGGAAGTAAGGGTTGGTATAGGTCATCAAAGTCATCATCAAGGCCTTCCAAGACTGATCTCTCTCATCCAACAAGTGGGCCTCTGGCATCCAACCTGTGGGCGTGTATCCCCATGGAAGCCCAAGCTAGGTTTGTTTTCCCAAAATTGTCCACCAACTAGGTCTTGCAAAGACAAATGAGCACGCCCTCCAAGGATCTCAACTCATAACATCATGATAAGTGAATCCAGTAAATAAATAATTCATATAATCATGTTCATCAAAGATCACTATATCAAATAGTTAACAACTCAAAGACACTATGCAACTTGTCAAGCTTAAATATGGGAGGGTTGACGAGGTGTCCTATTGGGTAGATCTTTCCCTAGGTCAAGGAGAGTTTCCAAGAAATACCTCTCTAAGCCATGTAAGGTGGATGGAGTGGTTGGATTCAAGACTCAATGGGCATAGGGCTCATGACATACAAGAGTCATAGTGTCTCATTTATGGGTGCCTTTGTAGAGGGTGTGTGGTACCTTCATCCGCAATGCACTTTTTCCAACCCCATCAATTGCCTTTTATCCCTCTTTATTTATATTTTCTTTCATAATAGCATAAGGAGAGATTGAAGGCCATTTCCCTGGCATGGTGACCAGTTGATGGCAATGTCACCCACAAACACTTAATGGAAATGAGAAGGTTGGCTCGTGATGAGACCCCCTTTCTCTCATCCATGAAACTAAGAGCCATTGCCTTGTTTTGGTGACCAAATGATGACAATGTCATACCACTAAATATCCATGGAGATGATAGTTTGGCTCATGATGAGACCTCCTATCCTTGAACTAACCTTTCTAGCATTTATTTATTTTATTGTGGGTCCCCTTTATTCAAATATAAGTGTTTCATTGCTTTCTTGGGTGATCCATGGGCGAAGCATCTGGAAGTTTTATATGAGGCTTTTATTTTTTACCCAACACCAACCCCTCTAGGCCTTTAGCCCCTTCTTCCCATAGAATAAGGGACAACCCCTTCTTTGGTCAATACACCATAAAATCCCAAGAGATTAGGAAATGGAGGGGAACAATGATGGAAAGTGGTAAGTATGGTCGGGAATGGTACAATGGCTCATTAAGGGAGTTCCTAGTAGCAAACCCATCCCAAAGGAAAACCACTTACTAGGGCACAATGTCAACCACCAAGTTGAAGTAGGGAAAAAGGCATAATTTCCAAGCACATATCGTGAAATCTAGAGAAATCTAGGATACAACATAATCAAATGGCTTAAATATTGAAATTATGCTCACCATAATACTGACTTGTACATCATGGAGAAAGGCCCACTACCTTCCGGAAACCAGCTAGTGTGGTGGATGCCATCTACAAAACTGTGACCATCTGTGGTGGTGAGTGGGTTTTCCATCTTTGCAAAGGGTATTGTTGGTCATGTAATCTCTCATCATTCCATATCTGCAACATAAGGGCCTCAAGACATGATCTCCTTAGTTATCCACAAAATGGGGATAACATATGGCCCCTACTTGGGGACATATTCTCACCGTAGAGTGCATGAGAACCATAACATCTTCTGGTAGACCTATGCCTGCAATGAAACATAAAATTGTCAAGTGTTGGATTGCCTACTCATCCTTGTTCTCATATGATAATAATGAAAACCAACTAATCTAGAAAAATAAAATTTTGACACATTGTTTTTTAAAAATTCTAAACTAAGCATGAAATCAATATGCAAGTAGATAAAAATGAAAATCAAATTCATCTAAACTAATATGAGAAATCAAGATGCAAATGCAGGGAAAACAAGATGACTTACCTACTTACCTGAGGCCTTGGGGCCCTGAAGATCATGTGCTAGATGATGCCAGGTGAAGTCATACAACCAGTGAAGCCATTCAATCATCTCATCAAAGTATCTCTCCATGTGCTTAATCATATAATACAACAAAGATAATTTAAGAACATAATAATCATGAGTATAAACATACATATAATCGACCATGAAATAAAAATCGTGAAGATGGTTGGGTGGGAGGAAATATTGTTGGAAAGAGAAAACATCAACTCAATCATCTCACCTAAAAGTGTAGCCATGAGACTGATCAATCCATCTCTGAAGGGAGATACTATATGCAAACGAAGGCTCATGTTCATCCGTGCATAAAGACTCATTGCTTGTTGAGGGCTGAGAGGAGATGAGAGATCAGAATAATATTGCATTCTCTTGGAGAAGAGGGTAAGAGGTAAGGAACAATCTCAAGTGTAGAAAATCATCGCCTCTTCCTCTGTGAATATCCATGGAAATATCTAAGATGAAAATACTTTTGCTTTGAATCATGAATCTATGATTGCTCTGAGGTGGCCATGTCCTAGTATTCCTCAAAATCTGAGCACAATGGTTGCAAGCCCTGATAAAAAAAATATGCATCCTCAAAAGGGTATGTACCAAAGGATGACTGAAGAATACTTTAAGTATGTTGTGACAAGACATCCTTGAAGGGGTGGAACAAATATGTAACCATATCATCACCGGGTAGACAAATATATAAATAAGATACATATGTGATGTAGGAGAATCTCTCCACCTCATCACACACCAGCTGGTTAACAAGTTGGTGCGCATTCAAGGAAGGGAGAGGCGTCGCCCTCTCATTTTGCCTTCAAAATTGAAATTGTAATTAAGTAAATTAATGTTGTCATGATGGAAGAGCCAAGTTGTGCCTTCGCACAAGTGGTAGATGAGGTCTCCTTAAGTGGTTGACGCTAGGAGGGATTTGCATCCAATTCGGATCATATTTCCACTCATTGTAATATGCCTCATTAGTCAGGCATTTTGAATGGTGATTAAACACCACTAATATAGCTTGGAGGGAAGCTCATCGAGCCCCTCTTGCATAAATTTTTTTATTGTTTCCCAGTAGAGGTGGTTGATCAGGAGCTTTATGAGAGACGAGACTTTGTTGCAGTCTAGAATCATATATTGTAATTGACATTCCGCCATTAATAGAAAAGAACAAATTTTCATGTTTGTCATTTTCCTTGTAATGGATGCTTATTTATGAATGTCATTCATGTATTTTTATGTTGTAGATGTATGTTAGAGTTCGTCTGCAGGGAAAAAGATGAAATCCTATGTCTGTGAGTTTTCTGAATCAGTTTTGGTTCTTTAGGATAATTTAAAGGAGTGTGTGACAGAGAGTTGAACCTCTGTGAGCCGACGCAAGGAGTGTGTGTCTGAAATCCTTCGAGTCAGAAGAGAACATGCCAGGAGGGCACACCATAATGATTCATAGACTCAAGGGAGAACTTAAAGGTTGTTGAATACCTTGGAAGGAAGCCTACATAGGAGGGAGCATAGCATAGATTTACTGAAGACTTTGTAGGACTATGTCAGGAGGGAATTGAGTGGGGTAAAGGAGTTACCTTGGTAAACCTGAAAGAATTCAGGAAGGATGAAGTAAGACCAGTGCAAGGAGTGCATCGGGCTAGCACTTGGCTAAGAATTGCGAGAAGTCATCTGAAGGCTTAATCGAGCACAAGGAGTGTGCCAAATACCAAGTGAGGTCATCTCACAAGCTCAGGAGGAAGAGCATTGAGTTTCCAAGAGGGCACTAGAAATTTTGTAGAAGGACGTAGAAGAGTCGAGAACCTTCAAGGTTCGAAGCTGAGAAAAAGCTCAAAATAATCAACATTGGCGCATGCAGAATTCCTGCAAGGAGTGAAGAAAAGGACCGATAACAGTCCAAGTCTCGAGAATAAAAAGCGCTAAGTGTGTACAAGGAGTGACAACGTGTCGAAGTCCTGAAGGAAAGCGAAATAGCCCATCATCGGGGGAGGATAGGTGGAAAAATATCAAACGATCCGAGAGTGAAAACTCCAGAGGGATTTCCAAGAGAATGGGGAAATCTTCGCAAAGTCACAAAGAACAGAGTGAATCCAGATCGTTGGATCTGGAAAGGGAACGTGGAGGGGATCCACGCATTTCAAAGAAGTGGTTCTCTGGGATAAATCATAGGAGGACAAGCGATAGACTCCCAAAGGGAGGAGTCTGAATATATCACATTCAAAGATCTAAGGGAGTGATGGGGATTGTTGATCCTTGCGCCATTTAAGTTCATTGATTCGGAGTTTGGGGAATGAGGAGTGGGCTATTATGGGAAAGATGAAACCTGAAACCTGAAGTGATTATCAGGGTTTAGCCCTGGGTCATAACCTAAGGTCATATGATAGAAATGGCCTAGCACAAAGAACTAGTGTCATCATCAACTTTCTTCAAAGGGAAAAAAAGATATTTGCGGGGTTAATAAGAATCACACTTTGAAGAAGGAGGGACCTATGAAATTTACATTGGGTTCCAGCAGGAAACTGAAGAGTCAATTAAACTCAGGTGATTGAACGATCCTAGATCGGGAGGTTGCACAGCCCCGAGGAGAGAAAGGGGGGATCTACAACAAGTGGTATCAGAGCCGTGATTTTTTTTTTAAGATTGTAGGCAAAGGAGAAACGGTGAAAGGAGATACTCTGATACCAAGTGGTATCAGAGCCATGATTTTTGTCTGTAGATCGTAGGCAAAGGAGAAACAGTGAAAGGAGATACTATGATACCAAGTGGTATTAGAGCCTTGATTTTTTTCTGCAGATTGTAGGCAAAGGAGAAACAGTGAAAGGAGATACCCTAATACCAAGTGGTATTAGAGCCACATAATCGATTTTTGTAGGTGAGGAGGGACAGAGTGAGATGCTTTGTAGAGACTATTGCAAGGTGTGCAAGCCAGGTGGGATGCAGGTGAAGCAAGATGGTTATTGAAGGCCATAAGCACGGTTGAGGAAAGGATTTCCCACAAAAGAGAAAAGCAAAAATGTACAAGGAGCTCAGTGAAATCTGAGAAGAGATGGATAAGCTAGTGTTTAAGATGCAGTGAGAGGAAAAGGTACGATGGATATATGAGTGGCCTTTGAAAAGGACATCCAAGTGGCATGTTCATAAGTTGTTGTCCAGAAGGAAGCAACATGTGTTAGAAAGGTGGTTGAGATATGATGAAAGCCTCAGTGGTGAGGGAAAGAGATTTGGCGAACGTATTGTATTTTGCTAGGTGGGCAATGAGAAGGGATCAGTTGATCTCATAAATTGTCAGGAGAGCAGAGGAGACATACCAAATAGCCAGGTGGGAAAGGGAGGATAAATGAGCTCAGCTGAGAGTTCATATCAATAAGGGTTGTTTCCAGATGGAGAGAAGTTGGGAGAAATGCCTCATCCATATGAAGATTCATGTGGAACTAGAATCCACATGAATGAAAAAGATGAGAAGTTAAATACTTCCACCACCGAGGATAAGGGTTAGAGGAGCGTTCTGTTCATTGAAGGAGTCGAGATATTCCTGCCAAGTAGCCAAGGAGAGGCTAGCATATTTGTTGCAAAGGTAGAAGCAAAAGGACAACAAGTTGATATTGTCATGGAGGAGGAGAAGAGGATATTGAAGTCTTCCCCAACATAAGAGGATCACCTGATTGAGTTTCTCACTCAATGACAAATGGAGTTGAATATTCTGGAGGATTGGTTGAATAGTCTGGAACCAGAAGGTGATTGTCAAGAGATAGGCATGCCAGGGAAGACATGCCAGCATGAGTTGTAGTTGGAGGAATATGGAATGGAACCAGATGAAGAACTGACAGGAGTTAGTCTGTCAGAGGATATAGTTGAGCAGCAGTTCAGTAAGAATCCTGCAGAATTGGAGTCTGCAACAGAGTGGCCAGTCAGCATCAAAGGAGATGAAAGAAACATGAGGATTTGTATCCAAGTAGACTGCATAAGAGGAACCATCTGATATATCAGTTGGAAGAGGTGATACAGGAGATAATAGAGTTGATGTTGATGTCAGTAGGAGAATATTACATAAAGGAGAAGCTAAATAGAGGAGAACATGCACAAGAAACAAGGAAGATGCAATAGAAGAAGCAAGAGCAAAGCAGAGGAGCAGAAAGAGAGACTCAGGAGAAATTTTGGGATCCAGGAGGATTTCAACAGAGTTGGGAAGCTCATGAGTAGGATTTCAATAGTATGAGGAACACTCCTCTAATGATGAAACCTCCTCTTCCTGAGAGCTACCCTCAATGTCATAAATGGGGTCTCTATCAAATTTGAGATAAATAAGATATCATCTTTGTTTTCCAGTATGTATGAAAGTGTCTATAGGATCATCAACCATATCGAAGGGTACTTTCATAAGACCATCAGTATGACTGAAAATGACCATATTTTCATCTGTTTGCACAGGAGGAGAAGAGGCATGGACGTCTTCATCTATACCTTCATCATCGAGACTGATCGCTTCTTCAACATTAGGAGGTAAACAAGGTTGGACAACCTCACCTTCATCAAGTGGGATCAAAGATAGTGGTGTCTCAATATGTTGTGATTTATCATAATTCTTCTTTATTTTTATATACAAGCCCCTCCATCACCTCTTCATCAGAAGAGGCTTGATTCTGAGTGCACATTTCTTTTCTTGTTTTTCTTCAATGGGGTTTGTCATATCCAAGGTTTCCTCTGACACTTCTTCACTTTCAAGGTCATGGAATAAAGCATAATCAAGATTTTGAAAGTGTCACAACTCATTGTGTTCTCTTCTTGATGACTTTCTTCATATGTTTGTTCTTCGAATACTTATTCATCTTCAAGGGAAAGAAATAATTCTCTTATGCAATTCAACATTTCCTCAACAACTTTATTGACAACCTTTCCCTTTTCCATCTGTAAAAGTTCCTTCTTCAAAGCATATAAATTTATGGATGGGGTGTCATCCCATGGTGCCATATTTCCATTGACTGAAAGGACACCTCAATGGAGTTTCTAGATGAGATCAAGGCTCATCAAAGGATGGAAAGGGGGGAAGAGGGAAAGGAAGGGTTCTGGGAAGGTGGAGTCGTCGGACGAGTTTCAATATGAACTCATCAAGAAAGGTGGAAAGGGAACATCCCTTGGGTGGAGTCACCAGGCAAGATAAGGGAAAGGATTTGGGATATCTCACCAAAGTGTCATTAGGGTATGAAGAAGATTTAAAATATTCCCCGACAACGGCACCAAAATTTTATAGCGCAATTTGTAGGTTGGGAATATCCATACCCAACCACAAAGAAAGAACTTCAACTTGGGGATCCTACACCCAATGTCACCTTGATGTAGGTCCATCACTTCAAGCGTGACTAGGTCACTCTAGGGAGGTGATCCTGGTGACCCTAGGGGGATTAAGATGGAGATGGAGATATATGGAATTGAAGCCCCTATATTTCAATACTAAGTGGAAAAAAGTTAGGAAGATATGCCTTTCAAGTAAAGTAAGTGTTTCCCCACATGTATAGTACTTCTCTGAATGATTGTACCTATCTGAGACACAAGAAAAGACACTTTGCAATGATAGATGTTAGTTGGATCAGAAAGTTAATATTGTTGTCCCTAATTTTCATAAATATATATCAGTTTATATCAGCAAATAAAACATCTAAAATTAGCATATAAATATCTAGAGTAGTTAGGTAAATCAACATCAAACTTAGCAATGAATATAGATTGAAAATTGGCACTTAGGAAGAAAGAAAGGATGGTTAATGTAAACATGTATTTTATGCAGAAAATTGTAGCCTTATGGCTATATAATTCAGTGGCATGCATAAGAAAAATCAACCATGGAAAATTGCCAAGAACTACCTCAAAATATGCAACCTAGTTAGTAGAGTAAATGAGCAAAGTTAGAGAGCTAGTCTAGGGTTAGTTTGGGAGTTATGAGAGTGTTAGTAGCTAGGGTTATGTAGCCCAAATGGATATAGGTTAATTTTTGTAACAAAAAATATAATAGTGGGAGAGAGGGGATGCCCTAGTGGGGGAATACTCCTCTCAATGAGGAAAATCAACTTCGACCAAGAAACCTTTCAAAAGACCAAAAATTGTGTTTCTCAAGGTAATGATTTTATATCTCCAATGCAAAAAAGTATGACTAGTTCCTTTACTATTGGGTTAATGGATTCAAATAAACAAGAGCTAGATAAGCTACCTCCTTGGGGGTGTAATCACTTTTACTACCCAAGGAAGGTTTCTCTAGCTAGGTTTTAGGCTAAGAGGGTGTATGCCCTTATACTTCTCTTAGCAAACCCTTGTATAATCAATGAGATGAAGCAATAAAGTGATGAAGACTATGGTGGGGGTGTATGCCCTTATACTTCCCACCTATATCCTATCATAACAATACTTTACTTGAAAAAATGATATCATAATAGTAGAAAACCATACCAAGATCAAGAGAAATGCCAAGATAATCCACCAGAAGAGCTAGAAAGCATCATCCAAAGCTAGAGTTAGACTTCCATCAACCATTCACCAATAGATAGCCATAAAAAAGTGCACAAGAGATGAAAAGAGCCAAGTGTGATGCAAATTTCATACCAAGGCCTCTCACAATAGGGAGAGTTATGATTAAAATGAGATCTTATGATATCTATGTTGGAAATACTAATACAACTGAGAGGGGGGGGGTGAATCAGTTGTTTATAAGCTTAAACAATTTTACACCTTCTTAATGATTATTAATATTTCTTCATGTGTTATCAAGCAGCATACAGTATATGGAC
>SNQJ01S0002221.1:228302-252814 GCA_010110895.2 Picea sitchensis
CAATGGGCATAGGGCTCATGACATATAAGGGGTCATAGTGTCTCATTCATGGGTGCCTTTGTAGAGGGTGTGTGGTACCTTCGTCCGCAATACACTTTTTCCAAGCCTATTAATTGCCTTTAATCTTTCTTTATTTATATTTTCTTTCATAATAGCATAATGAGAGATTGAAGTTCATTGCCCTGGCATGGTGACCAGGTGATGGAAATGTCACCCACAAACACCTAATGGAAATGAGAAGGTTGGCTCGTGATGAGACCCCCTTTCTCTCAACCATGCAACTGAGAACCATTTCCCTAGTTTGGTGACCAGATGATGACAATGTCATACCACTAGATATCCATGGATGTGATAGGTCGACTCATTATGAGACCTCCTATCCTTCAACTAACCTTTCAAGAATTTCTTTATTATTTGGTGGGTCCCCTTTATTCAAATATAAGTGTTTCATTGCTTTATTGGGTGATCTCTGGGCGAAGCATATGGAAGGTTTATATGAGGATTTTATATTTTACCCAACACCAACCCATCTAGGCCTTTAGCCCCTTCTTCCCATAGAATGAGGGGCAATCCCTTCTTGGGTCAATAAACCCTAAAATCCCAAGAGAAGAGGAAATGGAGGGGAACAAGGATGTAAAGTGTTAAGTATGTATGGGAACAGTACTGACTCATTAAGGGAGTTCCCAATAGAAAACCCATCCCCAAGGAAAACCACTTACTAGGGCACATTGTCAACCACCAAGGTGAAGCAGGGGAAAACGCATAATGTCCAAGCACATATCATGAAATCTAGAGCAATCTAAGATACAACATAATCAAATGGCTTAAATATTGAAATGATTCTTACCATAATACTAACTTGTACCTCATGGATCAAGGCCCACTACCCTCCGGAAGCCAGCTGGTGTGGTAGATGTCATCTACAAAACTATGACCGTTTGTGGTGGTGATTTGGTTTTCCATTTTTGCAAAGGGTATTTTTGGTCATGTAGTCTCTCAGCATTCCATATCTACAACTTTAGGGCCTCGAGGCATGATCTCCTTATTTATCCACAAAATGGGGATAACAAGATGCATAAAGGGAAGAGAGGAGAGAACATATTGATCCTATTGGTGTAAAAATAGGTGTCGTTTTCCACTAAATGAAAGTGCGATGACTTATGAAAGAGGGAAGATGACACAAATAGAAAACGAGCTTCCTCTCATTTGTTAGATTAAATCTCGAAATCATTATCAATTTGTAAACTACCGTGGATGTTCCATTAGAGAGTTCATCACAAGATATCTAATAAAATACCAAAATCTTTACTGTGAAGGTTGATTTCCTTTAGATCTCAGATTCTTTAATTATTGTTTTTCTACTTAAAATGTATGAAACAGTATAAATGCAAAAAAATAGAGGCTTGGTGGGTATTCCAAGGTATTGAAAATGATACATATACACTTCCAAAATTGTGTATGTATCATTTTCAATACCTAAATGATTTCATCAATTTACTCGAAGTCGTTATCATAATGCAAGTCCTTTCTTTCCCAACAAAGAAAGGAGAGATGGGGGATAAAGGGTATAATCTCATCACTGGGGTATCTTCCATAAAAAATATCAGAACTACAAACAGGTACCCCTTTTTGCCACTCATTTCGATAAGATGCTAGTGGATAATTTCGATGGTCTTACCTCTATATTACCCATAACTTTGTGCATGCACGTCTGATTATGGAAAACTTGGAGTTATTTGAGAAGAGGATGAAAAGAAAGAAAAGAAAGAGTAGGAAGAGACAAAATGATGCCAAGAAATGAATCGAAACTGAATCGGGTGATCTGTGTCATTCTTCGATCGCATAGGTTCTAACTATTGTGCCACGACCTTGATAACATAGGGTTCAACATAGGTGCCATTTGAAATCTCTTAATTCAAAATTTCTGAGTAGATTCGATATCTACAGTATTGAAAACGGTGCATCATTGCATCATATAATAAGAATTTGTGCATTGGTGGAAATTACATATCTCCACTTAGACCTCTTCTTCAATATTTTCTGAAATGCATGTCAATTCAACACAAATTGGACAACCATATTGACCATGTATATGTCCTTTAAATCTCGTACGACATTCCCACTTGAAGTGTGATCTGATTTATGGGATGAGTCATTGTGCTTGGCGCGTCACTGGGTGTAATTTTCTATCATAACTTTTGCATATGACCTCCATTTTAGGCGTGTGATAGCCCATTGGAAGGTATTTTCGAGAACTACACATAATTCCATCAAAATTTGAATATGTCTATATTTTGATTGTGGCAAGCCAAAAAAACATTGTTTAGGTCCCCAAAATGGCCCTAGAAGTACAAAAATATGTACTGACATGAAAATTTCCAAACTAAGCTAGTTGGATTAGGTGGGCGGCCACCAATATCCACCTAGAAGTTGTGTACGGCTTCAAACAGCCCTGAAAGTGTAGAACTCACAATTACAAAGAATTACAGAAGAACGTGTTGAACTAAAACTATCAAAAGGAGCCAGTTGGAACAGGTGGGTGACCACCAATATCCACCTGGATCATTCCTCCCCCCTTAGGAAACAATGGTCTCCATTGCCTTGAGTGCCCCCATCAGGTGAGGAAATTTTTGTTGAATTTGGCTCCAAGTGAGCCACTTTATTTGGTACAGGAGTTGCCCTGCCTTGACAACCCGATAAAGTTGGATCCTCTCTTGGTGACTTCCATTTACCTGTGTGTCCATTATCTGATTAGTGGATGCATGTTCCATGTAGTCAAGGTTGAGCTCGGTTGGTGTCAACTTTTCTGCAAACTCTGAGGTGTCCAATAATGGTGGAAAATATGGTCGGAGGAGGTCAGCATTGAAAACTGAGTGCAATCCAAGGAAGGGGGGAGTGTTGAGCTCAAAATCATTGTCACCCACGGCCTTGGTGATAATTTAAGGCCCATAGAGAAGTGGATGGAGATTCTAATGGAGCCTTGTAAGGTGTTCTTTCTGGAAATGTAACGAGACCTTATCTCCCACCTAAAAAAAATTCGGTACCCAGTGTCGATCATGACGTTTCTTGTACTTAGCATTGGATTTCTACAAAATCTCATGGACCTGTTGGTGGATGTGTTGAATCCACTCAATGAATCTGGTGGCTTTGTCGGCCTCAGACTGGACATGGTAATAATTTGTCTATGTTGTTGCAAGAGGTAGTGCAACATCAATGAGACCCAAGGATTGGAATCCCATCCCCACCTGAAAGGGGCTATGGTTGGTGGAGCTATGGAGAGCCATGTTGTAGTTGTGTTGAACAGAGGGAATACTCTCATCCCATGTATGTGGATGCTTAGAGTTATACATGTGTAGGATTTGCACAATCATCCGATTGACGACCTATGTTCGGTCATCAGTTTGAGGGTGGAAGGCAGTGGATTTAGTGAGCTTGGTGTCCAACAATGACCAGAGACTCAACCAAAATGTGTTGAGGAACTTGTTGTCCCAATCGGAGATGACGGTATTTGGTATCCTAAAATGGACCCACACTCATTCGAAGAAGAGGACTATTTGTCATTGTAATTATCTTCTTGTAGGCTGTGAGAATGGCCATGTTCGAAAACTGATCAACTACCACAAATACACAATCATTTCCTTTCTTGGTGGATGGAAGGCCAGACATGTAATCCATCGAGATGGATTCCCAAAACCTCTCGGGATTAGGAAGAGGGATGTATAAGCCTTTCTTCTTGATGGTTATCTTGGAAATGGCACAGGAAGTGCAAGATTTGATATACTTGTTGACGTCTTGTCAAAGTTTTGGCCAATAAAATGTTTATGTAGAACGACCATAGCTTTCTCCATGCCAAAATGTCTTGTCATCCGACTATAGCTTTGCATGCTTGCTTGTAGGAACACATATATGAGCTAGATGACATAACAGTCCATCCTGAATGTAAAAATTGGTGACATTCACGCATGTTGGTGGATGTGTTGAATCCACTCAATGAATCTGGTGGCTTTGTCGGCCTCGGACTGAACATGGGAATAGTTTGTCTATGTTGTTGCAAGAGGTAGTGCAACATCAATGAGACCCAAGGGTTGGAATCCCATCCCCACCTGAAAGGGGCTATGGTTGGTGGAGCTATGGAGAGCCATGTTGTAGTTGTGTTGAACATAGGGAATACTCTCATCCCATGTATGTGGATGCTTAGAGTTATACATGTGTAGGATTTGCACAATCATTTGATTGATGACCTATGTTTGGTCATCAGTTTGAGGGTGGAAGGTAGTGGATTTAGTGAGCTTGGTGTCCAAAAATGACCAAATACCCAACCAAAATGTGTTGAGGAACTTGTTGTATCGATCGGAGATGATAGTCTTTGGTATCCTAAAATGGACCCACACTCTTTCAAAGAAGAGGACTATTTGTCATTGTAATTCTCTTCTTGTAGGCTGTGAGAATGGCCATGTTCGAAAACTGATCAACTACCACAAATAAACAATCATTTCCTTTCTTGGTGGACGGAAGGCCAGACATGTAATCCATCGAGATGGATTCCCAAAGCCTCTCGGGAGTAGGAAGAGGGTTGTATAAGCCTTTCTTCTTGATGGTTAGCTTGGAAATGGCACAGGAAGTGCAAGATTTGATATACTTGTTGACGTCTTGTCGAAGTTTTGACCAATAAAATGTTTATGTAGAATGACCATAGTTTTCTCCATGCCAAAATGTCCTTTCATCCAACTATAGTGAGCCTCCAAAATTAGCTTTGCATGCTCACTTGCAGGAACAGATATATGGGCTAGATGACATAATAGTCCATCCTGAATGTGAAAATCGGTGACATTCACGCATGTACCCAAGATTTTGTAGGTTGTGCCGAAGTCTGGATCTTGCTGATAAAGTTGGGGCCACTCAGATGCCTCATGCCCACATGAATGGAGCATGGTGGTGAGTGCATCCACAGGAGGTTGACTAAGGTAGTCAGTGACATGATTTGTGCTCCCTGTCTTATACTTGATGTTGAGATGGAACCGTTGCAGGTAGGTGGACCACTTATGATGGTGGTCATTCTGCAACTCCCCTTATGTTTGTATGAATTGCAGAGGCTTGTGATCAATGTGGATGATTGTGTCCTTTCCCAGAATGCAATGTTTCCATTAACGATAGGATTGTACAATGGAATACATTTCCTTGTCATAGGTGGGGTAGTTTTGGACAGTATATGAGAGTGTCTCACTATGATATGTTATTGGATGATTGTGTTCAGTAAAAACTGTGCCTACAACATAGTCGGATGCATCAGTCTCAATATTGAACGATTGTTGCAAGTCGGGTAAGGAGAGTAATGGATCTAAGCACAAGCGATGCTTTAGATCGTCAAATGTGTGTTGGTGTTCCTTCCCCCATGCAAGCGTTTCCCTGCCACCGCCCTTGGTCACTTGGATGAGGGCCCATGCAATATGGGAGAATCCCAACACGAACCATCGATAGAATTTGGAAAGTCCGAAGAAGATTTGAAGCTCGGTTAGTATGGTCAGGGTTGGCCAATCACAAATGACTTGGATCTTAGTTGGATCAACATGTACCCCATACTCATCAACAATGTAGTCCAAGTATTGGACCTTATTCATGCCAAAGGAGAATTTTTCCAAGTTGGCATATAGATTTTGTTGTCTCAGAGTGATCAAAACCTATTGAATATGGTGCATATGCTCCTCCCAAGTTATGTGGAATATGACGATGTCATCCAAATATACCACCACAAAAGAGTTGGTTAAGGGTCTCAATAAATCATCCATCAATCTCATGAAAGTGGTTGGTGCATTTGTTAAGCCAAAGGGCATGACCAAACATTTAGAGCGACCTTCTTTATATTTGAAAGTTGTCTTCCATACCTCAATTGGTTCGATGGGAACCTGGTGGTAGCCAGACTTTAGGTCAATCTTGCTAAAGAATTTTTCCCCCTTGAGTTGGTCAAGAAGGCCATCAATTCTGAGAATTGGGTACCAGTTCTTGACTGTGATTTTGTTTAATTATTTGTAATCAATGTAGAGCCACCAAGCCCCATATTTATTTTTCACCAGTACAATCGGGCTTCCACAAGGGGAGAAGTTGGCTCTGATGTTCCCCTTTTGAAGCAGCTCTTCGATCTGAAGCTTGATTTCGTCATTTTCCATCATCGAGTGATGATAGATTGGTCCATTAGGCAGAGATGCATTGAGGGTTAGATCAATTGGATGTTTGACTTGGCAGTGTGTCGGTACCCTGGTGGGTGAGGAGAATATGTCTATGTACTCTTCCACGATCCCATCCACTTTCTTCTTCTACAAAGAGAGGCTCTGTATGGAGGCCATAGATGTGGCAGTGACCTTCTACTTATTGTTATCACATATCACAAAGAAGACAAACTTCCCAGTCTGAGAAATGACCTTACTTCATTTCTTAATGGAGATTAAATAAATAGCGATAGGCGGTGATACCTCTGGTATCATGTACAATAGTCTACCCAAAGTAATAATAACACAGTGGGGTCTAGACTCATACACAACATGTCGCTTCAACAAATATGGTTTTCCTAAAAGAACATCACAAAATTCAAGGGGAGAAATATCAAACAATACATCATCTTTGAAAGGCTTGATGCCATAGGGCAGACGACACTATTGGCTGATAGAAATACCTCTTCCTTGACGAATCCATTCGATCGTGTAGGGTTGCGGGTGCGGTGTCATCGGCGTGTCCAGATTCTTGATGACCTTTTTTGAGATGATGTTCTTCTGACTGCCACTATCGATAATGAAATGAAATGGAGCCCCCTTTACCCACATTTGTGAGTGAAAGAGGTGTTCTCCCTCCTCTGGTTCTTCTGGTTTGCTTGGTTGGACTTTGGCGGTAGAGACAATGGAATTGGGTTCAACATTGATAATATGCTTCCCTCCTTCTGTATTTGATTCAGAGTCAAAATCTTCCTCTGACCCAGAAGCTTTCAGCTCGGCTACCCGTGACTTCTTAGAGTGACATTATTCGATGTTGTGCCAAGGGATTTTATGGTATTCACACCATTTCACGTGTCCTTCTTCGACTTCGCATTACCCTTCTTATGTTGTGTCTTGGACTAGTTCTCCTGAGAGTGGCCATCTTTGCTTTGTCCCTTGTTTTTTGGGTTGGGCTGCCTTTGGCCTGCTTCGGCTATGAGGAGTTTGCAGATCCAAACTCTCACCTCTTCTTCTTAAATTTTTGCTTGATCTTGACAACATATCTATAATACATACCCAATGATGTGATGTCCAGAAACTCATTTTTTGTTTGAATGTATCTATGCAGACAACCATGGTATTTGAGCACCAGATGTTGCTCAGATTCTTTGATACCCAATTTGGTGCACATGGTATGGAAAATATTGGTGAAATCTGGTATTGTCAGGTCCCTTTCCCGACGCAGGGTGGTCCATATTGTGTATTGGTCCTCAAAGCTTCCAACATGGTAGTATTGTTCTTTAATGGAATTCTTGAAGGAATCCCATGTGGGGGAGACCACAAATATTGTAGATTCCTCTATGTCCCTTTTCTCAGAGTAAGTATCCCACCAGTCCTTAACATGGGGGACGACCTCAAGAAGTGAAAAAGTAATATTTTCCCTATCGGAAAAATTGTGGACCAAGAAATACCGTTCGAGGAGATTCATCCATTTATCTACAACATTCACATCCATCAGTCCTTCAAATAATGGAATATCAAAATTTACCAGTACCTTGAAGGGGGTTGCATGGTTGCTTGATGAATATGTGTCTCCTGTGGGCAGTCGCCGAAGGATCTGTGCAAAGTTGTTGATCATTTCGTTCATTTGTCTCATAAGGGATTCCTCGAGCAACATTTTAAAAGGATCCCCTACTCCATCATTTTTATTTTTTTCCCCCATGGGTTTTTTTCAGGATCGGTGCAATCAATCTTTCAAAGGATCGATTGGTTCAAGTCCCAACTTCTTGTACTCAGATCTTGTTGGGGAAATGCATCAAGAAAAATAAATGAAGAGTAAAATCCTATGATACCACTGAACCAAATTTATGAGCGGAAATAAATGAATAACAGTCTGAATACAATAACACGGAGATACAAAGAACAACCAAAGATATCCAGTGAACAATAAATTCTATTGAATAAATCAAATAGGTTGAAACTGTAAAACTGTGGAACTGAAAACAACCTGCTCGAATGGTGGTAGATATCTCTGAGAAGAGATGTGGCTGATACATGCATCTATCTAAGAAGAATGATTACAATGAGGCTTTAGAGTCCTTTTTAAAATTACTCATGAATTCCAAAACCCTAGGCATCCAAAAACCTAACCCTAGGAGATGAAACGCTAAAAGTTATGTGGGCCCCGATGGGTAAGTTGGTACCTCAACTTCTCGGGGTCGTAACTTTTGCATACGACCATAGTTTTAGGTGCGTGATAGCTCGTTGGAAAGGTATTTTCTAGAACTACACATTATGGATCAAACTCTAATTGTGTCTATAGTTTGATTGTAGAAAGACAAAAAAAAAATTGTTTAGGGCCCCAAAACGGCCCTAGAAGTACAAAAATATGTACTGACATGAAAACTTCCAAACTAAGCCATTTGGATTAGGTGGGAGGCCACCAATATCCACCTGTAAGTTTTGTAGGGATTCAGATAGCCCCAAAAGTGTAGAAACCACAATTACAAAGAATTACAGAAGAACGTGTTGAACTAAAATTGTCAAAAGGAGCCAATTGGAATAGGTGGGTGACCACCAATATCCACCTAGACCACTCTCCCTTAATTCGCACAACCCAAATTTAGAAAGGCACAATATTGACTTGTCATGGGGGCCTACATGGCTCAAAATCTCAGGCCATATCTCTAGTGAGGATCGAAACTTACATCGATCCTAATATGTGGTAGGTGGAGGCCAAGCCCCATCACGGGATCAAGTGGAGCTTGTGCCTAGACCAATTGGAGGAAACCACAAAAATATGGTAACCCCAAGTCCACTTGAACAGAACAAATGACCCAAGTTTTATACTCAATGATGACAATGGAAACGCGACTGAAAAGGGGAAAAGAGAAAAGCGAGGGGAAATGAAGCACATACCCATACCATTTATAGGAGTTAGACGACACATAGGATAAACACCTCACATCCATAAAAACCTGCAACTCTGGATGGATCGGAACATCAACATTTAGGAATTCAACAATCATACTTTGGGTTTTAGCTATCAATACCATTAATATTGCTTGAATATTACTCGATGGTTTGCTTCTTTTCCTTTTGATAGTAACACTAAGCATACCATAGAATATAATAATTGAAAAATTTAATCACAGGGGAATCACCGGGATCTACTTCACTCACAAAAGCACCAAAGAAACTAATTCGTTTCCCTTTAGGCCACCTTTCACCTCTCTATTGTTGCCACCACTTTCCAAATAATAGGGACCCCTTCCATAGATGCTACATTGACTAGAGTAGTACTTTCCACTCTATTTGACACAACTATATACAATTCTCTATATGGGGAAATCATCGCTTAACAAATTGACTGCAATAGAACCTCAAGTATCTGTCCCATGCAGCCAAATTTCCATGCAAATGAATAGAGTCTAATATAGGGATTATGCAAGGATTTTGAGGCTTGTGTCAAAGTGAAAATTGAATGTGTGTGAACGAGGTATCAATTTGAGGTGTGAGAGGAAGCATTAAGTCGGATTGACTAAAGGGACAGAAGGCGAGGAAAAGAATCACTAGATGAAGGTGCTTCTAGTGAGTAAATAGCTACCAAAGTCTCCCATTCCTTCCATGCTAAAATCCACGGGTGTCACAGGGAAACCCCCCATTTTCTCTTTTCGGTTTAGGGTTAAACATAACTTTGTTTTGTTATGGTTGTTCTAATTCCAACAACATTGTGATAGATGACGGATGTATATTCTTACAGATTATATCAGGTCTTTCATGAGAACGGTCGGTGGTGAAGTGTTAGGCAGTGGAATCAAAACATAACATATAACAGTGCATAAAATAAGAAATATCAAACACCTATTAAACCAATCACATCAATCATACACTTGACACAATGATTTATGTGGAAACCCAATGAGGGAAAAAACCACGGGCAATGATTATCGGTATTCTTATTATTCGAGGGAGAATCACAATAGACTTCATAGGCATACAATCATCCTCTCCTCACACACTCTTCTCTCTACTCCTTTCACACGCTTGCAGTCACATTTTACTCCACCTATATGGGTATGCTCACATATATAACATCTATCACTCAGTTATACAAACTGATCATGAATTGATCGCATAGTTACATGACCAACTCATAAATAGATTGCATGCATGTGCATTAAGATAGATGCATGCATGTGCATGTGACTGCATGAGGAAATTCGTTGGCATGTTTCCAACAATATCCACCTTGACAACAATTTACCTGATATATCGTGCCCTTAATTAATTCATCACCTTTTCTACAAGCCAAGAGAAGTCAAACACCACTATAGCTTCTCTAACAAAACTGGTTTCGTAAACATGTCTGCAGAATTCAATTTGTATGGAACTTTTCCAAAGACACTCCACCTTCATCAACAACATGTCTTACAAAATGGTACTTAAAAGAAATTTGCTTCATCTTACTTTGATAAGATGGATTTCTAGCCAAATGAATAACACTTTGTCTATCGCAAAATACTTTCACCTTGTCCTGCATCCTTCCAAACTCACCCAATAAACCATGTAACCAAATTTCCTCCTTACATGCATGTGAAGCAGCCATACACTTTTCCTCTGTAGTGGATAAAGCGACTACGTTTAGAAGCTTTGACATCCAACTAACAGGTCTTCCTGCAAGAGAAAAGACATATCATGAAGTAGATCTCTTTTTGTCCAAGTATCCTACAAAATTTGAATCTACATAACCGCAAACTGAATCTATGGAACCATCATAGGTGATAGAATAACTGTGTGTGCATCTAAGATATCGAAGCACCCATTTCACTGCTTCCCAGTGCCCTTTTCCCAGATTTACAATGTATCGACTAACAACACCAATTGCATGTGAAATGTCTGGTCTAGTACTCACCATCGCATACATCAAACTTCTCAGTGCATTAGCATAAGGTACACGAGACATATAATCCTTTTCTTCGTCATTACTAGGACATAAACCTGAAGAAATATTGAAATGGGAAGCTAAAGAGATCTGTAAAGGTTTCAAATTATTCATATTGAATCTCATAAATATTTTCTCTACATACTTCTGTTGCGATAACCACATATTACCATTTTTCCTGTCTCTGTGTATCTCCATGCCTAATATTTTTTTTTCTGCTCATAGATCCTTCATATCAAACGCCCTAGCCAATTGAGCCTTTAACATGTTGATTTCGACCATGCTCTTGCTTGCCACAAGCATATCGTCAACATATAACACCAAAATAATGAACATGTCATTTTCCAAATTTTTAAAGTAAACATAATGATCATATTCACTTCTTGTAAAATTTAGGCTCACCATGAAGGAATCAAACTTCTTGTACCATTGCCTAGGAGACTGTCTCAGGCCATACAATGACTTCTTGAGTTTGAAAACAAACCTCTTATTGTGATACTGAAAAAAACCTTTTGGTTGTTTCATATATATATCCTCATCTAAATCTCAATGTAGAAATGGTGTTTTAACATCTAGCTGCTCTAACTCAAGATCAAGTAAAGAAACTAGCACTAACATAACACGAACTGAAACAAGATTCACAACTAGTGAAAATATCTCATGAAAATCAATATTTTTCCTTTTGAGAATACTCTTTGGCTACCAGTCTTGCTTTATACCTTTTGACTTTATCATTAGCGCCCTTTTTCAGTTTGTAGACCCACTTGCAGCTGACAACCTTCCTGTCATTTGGAAGTTCTACAGGTCCCATGTTTTATTCCTTTCTAAGGCATCCATTTCTTATTTCATAGTTTTTTTCCATTGAGCACGTTCATATACCTTAATTGCTTCTTGAAAACAACTAGGTTCTCCATCAATAGAAACTAAAGCCAGAGATAAAACATAATCGTCATACCTTGTAGGGCTCTTGCATCCAGATCATCCTAGTCCTCATCTATCATGCTTGCCAATTTCTTTGACTTTCCAGCCAAGGCCTTTTACAATCCTTGTTGCACAAGAAGATATTGCATCTTGAGCTTCCATAGCACAAAGTTATTCTTACCACTGAAATTTTTCACCTCAAACATGGAAATATGCACTTTTTCCATTAGCAAAAACAATCGTCCAAAAGAAAATCACAACTTCTAATAAACCAGGATCTTTGATCCAGTGATCAGATTCTCTTCTCCTTCGCTCTCTGCTCCTTCAACTCTAAGATCTGATACCACTTGTTAGGAAGTGGAAGAAAAACATAGCATATAACAGAGCAGAAAATAAACAAGATCAAACACGCATTAAACCAAGCACATCAATTATACACTTGACAAAGTGATTTATGTGGAAACCCAATGAGGGAAAAAACCACGGGCAATGATTATCGGTATTCTTATTATTCAAGAGAGAATTTCAATATCCTTCATAGGAATACAATCATCCTCTCCTCACACACTCTTCTCTTTTCTCCTTGCACACGCTTGCAATCACATTGTACTCCACCTCTATGGGTATGCTCACGTATATAACATCTATCACTTAGGTCACATAGTTACACGAGAAGTTCATAAATAGATTGCATGCATGTGCATTAACATAGTTTCATGCATGTGCATGTGCATGTGACCGCATGAGGAAATTCGTTGGCATGTTCCAGCATGAAGTACAAGGCGAGGAAAAAATTGACCCTTGGAACATCGAAAACAAAGTGGTAGTCGAATATCAAGGAGTTCATCGAGTCCATCCACTTGAGGCTATGGTTCGACTCCTACCCGAAATCCGAATACAAACCCAGAGATTCTCTGTATGGAGACAGAACATGGCAATTCATCAGTCATAGTGCAAGTGATTGTACAGTGTATTGATCATATAGTGTATTGTATATTAACGATTTCAATGATTTCTCGAAGGATCACGGTGATACAAATAGTGTAATTCAAGTTGATGAATGATGTGGATAGTAGATGAAACAAAACGCTTTTGGATTCACTTCTCCACCATGGGTACATCCCATTCTAATTAAGGTGTCTATGTCGGGCAAAGTAATTTGGCAAAATCCAAGTAATGGGTTGACTCACAAATCACACACCACGTTTCATCACCTATTTCGGAGAGATAAAGATTCAAATTTGTCTCTTTTTTCCTCCATTTCCATTCTAATTCAACAACAAGAACATAATGGCATAATCTCATTACTTCTTGGATATTTGATGAGATAGAACATATTGGGTGCACCGGTGTAGATAAAATATCCACTTATACCTTCTTGTTTGATAGCTTGTTAAAGAGCCTATAGATTCTAAGCAAGATGCAGTACATATGGGTTACCTAGTTGATCAAGCTAATAGGTGAGGACATAGACAAAGGTTCCATTTATAGTTGTAGTTCGAGAGCGAGACAGGTGCAAAGCTAGTTGTTCGATAGACATAGTCCTAATCATAATTAATACTAGTAATAGTCCCAGCCTTTCTTCTCTTGGTTCAATATCCAAGTGCATTTATATTCTTACTGAGGAGAAGGAGCGGAACGAAACGAGTCTCTATCCATCCGGAGCATAAGCCAAATTACTGAATATCCATAACCAATCTATGTAAAGGGGTAAGGTAAGGTAAAGGTTAAGGGGAAAGGAAAGCCAATCATTTCAATCATTCATCGACTCCACATTCACAACTAGGAAAGCCAATCATTTCAATCATTCATCGACTCCACATTCACAACTTCTCTTGATGTTAGGTGCATGTACATCTATCTATCTCAATCTTAGCATCCCACTATTGAGTTTGAATGAGTGGCACTGGGAAAGGTTATTGATTCCTGACTTGTGTATCCATTACAATACAATAAATAATCCATTAGTTCGATCTATCCCACACAATTGTTCAAAGTATGTCGAACAATAGTTGAAGTTTAAGGTTTCAAGATTTTCCTTACTCCCATTCAATCCAGGGTTCAATGAAGGGAACACGTGATCTTGAGTTGAAAGCGGATCAAGGTAGGATAAATTATTAATTAGATCAATTGGTCTAGCCTGGGACGAACAACTGCAGACAGGGGGTTATGGTTAGGTCTAAGAGACACTTACTGGGGAACGATACTGGTCCAGCAAGGATCTAAAGGGACCGCCTTACCCTAAGTCAACCTTTTCTTCAGTTGCTTTGTACTAAACAGTGAGATTCACTACCTTTCCCACTATTACACCGGTCAATATAAGGTACCTCGGAACCACCTTAGATTAACAGTTGTTGAACCTACTAGCACTCTTCCAATCAATCTCATAAATATTTGACCAATGCAAGTTTCCTTGTAAACTATGAAAAATATCCCCATACATTCCATCGACTGACTTGTACTACCACAAGGCTAGATCGAACAATCTAACCTTATGTTTTCCCTTTCTTTGGATTATGTGCATCAAGAACTAGTCCAAATCAATGTGTACTAGTGTAGGTCACAAGTATGGTTCTATTAGAGCCCTAACAACAGAGAAACATAGGCAGTCCATTATTGGAGGCGCTCAAAGCCACCTCATCCCGCTTACCCATGCCCAATTTTTAATGCTTAGGCCCCTTGTGCACTCGCTCACGCTTCACATGCTCATTTGTTTAAATCACACACCACCAATAGCAAGCTCCATAATCATCAAGATAAAGAATTCAATACTAGTAGCAGGGGTGAGGAAACGAAAATGAACCTCCCTAATTATCACCATCAAGATCGAAAAATCAATAATGGTAGTAGGATAAATACATGAATGCATCTATCAATCCCATCCTATAGGAGCAATGATAGTATGAATAGTAATAGAAATCTCTCCCTCCATGGCAATGATTAAGGTATTGGCCTGAGACTCACAAAGTCATAGAATCAATGTATTGATAGCCTATAGGCCCAAGATTTCCCTAAGTTATGTAGATTGCGGCCATCGCTTCCTATGCTTGAGTTATATGTACCATTTACACCTGAGTGATGGCAGTAAAGATAGGCAATACCGTCTATAGAATGTGTGTTCCAAGTAACCCCAACTTCTATGGCAAAATTTAGTTAAGAGAGGTTTCTGAGCATGTAGTTGCTAAGTCCAAGATGTAAATATAAGTTAATTCCTATGTTGGGATATCAATGGCACCCATATCCATGTTTATTTAATGGGAGAAGGGGGTTAATTTTGAAGAAACAAACCAAGAAGATACTTTCACTAAGTAGTTGAAAAAACAAAGCTAGAGGTGAATATTCAATGTAGTATGTGATGAAAGATGTTTCCAGACTCATACTTTCATGTTTCGGTTGATATTCCTTAGGTCTATCATTCAGATACTTCAGTAGGAGATGAGACTATTGGTTTGGTTCAATCCAATACCATGAGGTGGATTTACTTTGATCATTGAGAACCAGATCATCCTATAGGTGCATGTCTTGATCTGTTGATATCTATGGTGGATTTCTCTCTCCACCTGTTTGTTTCACTCCATTGGATTCTTCCATTAAGGAATCCTAGAAGGTACATCATTGCGCTAATGAGTATTTAGACGGTGCAATGAGCTGGGAGATATTTGATGTTTCCAAACCAACCAATACATCTACAACTGAGGCGTTACCTGCAGCCACGAGCTCTCAAGTCATCCTTCCCCATTCGTTGCTCACCTGATCTCATCTTGGACCATTAGTGAATGTATCACCTTGTCCCAATCTTGAGAGCCAATGAGAACAATATTAGGAAAGAGAAGTTCTCTCGTTCACCCATATCTTACATGGATCCTCTCATGTCCAAAGAGGTTCCTAGAGCAATCAAATTTGGTTCACATGTTCTTACACCTGCACCAACCAAACTCTCCTACAAATTCTATCTCGTTTCGTACCGTACCCCTGAGCATGTCACTCGACATCGGTAGGCCTGGCACCCAAGATTGTATCGCCATTCCAATATTTCCCAAAGGAGTGATTAGTTTTATCATTTTATACCTTTGTGTCATTCAATGTCGAGAACCTTGTCGCATGTGTCATGCAACAAGGAATTTGTTTCATAACGGTTGTCCATTCACATCCCTATTATTGGGAGGAAATATCCACACTTTCTGCTAGTATCATCACCTCAGCGATCGTCATGATGAGTTCATCGAAGCTAGTGGGAAGGGAATATATAGGTTACCAGCCTATTTAATATCACATATTCCAACTCATATCCGATATTCAATTAATAGTGGATGGAGTATATAGGTGTGATCCATCCATGAAACATTCAATTGAGTTCATGATATGTTGAGTACCTTACTGATTGATTGATGGACATGGAATTTCCACCCACCACAGATGAGAAAGAACGAGAGAAAACTTTAGAACATTGAGCAAGCACTGAGTTTCAACCACCAACACTCATGATTAATAGTCATGTTGACTCACTAACTCTATCACAATATACTATATAAAGTGAAAACAATACTCTATGACTCGATCGATGCAAAAACAATCGAAAAAACGATGATCATCTAAGATGATGGTATGTGAATGTTGATCCCATCTGTAAGATTAAAGAGTATATAATTCCACGAAGGTAATGAAGTGAAAACCAATGCACATATAATCATATTCAACTTAGAAGGATTGGTTTAGAAGGAGGATATATGGATGGTCTTATAGCTACCTCCACTTCTATCATTCATTTGTTCATGGTTGTATAGGATCGATCAATCGGATCTCTAGAGTTTCATGTTCATTTCATGATATTTCCAGTGAGTAACAGATGACCAGCCTTCTAACCATGCAAAGATATCACTAACAAATGAGCATTGTGTTCATCAAAACAATGATCACGAAAAGCTAGCTCCAACCACAAGAATTAATGAATTAATTCAACACAACGATGATATAACATACGTAGTTTCATGGTCTATGGTATAGACACAATATTATTTAGCAATTAATAAGAAGAATAGATCTCTAAAAGATAGATCGTAAGTCGAAGGTACAAGTGATGAGTATCGGGGTTTGAATTTGTGTTCTCCCTCGAAGTAAAAGATGGATCGAGTCAAGATAAAAAGAAACTCTTTCTATTTTCATTTGTATCAGGAGTTGGTTACTCACAAAGAAATGGAACTCACCTTGTATATAGGACAAGACCGATATCCTCTAAAGGTCTATATTTAGGTATAATCGATTAATCTTGGTTAGAATTGGTTCATTCATTAATCAATTGTTAGTTAACTTGTTAGTGAGTAAGAGAACATCATTTTGATTGATGAGCTCAGGAGGAGGAGTACTATTGAACTTGATTGAAACATTTATAATGATGATATTGAGATCACAAGCACAGTGATCACTCCTCATATCAATCACTAACACTATATGGGATTGATTTCTTTATCTCTTCTCTACCTCTCATCACTTTTTCTTTCGATCATAATAATATACAGTACAAGACCTCCTAATTATTAATTCATTCATTATTTTTAGTTATTTTTTGTTAGATGTTTCCTTAGAGCCGATATACCAATACCCTACCTGGAGGTTCTTCCCGCCCCTACCCTCCTTCCCATCCCCATTCTTTCAAATGATGAGTAACACAGTCAGAACGGATTGTAATTCAAAGTTATTGAGCTCCTACTTCATAATGTAAGTAGACCGTAGGTGGGTGATTATCGCCGACGTGCCCTTACGCACCATCACATAATTATCGACTAGTGAAACTACTCCTTCCTCTCCTTCCTACGGTCGGTCTAGTCCCAGATCTTTATACATAATTCTTTCCAGCCGAGACAATAAATGTTCCACTATTGGGCAGGAGATCAAAGACAGGGATACTACCTACCTCACCGCAACTCTGTCCCCTCCCATTAAGCTATCTAGAGGAAAGAAATTGGGCCACTCGGGCCTTACTAACATGCATGATGGTGTATTTATGCCATTCCTAGATGGCGGATAGGCACAGGATTTATTTATTTGTTCTGAAAGATGGCGGATAGGTATCAACCCTTTTCTTACCAACCGGACATGAGAGCTAGCTATTAGGTAGGTAGGTCCATTACTTATGTCTGTAGGTCTCAGTCCTGGTATCTAATGAATGATTGGTAATCAAATGCATGGGGGATGGATGAAAGAGAGGTTGGACAATAAATAAGTGTCTTTCATTCCCATATATTGATGTGTTATATTCATTGGGGAATCAACTTCTCGTTGGTGTCATCACGGTTGTTTTTTTATGAGACAGACGGGGTGGTGTGTGGATATATACACATGCATTTACCAGTCACGGAGGAGAGGAGAATAAGGCATGGGGTCTGTGCACGTCAAGAAAGTTGGGGGGGGGGATAATTTCCCAGGTAGGAATTCTTACAAACAATAAGGAATTGTAAGGATTGTTCGAGTCTTCACTCAGTCTTACCACATGTACATGATGGTATTGGCGCCATTCCTAGATGGTATGGATAGGAAGGGCTGTGGATTTATTTATTTGTTCAAAGATGGAAGTTATCAACCCTTTTCTTACCAACCGGACCTGGGAGCTAGATATTAGGTAGGTAGGTCCATTACTTATGTATGTAGGTCTCAGTCCTGGTATCTAATGAATGATTGGTAATCAAATGCATGGGGGATGGATGAAATAGCATGTTGCTGGCTGGCATAAGCAATAAATAAGTGCCTTTCATTACCGTATATTGATGTGTTATATTCATTGGGGAATCAACTTCTCGTTGGTGTCATCACGGTTGTTTTTTTATGAGACAGACGGGGTGGTGTGTGGATATATACACATGCATTTACCAGTCACAGAGGAGAGGAGAATAAAGCATAACCTGTAACGCCAAGAAAGTTGGGATAATTTCCCAGGTAGGAATTCTTACAAACAATAAGGAATTGTAAGGATTGTTCGAGTCTTCATAGGTGAAAGAAAGAAAAATAGCAGGCTCTGATATTCTCTTTGTCTCCTTGTGAGCCAAAGGAAAATAATGAAACGAGTCTTATCTGTCAATGTCATAATAATGAGTCATTCCCATCCCAGTCAAGTGAGTAAGGGCCTCACACTACACTAAGCCACAAAGCATTCATTCACGCCTATACATTGGAAGCAACCAATCAACGTAGGTGGGGTGGTGGTTCTCTATTCATTGTGTAGTTGTGTTTATAGCATCGAGGAGGAAACTAGAGAAACAAAATAGCATGGAATCTACCATTATCAGAGAAACATTGAAGGTCGAATTAGCCCACTCTTATTACTATTTCCTGTATGGAGTAGAATCATGGATGTCGTCGGGAAATTCAGGGCTTCCTTACCTTATTTAGAGTTGTGTTCATTCAAATCATGACCATCCAAGATACAATAATGGTGTGCCCACACCAAATCTAGTTTTATTCTTGCATATGCACTCATTATAGCTGCATGTGTGATCCATGAGATAGAGTTGATAAACTAGTAAATTTTGAGAAGATTTTTTCTCTATTGCACCATCCATGATGAAAAGTAATTAAGGCCTCCATTTCTAATGACTAGCATCCTTATCCCCATGGTCATTGATTTCACACTTCCTAACCTACACCAATGGATAACAACTGCAACCATGTCCACTTTTGTCCATTTCACCCCCTAACTCATACTCTTTCACTATAGCACCACAGATGAAGACTCACATTGCTAGGCAGTGGAACTCTCCACAATTGCATATGGAACTTTTCATTTTCCTTGCACTCCTGATAATCTTAGGTTTCTCAACAATGTTGCAGAGGTGTTAAGGGGTTGTGTTGAATGGATATTATTTGAATACTATTGTATTGTGAAGGCTTTTGGTACTAAAAGTCCATATTTAAAATTGCATCGCATATGATTGTCTATAAGGCCCTTTTAAGTTGGGTCAACGATGCGAGAAAAGTAATATTGAGAGCTAGATGGCAATTAAGCATAGCAAGTAGTTTAGTCTATTGACCAAAGTACTCACTATATTTTGATGATATGGGCTTAGAACTCTTCCAATATGTTGCCAAAAGAATTGAGCACATAAATTATGGTCACCTAAAATCTAAGATAACAACCACATCAACTCCAACTTGGGTGTCCAAAGGTGCCAACTCTCCCTTTGAATTGTAACTACCAAAATGGTACCTTTCTCATCTCCCTACCTTTCTCAAGCCCAAGCGATTAAAGAAGAATCTCTCACAAGTCACTTAGGGAGAGACAACTCAAAAGTAATTTGCACTTCCACCACTGCAAAATATTACTAATAGAGGATCCCAAGGAACCAGGTAACCAACCAGACTACACAACCACAGGACACCAACTAGATTTTACAACCATATTCCACCAACTAACCCTAGTGGATGTTTCCACAAAAGAAAAACACAACAACATTCATAACAATAACATTCCCATAAACAACCACAATAGTGATCACAACAATAAAAAAATACAATCACAATTACAACAAAGTGTTAACTCCCCCATGACCGCGAACACACCCAACAAGACCTATCAGTCATATTCCCAATATTTTCAATACATATGTTATCAGTCCTATTCCCAATATTTGTATGTGAATATTGGTTCATCGTTGTCCTTTGCATCCGAAAAGAAAAATGTTGATGGAATTGGTTCATTTGATCTCCCTAGTTCTGTATTAATAATTAACCACTTTTTCTAATTTACACAATTATAAAAGGAAAAGAATGAGAACTTGTCCGGACCCATACCCAAAAGGAAAGTTGGAGCAGGGGTGAAATTCACAACTTCCTTGGCGGGAGTTTCCTAATTGTTCTCTCTCTCTCTAAAATAGGTTCATTGTTTCCTCATGTCGATTCGAATAATATTCCTATGTGAATTTCCTTCCCTGGGAGAATGGGTTTCCAGTGGTTCTCTCGATCGGTCTCTCCCAATATATACTTTGTCGAACAAAAGATTTGGCCATTTTGAGTCGCTCCCATACCCTGTGAATTATTAACCTATGATTTATGACACTACTTTAAGGCAAAGAGGGAGACGCCCTTGGATTTAATGGGTATAGGCCTAAAAACCCAGTTAATAGGTTTTCCACTATAATGTACTTTCCACATAGCAACATATTTAATGGTGTTTCTATTTCAAATGTTATTGAAGAAGCTATGGCTTGGCATTTCTCCCTGGAATTTTGGACCCCCTCTCTTTTTGGAATTATTTTATTAGCAAGGAATATAAATGACCAAATTTTCGCAACAACTCGACTCCAGCAGAAAATTGCACACAGTTGTGAAAGTAGGCCAAATTGAACCAATTTAACTTTAACGACATTCATGGGTGAACATGTAAAAAAAAGGTGGTTTCAAATTGTTCTTCTTTTTCCAGTAGTGTCTTGTTGGGTCGATGTAATTGAGGCATTGTTATTCCCCCCTTAGGGGCTCAAGTCTCTCTGAAAACATGATTGTGCATGTGTTCGTGCTCGTGCGTGTGCTTGTGGTTGGAATAAAATGGGTGGGGCCACGTGCAAGTCCCTAGGGGACTTTGGAGGTATATATTCCCCCCACTCATGGCCTCCTAATTGAAACTCAACAACCCTTCCCATCATCAATATTCTCAACTAGGTCCTCTAAGTCAAGATACGGTGATAAGCTTGCAAGTGAATCCATTGCCATCATGTATGTTCTCGCATCGAAATAAATGACAAATAATATGATGATCCAATCTGGATCAATTACTTAAAGAATAATCAATTTGAAGCCAATAGATCATAGGACATTATTGTGTTTTATGTTAGGCGTTAACCTTCACTTGGTCAAGGGCTACATCATGTGGTGTTATCCCATTGTATTAATGTGGTGAGGCATATTTAAAGGCTTGGTGTATCCCACTGCAAAGCATCGCAAAGTGGTTGAATTAGCTGCGGTGTTGGCCAGATTGGCCAAGGTAACAATGAAGATATCTTTGAACCTGTTTTCCCCGATTAGGGGTTTCTAAGGTATATATTGTGTGTGCCTCTTGTGTTCTCTCCCCCCCATTTTTTAATATTTTCCTCTAACGGGGATTTTGGAAGCGGGGAAGACATATGGACAATGAGGTCTACAAGTCGAAGCTAATTTATAGAATCAGAACTGAAAATGTGGCGGAAAAATACACCATGGAGAACTGATGCAGTGTGTTCATTTCCTTTGGTGTTAATAACGCAAAGAGTAGTAGTCAGAATTTATCACAAGAAAGAAATATGATGTCAACAAGTAGGCCCCTTCAGTCAATGCGGTAATCGCCTTCGAGGATTTTGAATAGACCCCGATTGTTTATGGCATAATGGGGCAATAGCAATTTCAAACCCGGTGTGTTAAAGAATAAAACTTTGAGAACATTATGTGATAGAATTTTAGCAAGTCACATGGAAATCCTGGTAAAGACCATGAGGCGACCAGGAAAAATGCAGGGTGGAGGAACATGAAGAAGAAAGCATCGCCACTCAAAATTAGCTATCGGGTGAGCTAGGCTAGAAGCAACAATCTTGCAGGCATGTTGATGCCACTACAAATCCTAGAAAATAAATGGGAAGGAATTCTGAGATGGATATATCCATTCGTTTCCCTATGCCACATGGTGCTAAGGAGGTAGCTTGAATATCGATTAGTGGAGTATTTAAGTAAAATTATAGTGTACCTAAACATATATGGAGTGATGGGTGCTCTATGTCTGAAGGAAATGAGTGGAATTAACTTTTAGTTGTTTTGATAGCCTGCAGACATATGGTCAGAGAAAGAGGGTAGGCCAAGTTGCAGCACGATTGGTTGAGCACCCATCCAACAGCACGTCAAAAAGGTTTCCTCTTGTGGAGTTCTCGGTTACCATAAGTATGCCTCTGTTAAGAGTAATGCATGGTTGTGTCCGAGCCTGTATTTCTTTTGACCTAGATATAGAAAATTTGAAGGGGTGGAAACATGGTATCAAGATCAACATAGAAGTGGAGGAGCTTTCGAGGTTTCCAAAAATTTCATCTCGTTGGGATAGATGAGATGTGTTGGCATCAGAAGTCACTCCTGGATTGCAGCAGGAGTAAGCCTGACGCCCATCAGTTTATGTCACTATTTGTTTATAAAGGGTGATTGAATGAAGGTAAACTTAGAACAATATCATTTAACTCAGAAAACTGGTTGGGAACAACAAAGACATGTGAGGTCTTGATCTAACTTAAGCTAGTAATTTTGCATAGTGGTGAGTAAGTGGAGGGAAAGAAAAGGGAAATAGAGTCTGCTCTGGACATCCAGTCTTATAGTAGGCCTTAAAGGGGGAAAAGTCTCAGATATGAGATCCTCTCAGACCCGAGAAACTTCAAAGTAAACTTAAAATGTTGCAGAACTAATATAATCAAACATGCATCATATAGTTATTACAACACCCGACTAGATCATCCATGTCCGGGCTTTAAGATTCAGAGGAAAAAGGAAAGGAGGAGGCTAGTTGTCATTAAACAGGAAGTCTCAAAATGTCAATCTATAACGAGAGAACCAAAGGCTTTGTTAAATTTTTACAATTGGGAGCTTTTCTCTACCATCGATCCTTCCAACAAAAACTGAGTATATATACTCAGAGAAATTCGCCCCCTTGGCAGCAGGAGGGTAGCTGAGACATTAAAGTCCAATTTAGCGTGTGTAGGCTCCTCTGGTCAGACGAGGACATAATATCGGCATGGCTCTTTTAGGAAAACATGCACACAGGACGATCTTGGGCAGACTGTCTGCCAGAACCTCCATGCCTTACACTCATGGCTTGATCCGAGGTTTCAGCTACCTACTCAATTTTCATTAATTTCCTTCCTCCATGACAGGTGGCCAAGACTTCGATCACAAGGAACGACCACGTGCTTGCTTCCCAGCGCTCAGAGGCTAGCCTCCTTTTTATTTTGGCTCCACCCTTAATGTAACCTAACCCATGGCCATGACCTGGCGCCTCACTCCAGAGGTGCTTCAACACTTCTCCTTTCGAGAGATTCCACCATTCTAGCGTCTAGGATCCTTGGTGACTAAAACTATGAAATGACCCTCCATATCGGCGGTTGGATCTAGATTCAAAATTGTTGGTTGTGGAGCCTGATTATCTTCTTGATTCAGAGGTCCTTGATTTTAGCTGTGTTTATACCCCATGAAGTATTTACACCCCANCTTTTTATTTTGGCTCCACCCTTAATGTAACCTAACCCATGGCCATGACCTGGCGCCTCACTCCAGAGGTGCTTCAACACTTCTCCTTTCGAGAGATTCCACCATTCTAGCGTCTAGGATCCTTGGTGACTAAAACTATGAAACGACCCTCCATATCGGTGGTTGGATCTAGATTCAAAATTATTGGTTGTGGAGCCTGATTATCTTCTTGATTCAGAGGTCCTTGCTTTTAGCTGTGTTTATACCCCATGAAGTATTTACACCCC
>SNQJ01S0002222.1:0-26481 GCA_010110895.2 Picea sitchensis
AAGTGGACCCAACCCTAAAATAAGGAAAGTGGGCCAAGTGACCTAGAAGATGTTTTTAAGGAAGCTACTTGGAGAGTATAAATAAGAGGCAAGGCTCTCTCATTTGAAACACACTTGAGAATATTGAATATCTATATGTGTATAAGGTAACCAAGGATATATAAACCATAATTATGAGTGAAGGTGAAGAAAAGAAGGCCGAAATGAAAGGAATGATAAATTCTTTTGATGGTGCTTTCTAAGGTATGTTATTTACAGGTCATCTCACCATTTTCGCTATACATTTTTTTTTATAATGATTCAGATCGTGAAATTTCTATGAAAGTGAGAAAACATATCCAATTATATATGGTAAAAAATTTATCTTGTGGGTCGTTGTATTTTTGGCGTTACACTCCGTGGAAAATAGGGTTTGTGGCCATTCCTGAAACTAGTCAAAATCAGGTGTTTCGGGTAAAAACGTCATAAATTCTTCATAACATATCCCAATTCAGTGAGACCAAATGTGTTGGTTAGGGTATATTATTTAGTATGATGTGTAATAGTTTCAAATCAATTCATCAAATATTTGGTGCGGGGCACGCTATACAAGGTCTCTCTCTAGAATAAGCCAGAATTCAACAAGGTATGCCATTTTTGCTATAACTCCTTTTCTGAGAGGTTCCAAGTAGCTCCACTTGGAGGAATTGCATAAAACACACTGAATAACATTTTGTATCAGTTTCAGATCTTTATACATTATAGGTTCAAAGTTATGATTACTTCAAGTTAGGGTTGTTGACTAATCCAAAACTAGGCATGTGAGACTAAAGAAAAGTTTGATGAAAATTCTAGTCTCTTGTTTTTAAAGTTAAGGAAGGTTTGCAGGAATGTGATCATAATTCATCAAATATTTGGTGCGGGCACGCTATACAAGGTCTCTCTAGAATAAGCTAGACCAACAAGGTATGCTTAGTTTTTGATTAGTCAACAAACTTAACTTGAAGTAATCATAACTTTGAACCTATAATGTATAAAGATCTGAAACTGATACAAAATGTTATCTGTGTTTTATGCAATTCCTCCAAGTGGAGCTACTTGGAACCTCTCTAAAAGGAGTTATAGCAAAATGGCATACCTTGTTGAATTCTGCTATTCTAGAGAGAGACCTTGTATAGCTGCACTCAAGACCAAATATTTGATGAATTGATTTGAAACTATTACACATCATACTAAATAATATACCCTAACCAACACATTTGGTCTCAATCAATTGGGATATGTTATGAAGAATTTATGACGCTTTTTACCCTAAACACCCATTTTGACTAGTTTCGTGCACACAAACCCTATTTTCCACTCATGAGTGTACCAAAAAATACAACGACCCACAAGATAAATTTTTACCATATATAATTGATATGTTTTCTCACTTTCTCTATAGAAATTTCCTAATGATCCTAATCATTATAAAAAAATGTATAGCTGCAAATGGTGAGATGACCTGTAAATAACATACCTTAGAAAGCAATCTCATCAAAAAGAATTTATCATTCCTTCTTACTGCCTCTTTCAATCTTCATTCATAATTATGGTTTATATATCCTTGGTTACCTTATACACATATAGATATTCAATATCTCAAGTGTGTTTCAAATGAGAGAGCCTTGCCTCATTTATACCTCCAAGTAGCTTCCTTAAAACATCTTCAGGTCACTTGGCCTACTTTCCTTATTTTAGGGTTGGGTCCACTTCTAATTTCTCCATTAAATTTATTATTGAAATAATTGATCTTTGTATTTACTTTGGAATTATAATACACTCATCACTTCTAATTTCTTTATTATTTTACCTTTTAAAATCTCTTAAACCACTCTTTTGACCATTTTTGACCTTTTGGGGGCTTCTAGATGACATATGAGGGTCCTCCAACTGTGAAGGGGCCATAACTCTCAAACCTGAGGGAGTTATGTGACATTCTACATACCACCAGAAATGGAATGACATGTACTATCCATAGAATAGTATTATCTAAAAATATATCATAACTCACCGTTACCCATAAAAAACAACTTGGGTCCATTACCCAAACCTCGGGTCTCCAACTTCATGGCCATAACTCTCTAACCATGAGGAATTGGTGGACGCTCCACATACCAGAAATGATACATGACAAGAACTATTCCATATAGGATATTTTGTTGAAAAATTCACTTTCCTTTCATCCTCATTATTCCACAACTAAGCATGGGTTCTCTTACTCCACAAAGCGCCTTCCGGAGGGCTTTCACCATAAGTACACCACTTTGGAGTTCATCCATATTTACTCTTTATCAACCATAAAAATAATGAGTCATATTACATCAAACAATATTGGTCCATTACCCAAACCTTTGTGCTATGGGGTTTTCTTCAAGGGTTGACATCAATGACAACCAACTTTAATCAAATCTCCCTTGGCATTGATGGAAACACTCATGCAATATTGAAATCATATTACTCATGCCCCTAGAACCACCATGCATTTTTCCTCTACACTGAGCAATTCGCTTCCCTAGTCCATGCCTCCTCGTCTCCTTCACATCTAATAAATCATTCCCCTAGAACCATGCCTCTATCCTCCATTCCGATAAATCTCTCCCTTTGTCATCAATGGCAGTTGTATCTTTCCATCCTGGGTTGCCCCTCACGATCATTCCTCTTATGAAGCTTCCTCATGTACATCTAATACATATAAGATAAGCATTCAAAAAACATTCATTTGGGAGTAGAAATAACTCCAACTCCTTTAATAAGATATTCAAAGGCTTCCTGTAAAAGTGGTTTTGTAACATGTTCCAGCTACTTGTTCTTTGTGCCCACATAATTAACTCTGATTTTCTTTTTTATAAGCAACTGCTCCCCGTAGAAAGTGTTACTTGATTGGAATTTGCTTCGTGTTGGAGTGCATCACCGGGTTTTTGAGATATTGATGGCACTTGTATTATCACAATATATCGAATGGGCCTATCATACTCAACATGTGTATCTGTCAATGTTTGTTTCATCGAAAGAACTTGTGTACAACATGATGCTGCTACACTATACTCTTCCTCGGGTCAGATATAGAGATACATATGATTTTTCTTGCTTAGCCATGATACCAAACATCACCTAGAACGCTACTCCACCGGTGCTTCATCGGTCATCATACAACCTTCCCAACCTGCAGACCGGTGTAGGCCACAAGTGATAGATCTTTCCTTTTGGATACCATAATCCAAACTCTTCTCGTTCCTTTGAGATATCTGAAGATCCTTTACTGCCACATGTGATTCTCTTTGGTGCCGCTGAAATCGCAGGCCACCCGGGTCTAACTGCTCCCATTACCTCTGGTCTCGATGTTGTCACATATAGGTAGGTTGCCAATCATTGACCTATATTTCCTCCGGACCGTAGACTTTTGAATCATCATCTTTGCTCAACTTACAAATGGTTTGCATGGAGTGATAACTGGTTATAATCTTCTTTTTCAAACCCTTGCATTTCTCTCTCGATATACTTGGTTTGAGAAATAAAATTCCTTGGTTGCTTTAGTTATCCAAGTCCTAGAAAGAAGGATAGTTCTCCAAGTATTATCAAATTCATTCTGCATGAATTTTGCAAATTTATGGCTTAACCTGGCCATCATCACTACCAAAAATAATATCATCACCATAAACTTAACACACAAAATATTACCTTTTGACTTACTTTTGATGTAGAGGTTGTTGTCTCCGTGACTTCCTTTTCCAACCTTCTTGTTGTAGATAATTATCTAGTCTCGGAGTACCATGCCTAGGAGCCTGCTTTAGACCATAAAAGGCCTTCTTTAATTTTCACATACCACATAGTATGTGTTCTCTCATTAACCGAATCCTTCCGTTGTTCAATGTAGACTTCTTCTTCGCTCCCCATTCGTAAATCTTGATTTACATCCATTTGATATAATTTTAACATTTTGGAGCATGCATAAGCTAAAAGAAAATAGATTGCTTCCATTTTGGCAACTGGTCCAATGTCTCTTCAAAGTCGATCCCTTCCAACTGCATTTTACATACCAATCGAGCTTTGTTCCTTGTAATCTATCCATCTTCATTCAATTTATTCCTGAAAACCCATTTTGTGTTTCCATCACATTCTTATTCTTGGTCTTGGAACCAATTCCTAAGTGTCATTTTTTCTCTATCCAATTTTTTTCATCCATGGCCTTATTCAAAAATTCATCCTTGATACTTCTTCAAAAATAGTTTGGTTCAATCTGTAGATAAGAGTGCTAGGTGTGTTTGTTCTTGTGAATGGATTTTTCTTCTAGTCTCAACTCCTGATCTTTGTTTCCAATAATCATCCGATGATTCTTCCTGCATCGCTTTGCTAGGGTGTTGTGAGAGATATCATCAACTTTCTCTTCTAATTTTTTCATCTTCATCTTTCTTCTTCTTCTTTTCATCTTCTTCTTCAAAGTTGCTCCATTGGATTTGTTTTTCTTCTTCTTGATTCTCGTTTGCTCGTTTCATCAATTGTTGCGTTGATGCTTTCCACAACTTTGTTTAATATTATATTGTAACACTTGTATCCTTTCCTGTACTTGAGTAACCAACAAGTATTCATTTGTCCACACGAGTCAAATCTTCCCATTCTACCATCTTCTTTAATGTAGTATTTGCTTCCAAAACTCTGAAGTACTTCAAATGGCCGGTCTTCCTTCCATACCGTGAGGGGAGTTTTATCGCTGTTTTTTCCAGCATTACCTCGCTTTGAATGTGAACTGGCCAGATGCATCTACCTCGTGGTCCAAAAAAATATCCGGCTAACTTCGAATCCATTATCATTGTTTGATCCATTTCTACCGCCCTCGCTTCTTTCTTTCAACAACTCCATTCTATTGAGGTGTCCTAGCGACAAAGAATTGCCTTTTATTCCATGATTGTTGCAGTAGTCCATAAATTCCTTTGAGGTGAATTCTCCTCCATTATATGGATTCAAAGCATTTGATTTTGAATCCATCTCATTTTCAACCATTTCCTTGTAGATCTTAAAATTTTCAAAAGCTTATAATTTGTTCTTGAGAAAACCGCAATCATTCTTGGTATAATCATCAACTAATAACAACATAAAGTATCTTTTCAATCTTTTTAAGTTTTTGTTTTAGTTAGTCCAAATAGGATCAATATGCACAATTTCCAGTTGGTTTTGTGTAAGTTGAATATTCCTTTGATTTGAACCTCGGCTTTGTTTTCTTTCCTTATTGGTACCGCTTGTAATAAAGTGTTGGTTGGTTTTCAGGATCCGGGTATTTCTCTATATTCTTATATTTTTTTTGCTAACTTTGACAAGGTTATCAAAATGTGCCGTGACCCATTATTTTGTACCATAGCCAACTTTCATCTTCCTTTCCTAGACAACACTTTCATTTCCAATTTCGCTTTAACACATATATGTTGCTTCTGAAGTTCTTGTAGCCGAATGACCAATTTTCCTTAACCTTCTTTCTTATCTCACACTTTTGAATCAAAAGTAACTTTGGCGACCTTTGGTCACACATTTGACTCACACTTAAAAAGATGGTGTTTCATATCTTCTACTAGTAGAACATTTTCTCGGCTTTTTCATTCTTGTTCCCAATTCGCATTGTGCCTTTTCTAATGATTTTGGATGAATCATCATTTGTGCGACAATTGATCCATCTCTTTCCTTTCTCAGAATGTAAGAAACTTGTCTCTATCACCTGTTATGTGTTTTGAACATCCACCAACATACCAACCACGCTTCTTTCCTCGCTTAGCTTGTGAGCTAAGCCAGGCATTCTTCATTGCTATAATTGACCTTGCTTTCTTATCCATGCTTTCATTTTCTGAGGTTCTTGTATACGACTGTTGTTATTATGTTGAGGTTCTTAGGAGGGACTGTCATTCTGCACTTTTGGCCATGTGTCCAAAATTGTTACATTTGCAACATTCCACGCCGGCTCAAAGATTCAAACCTCGTTGTAACTTCTTCTCTATATTTCACTAGGTCTCTTTGAATAACCCCTTGTGCATGGCTCTCAAAGTAGTTATTGTTTCAGTTGTTAGCTCCGCACTTACATCTTTATGTCCAAAATATTGGCATGCATAACATAAACCAAAAATATAGTTTGATACCCAGAAGTTGAAGATCTTATGAAAGGAGGTGCTCTATGAATCCTTCTTCTTCTTGAGGTATGTCTATTTGTTGTTGACTCTGAAATATGAATCTTCTGCTGGAGGGAGTGTCCTTGTAATCTTCCTTGCATATCTTTTTATCCCCTTTGATTGTTTCAAGATAACTTTTTGGATTTTTTTTATTGCTCGTTGTTTTGGAGCTTGATCCCTTTTTTGTCCTGATTGTATCCAAGACCGCATTTGTCAAGATAATATTTTTGATTGATGATAATGTCATCCTTAACTTTTGAGCTATTCTGCAAGATATTTTTTTTGAATATCTTTTCTTAGTGACAATCTCTACTCCAGGTTTCCACCATCCTTTCCTTATAGTTGTTCTTGAGTGCTTCTTCAATTCTTTTATCTTCTTGTATTTGAACCTTCAATTTTGTGGATCATTTGTTCTAGTTCTTGAGTGTCTTTTTTTTCTTATCTAGTTCTACTCTGTAGTTTCTTGTTTTTCTTCTTTCTCTTATGATAACTTCTATGGAACCCATTAATTATTCTCGATAGTCAACTTCTATGCCTCTTCAATTTCTTTCTTCATATGCTTCTTCATATTCTCTTCGAAGTCTTTATCGAAGCCATTTACTGCCATGAATAGAACCTCCCTATTTCAATGTCACCGACTTCGACCGCAGAAATTTTTTTCTTGGAAACTTTGTAGTTTTTTTTACCTTTATATGTTTGTCTCCATTTTGAGTAACCTTTCATCATTTCTCTTTTTCTTATGAGGACATTTGTTAGCAAATGACTAACACCATCACAATTAAAACAAATCAAAAGGAATCTCACCTCTATACTTACCGCTGGTTCCCTTTAGAGTTCAGCCTTTGGATCTAAGTTGGCCACTTCTTCATCATCTTCCAAGACGCTTGTTGTTGTTAGTTTGATTAATGTTGGTTTTCATTGATGTCAACCCTTGAAGAAAGACCAGAAAGAATAAAAGTTTTGGGTAATGACCCAATAGTGTTTGATGTAAATATGACCTATTATTGTTTTTCATGGTTGATAAGAAGTAAATATGATGAACTCCAAAGTGGTCCCCTTTATGGTGAAGCCCCTACCGGAAGACGCCAGGAGTAAGAGAACCCATGCTTAATTATGGAATAATGAGATGAAGGAAAGTGAATTTGTCGTGGAAAATATCCTAGATGGATAGTTCTTGTTACAAGTCATTTCCGTGGTATGTGAACGTCACATAATTTCATGGTTAGAGAGTTATGGGCTAAGGAGAAGTTGGAGACCCTGTGTTTGGGTAATGGACCCAAGTTTGTTTGATGGTAATGGTATGAGTTGGTGATATATTTTAGATAATACTATTCTATATGGATAGTACATGTCATGCCATTGGTGGTATGTAGAACGCCACATAACTCCTCACGGTTTGAGAGTTATGGCCTTATCAAGTTGGAGGACCCCTCATGTCATCTAGAAGCCCCAAAAGGTCAAAGTAATCAAAGTGGTTTAAGAGATTTCCAAAAAAAAAAGGTAAATAATAAAGTGAAGTTGATGGAGTGTATTATAATCAAAGTGAATACAAAATAAATTATTTCAATAATAATTTTAATGGAGAAATTAGAAGTGGACCCAACCCTAAAATAAGGAAGTGGGGCCATGACCTAGAATATGTTTTAAGGAAGCTACTTGAGAGTATAAACTTCATTTGAATCAACTTTGAGAATATTGAATATATATAGGTATGAGGTTTAAAATGATATCTAAGCCGAAATTCGAGAAAGTGAAGAAAGAAGGCCGAAATGCAAGGAAGGATAAATTCTTTGATGGTGCTTTCTAAGGTATGTTATTTTCGTGTCATCTCAATTCATTTTCACTATAACGTTTTTCTATAATGATTAATATCTCAAATTGATATGAAAGTGAGAAAAATATCCAAGTATCTTTGGTTAAAAATTCATCTTGTGGGTCATTGTATTTTGGGAGTTACACTCGTGGAAAATAGGGTTTGTGACACCAAACTAGTCAAACTCAGTGTTTCTGGCAAAAACGCTCATACTCTTCTCATAACAGATCTCAATTCAAGGAGACCAAATGTTGTTAGGGTATAGTCTTTAGTATTCTGTGTAATAGTTTCAGATAATTTCATCAAATATTTTGTGTAAGTAATTCCCTACAAGGTCTCTCTAGAATAAGCCAAAATTCAGCAGCAGGTATGCCATTTTGCTATAACTCCTTTTTCGAGAGGTTCCAAGTAGTGCCACTTGAGGACTACAGACAAAACACACCTAAGAACATTGTGTATCATTTTCGGATATTTATACACATGTGTTCAAATTTATGATTACTTCATTAGGTTGTTGATCAATCCAAAACTAGTCATGTGAGACTAAAGAAAGTTTGATGAAAAATGCTAGTTTATTGCTGTTAAAGTTAATGAAGGTTTGTAATGTGATTAGAAAACACAGGTCTACATGTAGAAAGTACAACCAAATTTTGATGATGAAATTGATGAGGGATTTTGGTTGAGGTACATGTTGAGTACATGGTTGAGACAAAGAGTTAATGAGTTGGCACATACATGAAGTGTATGAAGCGATGATGTTGGTACATAATATTGTCTAATACAGCTGATGAGTAGTTGAAATACGATTGGTACATACTTGGTACATGTATCGACTGCACTATTTGGCGGTAACAAAGCACTACATGTTGGTGCATGGTTGATGCACTTGTTTATGGCAATGTCATGCGTTGCGCATGGTTGATGCACTTGTTTATGGTACAAAGTTGATTACAAGTTGGTGCATGGTTGATGCACTTTGTTTATGGTGCAATGTGTTGATTACAAGTTGATGCATGGTTGATGCATGGTTCAGATGACAGGTACAGGTTTACAAAGGCCGTATATCCTATAGTGATAGTGTGATTGGTTCCACTCTTTCATTCTACTTCTACCAGGTGGAAGGATGGGGCAAGGACAAGTGGTTGTAGCCACCTCCGCCAGCCTGAGAACATTGGGGGTTGTAGCCTCCTCCGTTGTGTTACATAGATTTGGGGAGTTGGAGCCTACCTCAAGCTGAGAAACCAGGGGGCTGGGAGCCCTTCCACCTGGGTAGCTTGGAAAACAAAGAAGGAAAAGCCTAATGAATGTAATTCTTCATCACATATAAGAAAAATCATTCCGCGGGTTTTTCCCCCATTTGAGTTTCCATGTAAACACCGGGTGTAATCGGGTACGTAGCGATTGTTCATTTGTTCATTGCTTATTTACTCAGCTATTGGATAATACCATTGATATAGCACTTGGATTATATGGTTAAAAAGGAATTAAATTGCTCAATTATTGATTCAACCCTCCTCTCAATATTGGTGAATAATCCAACAATTGGTATCGTAGCCGGCCTCTGTGAAATACTTTAACCACTAGAAGGAGATCATGGATTATTCTGAGAATGGAGAGTACCAATGTTTAATGGTCAATGGTTTTAAGTATGATATGGGAGAAGAAGGACGTAAGTATTTTTACGTGCATAGGGACATTATATTTGACTATCGGGCTGTTTAAAGGATATGATAGTTCAAAAGGGAAAAGATTGCAACCAAGAAGGAATTGAAGAAGAATAACAAAATAGCAATGGATTTCATCTGGGAAGATTACCTAAACCGGTAAGAGAAAAAACTGGTAAATGTTCATCACCCAAAGAAATTTGGGATAAGTTGTGATGACATATATTGTTCACCCATCACATATTCAAAATGCCAAAGAAGATGCATACGTAATTGGAAGAAGAAAGATGCTCATATCATGTCAGAGAAATTCGTAAGAGGAAGAGTAAGGATGAAGCTAAGTTGATTGGCAAAGAAAAATTGATCATCGCAATTAAATATCTAAGGAAAGAAAGAGAAGAAACAAGTCATCCAAGAAAGAATCGATGAAGCAAAAAGCAAAGTGTTCAAGGTTCTCAAAAAGGACTGCAAGAGGTCATCAAGAATTTAAGAGCTCAAAACTAAAAGAGGCCGTAAGAATTGAAGAAACTCTAGAGCATCAAAAGAAATGTTTAGAAGCCAACATAGCAAAGACAAAAGGAAGATGCGTAAAGAGAAAACATATTGATGGATCATCTCAAGGAAAGAACCAATGATTTAAACCAACTTGAGGGAAGAGTTTGGTCAAGAAGAGAGAAGAATGGGGAAGAAATAATTGCATTGAAAAATCAACCTGAAGAAGCTAAAAGAGAATTAAGAGGTCAAATAAGTCTCAAATAATGAAGAAAGAAGAAGAGGTTGAGAATCTTGAAGAAGAAGTTGTCACACCAAGAGTCAAAATCAACAAGCTCACCAAGAAAGTTGAAGAGATGTAAACATCCATATGAGTTGTAGAGAATAAAGAGAAGCACCCCACATTGCTAGAAAAGAAGAATGAAGAAAATAGAAATAGTTAAGGTATGCTCAAAGGAAGGAATCATGGTCAACCGTAATCTAAGAAAACTATTGAAGATACATCTTCAAGAATACCATCCATGTTCAAGCCACAAAAGATTCAATCATGATCATGATCAACAAAGAAAAAAATTCGCATGGACTACCACAAAGAAGATCATTCACCGTGTATGAAAAATTTATTTTATGGTCATTGTTTTTATTGTACTCAACTTTGGACATATATTGCAGATTGCGTGGATTATAAAAGAAATGTTCAAGTAGACCGCAGGCTCATGTGGTCACAAATAACATTGAGTGTTACAAATATCAACTATGGACACATAGCCGCTGGGATTGTAGAAGCATGATCTGATAATTTCCATGAAAGACAATACTCATTATCATATATATAAGAAAGTATGGATAAGAAAAAAGGAAGAACAATTGAACAAAGACCAAAAATTTAGATCACAAGACTGACAATAAAACGATATGAAGAAAATTCTATAGAGAAAAAGAAAGATGCCAGATTAATAAAGGTTTGGAAAATAACTCAAAGAAAGGAAGAATCGTGCAAATATGAACAGGTTCAAGAGATTGTAATTTCGGCATTGTAGTGAAAGATGAACCAACAGACAGAAAGAAAGAAGCAAGCCGTGAGTCGAGATAATAAATCTACCAATGAAGATGATGATGAATCTACCAATGAAGATGATGATGAATACACATCGAAAGCAGAATTGTTCGAAAGCCATAATGGCTTTGAGAATCCCAAGTAATATGAATATTAGATAGGGGAGTCTATGTGGTAGCTGAGACATACCAAAGAACCATCCTTCAAGCAACTTACAAAGTTTGAGAACATTATATTCTTCGTGAGTAACGCTATACGGCATAGTTTGGTAATATAATGATAAATGGGTTAACATTATGGATAGCCATGCGTAAGTAGAGTCTTGGACAAGATGGACAGAGATGGATTTGTAAGAAGACTAAAGGTGTTTCTTAAATAGATATATGATAAAGTGGGATCTAGAGCATGGATGGCTAGATTGGTTCAGTGGAGTGGTTCAAAGACAAAGGAACGTTATTGTAATGGATGATAATTGCATAGGTGGCTCAAACAATACTAATGGATTGGCTAAAATTGACAGATATTTTGGACACATGCAAAGGCATACAACAACTCACATTCAAAAACAGAGTAATGCTAAAAAACATCACTGACAAACTCCATACAGCTATGGAAATGAAGACAAAGAAATGTGAAGCACTTCAGAGTTTTGGAAGCAAATGCTACATCAAAAGAGAAGATGGCATCGGGAGAGTTTGACTCTCGTGTGGATAAAAGAATACTTGTTGGTTACTCAAGTAAAAGGAAAGCATACAAGTGTTACAATCTAAGATTAAACAAGTTGTGGAAAGCATCAACGTATCAATTGATGAAATGTGCATTACCAGAATCAAAGAAAGAAGAAACCAATCAATGGAACAACTTTTTGAAGAAGAAGATGAAAAAGAAGAAGAAGAGAAAGATGAGGGATGAATATGAAGAGAATCTGATAGAAGTAGAAGAGAAAGTTCAACAAGTATTCCAAAGACACCTAGCAAACGAGTACGTAAGAATCATCCTTCCGTGATCGACATTGGAAACAAGTTAGCGGTGGAGTTGAGACTAGAAGAAAATCACTCACCAACAAACACACCTAGCACTCTTATCTACAATTGAACCAAACTATTTTGAAGAAGCCGACAATGATGAATTTTTGGAATAAGGCCATGATCTAAGAATTGATCAAATAGAGAAAATGAAACTTGGAATTGGTCTCCAAGACCAAAGAATAAGAATGATTGGCACAAAATGGTTTTCGTGGAATAAATTGAATGAAGATGGACAGGTTACAAGGAACAAAGCCATACTTCGGTATGTAAAGGATATGCACTGATTGAAGGAATCAATTTTGAAGAGACATATGCCCCACGGCTTAATGGAAGCAATCCGCTTGTTTTGAATATGCATGCTCCAAAAAATGTTAAAGTATATCGATGGACGAAAATCATCTTTCTAAATGGGGAACTTGAAGAAGAAGTCTACATTGAACAACTAGAAGGATTTAGTTGTCAGAACACCCACTATGTGTGTAAATTAAAGAAGGCCTTGTATGGTCTAAAATGTGCTCCTAGAGCATGGTACTCCGTGACGTGGATAAGCATTCAGAAAGGTGTGGTCCAAAAGGAAGTGTATACAACAACCCTACATCAAGGTAAGCCAAGGTAATATTTTATTAATTGAAGTTTATGTTGATGATATTATTTTTGGTGTAGTGATGATGATGTGTTGCCGGAATTTGCAAAAGACATGCAGAGTGAATTTGAAATGTCATTACTTGGAGAACTATCCTTCTTTCCGGGACTTTATATGTCAAAGCAACCAAGAAATTTCTATTTCTCAAACCAAGTATATCAGAGAAAATGCTAAAGAGGTTCGGAATGGAAGATTGCAAACCGCTTATCACTCCTTACGCAAACCAGCCTGCAAGTTGAGCAAAGATGATGATTCAAACTCTACATGTCATCGTGAGGCAATATAGGTCAATGATTGGCAACCTACTATATGTGACAAAGTCTAGACCGCATGTACGCAGCAATTGGATTGTGGCACGATTTCAAGTAACACCAAAGGAATCACATGTATTAGCAATAAAGAGGATCTCGATATCCCAAAGGAACATAAGAGTCGATTATGCGATCCAAAAGGAAAAGATCTATCACTTCTATGGCCTACACGATGCAGACAAGTGTGTTGTATTGATGATCGACGTACACCAAGTGGGATAACGTTTCACTTATGAGTGTTTGGTATCATGGCTAAGCAAGAAACAATCATCGGTATCTCTATCTACAACCGAGGCAGTAGTATATATTGTAGCAACAACATGTTGTGCACAATACAAAAGTTCTTTTGATGAAACAAACTTTGATAGATACTGTGTTGATATGATGAGCCCATTCCAATATATTGTGATAATACAAGCGCGACAAGTCTCAGTAAAAACCCGTGATGCACTCCAAGACTAAGAACATTCCAATCAAGTATCATCAATTTCTACTCGAACAAAGTTGCATAAAAGAACATCCGGGTTGAGTATGTGGGCACAAAATAACAAGTGGGTGACATCTTTACAAAACCATCAATGGAAGCCTTTGAATATCTTCGGCCAAAGACTTGGAGTTATTTCTGTAATCTAAAAATGAATTTTGAATGTTAATCTTATATGTATTAGATGTACACGAGGGAAGCACCATAAGAGGATAGTCTTTTCGGGGGATACCGGATGGAAAGATACTTTTTACATTGATGACAAAGGGGAGAGAATTTATCAGATGATGCAGAGGACAAAGGAATGGTTCTAAGGGGATCAAGATTTATCGATGTGTGCAGAATGTGAGGCATGGTTTCGTGGGGAGCATGAGTGATATGGATTTCAGTGTTGCATCGAGTGTTGCCATCAATGCCAAAGGGGAGATTGTTGATTAAGGTTGGTTGTCATTGATGTCAACCTTGAAGAAAGACCCAGAGCACAAAGTTTTGGGTAATGGACCCAATATGTTTGATGTAAATAAGACTTTATTATTGTTTTGTCATGGTTGATAAGAAGTAAATATGGATGAACTCCAAAGTGGTCCCCTTTATGGTGAAAGCCCCTCACGGGAAGACGCTTTGTGGAGTAAGAGAACCCATGCTTAATTATGGAATAATGAGATGAAGGAAAGTGAATTTTATCAGTGGAAAAATAGCCTAGATGGATAGTTCTTTACTGGCTTCATTTCGTGGTATGTGGAACGCCGCTAATTCCTCATGGTTAGAAAGCTATGGCCATGAGAAGTTGGATCTCAGTTTGGGTAATGGACCCAAGTTGTTTTGATGGGTAATGGTATGAGTTATGATATATTTCAGATACTATTCTATATGGATAGTACATGTCATGCTATTTCTGGTGGTATGTATAATCGACCACATAACTCCTCATCAGTTTGAGAGTTATGGCTCATCGGGTTGGAGGACCCTCATATGTCATCTAGAAGCCCCAAAAGACAAAGTAATCAAAGTGGTTTAAGAGATTTTTAAAAGGTAAATAATAAAGGGAAGTGGATTATGTATTATAATTCAATGTGAATACAACAAATTATTTCAATAATTTTAATGTAGAAACAGCGGACCCAACCCTAAAATAAGGGAAAGTGGGGCCAAGTGACCTAGAATATGTTTTTAAGGAAGCTACTTGGAGAGTATAAATAAGAGGAAAGACTCTCTCATTTGAATCACACTTGAGAATATTGAATATCTATAGGTGTCTCGAGGTTTAAAAAATGATATCTAAGACGAAATTCTGATGAAAGTGAAGAAACCGCATATCAAATGCAAGGAAGGATAAATTCTTTTGATGGTGCTTTCTAAGGTATGTTATTTTCAGTCATCTCACCATTTTCGCTTATAAATGTTTTTCTATAATGATTCAGATCCTGAAATTTATATGCAAGTGAGAAAACATATCCAAGCATCTCTGTGGTTAAAAATTAATCTTGTGGTTCGTTCTATTTTGGGAGTTATACTCCATGGAAAATAGGGTTGTGGCCAACTCAAACTATTCTAAAACATGCATTTCGGGTAAAAACATCATAACGTCTTCATAACAGATCCAAATTTAGTGAGACCAAATGTGTTGGTTAGGCACAGTATGTAGTATCCTGTGCAATAGTTTCAGATCATTTCATCAAATATTTTGTGCGGGACACTCTCTACAAGGTCGCCTCTAGAATAAGCCAAAATTCAACAAGGTATGCCAGCTTTGCTATAAATCCTTTTCCTCGAGAGGTTCCAAGAAGCGCCACTTGAAGGAATTGCATAAAACACACCTCGAAGAACATTGGTGTATCAGTTTCAGATCTTTATACATTACGTAGTTCAAAGTTACATCATCAAGTTAGGGTCGCGACTAATCCAAAACCATTCATGTGAGACTAAAGAAAAGTTTGATGAATGCTAGTTTCTTTGGTCGCTAAAGCTAATGAAGGTTTGCAGAAATGTGATCAGGAAAACCAGGTCTATTACAAGAGCTTAAACGATTTTGCGATGAAATTGATGAGGGATTTTGAGGTACTTGTTGAGTACATGCTGAGACAAGAGGTTGATGAGTTGGCACATACATTGAAGTGTATAGCTGATGATGTTGGTACATATTGACAAGTCATAGCGATGAGAAGTTGACACATGATTGGTACATACTTGGTACATGGTTGATGTACTTGTTTATGGTAGAGGTTGATTATAGGTTGGTAATGGTTGATGCACTTGTTTATGGTACGTGATGATTACGCGTTGGTGCATGGTTGATGCGCTGTTTATGGTACATGTGTTACTATAGGTTGGTGCATGGTTGATGCACTTATTTATGGTACGTGTTGATTAGGTGTTGGTTCATGGTTGATACACTGTTTATGGTACAGGTTGATTACGTGTTGATGCATGGTTGATGCATGGTTAATATTTATTGGTACAGTTTACAATCCGTATATCTCACGTTGATAGTGTGACAGTTGGTTCCATCATTCTACTTCTACTGTGGTAGGAAGGATCGGGCAAGGGATAGGTGGTTGTAGCCACCTTCCTGGGTTGTCAAGAACATTGGGGTTGTAGCCCTTCGCTTGTGTAGCCGTGAGATTTGGGAGTTGGAGCTTCCTTAAGTTTATCCCCGAGAAACTAGGGTTGGATTCCTTCCAATAAAATGGAAAAGGAAGTTGGTGCTTCCAATGAATGTAATTTCTCAAGACATATAAGAAAAAGAATCTCGTGGTTTTTCCTCGACGGTTTCCACGTGAAACACTGGTGTACTGCGTATGTGCATGATTGTTCATTTGTTCATTGCTTATTTAATTTCAGCTGGATAATAATACTTCATTGATATAGAACTTGGATTATATGTTAAAAGGGATTAAATTAATTTATTACATCGATTCACCCTCTCAATAATCCAACAGCTTGTTGCTATATTCTTCTTGTTCCTTTTTCTTTTCTTTGATCTTTACATCTCGATTTTCTTGCTCAGCTCTCATCTCATATGCCGAAGATTCCCAGTTGGCCCATGCTTATTGAGTTTAGATCTGATCTTTCTTCTAGTGCTGATATCTTAGGGTTGAATCTTATAGGAAGAGATCTAGTACCTTTGAACACCATGCATTCTTGATTTCTTCTTCCAACTTAAGATTGCATTCATTGTTTCATCGACCAAAGAAGTAGGCTGAGATATCTTAATCTTCCTTCATTTTGGTTGTTCGAATCAAATTCCTCGTAAGTTTGAAGCTTTGTTTCTTTGAATTTTGAATCTCCTTCATAAATATTTCAAGCTTGTCCCAAATCTCTTTAGTAGATTTCCACAATGTGCAACTTTTGGTGAATAATTTGATCACCGGTGACCATTCAAAAGTGCATTTATATTTTGGAATTATTCTTACCGGTTTCAATGCTTTGTCATTTGTTGGTGGAATTACTAGGCCGTATCCATATACAATTGATTGCCAAACTTGAAACTCGATGTCTGTGATATATATGTCTTCATTCTTATGCCCAAAAAGCATACTTTTGTCCATCAAACCGCAGGGTATTTCATTTTTATACAAGTTGATACTTTCCATGATCTAATTCCTTTCATTGGTTAAACTTATTTATGAAGGAACCCCGATCCGATACCAATTGTTGGATTACCGAGAGGGGGTGGAACTCAATAATAACGTAATTATAACTCTTTTCTTCAAATTATATCAATGTAGAATTATTATCCAATAATGAGCAAGAAGAAATAAACAATCACACACATACACGTACACTGTAAAGGTTTTACGTGGAAACCCAAATCGAGAAACCATGGAATGATTTTTCTATATGTCTTGAAGAATTACATTCCATTGGAAGCACTAACTTCCTTTGTTTTCCAGCTTGCAACCGGAAGGAGGCACCAACCCCTAGTTTCTAGGCTACAACCCGGAGGAAGCTCCAACTCCCACTCCTCCTCGGGCTACAAACTGTATGAGGCTACAACCCCCAATGTTCTCTGTGCCTACAACCACCTATCCTGCCCCATCCTCACACCAAGAAGTAGAATGATGGAACCATCACACACTACATCACTGTGGAGATATACTGCTGTAAACCTGCACTAATAAATATGAACCATGCATCAACCTCGTACTTCAACTTGTAATCAACTCTAACACATGCCTCTACCAACCATGCACCAACCTGTGAATCAACCTGTAATTCATAAACAAGTGCATCAACCATGCACCAACCTTAATCAACCTATACCATAAACAAGTGCATCCAACCATGTACCAAGTGCATGTACCAATCATGTGTCAACTACTCATCAACCATGACTCATCAATATGTACCAACATCATCAACTATACATCTCTCATGTATAAAGCCAACTCATCAACTACTTGTCTCAACCATGTACTCAACATGTACCTCAACCAAAATCCCTTCATCAATTTCATCATACAAATCTTATTTGTAGCTCATCTGTAATAGACCTGGTGTATATGATCACATTCCTGCAAACCTTCCTTAACTTTAAAAACAAGAGACTAACATTTTCATCAAACGTTTCTTTAGTCTCACATGCCTAGTTTTGGATTAGTCAACAACCCTAACTTGAAGTAATATTAACTTTGAACCTGTAATGTATAAATATCTAACACTTATACACAATGTTCTTCAGTTTGTTTTATGCAAGTCCTCCAAGTGGCACTACTTGGAACCTCTCATAAAAGGAGTTATAGAAAACATGACATACCTGTTGAATTCTGGCTTATTCTAGAGAGTGACCTTGTAGAGCGTGCCCCGCACAAAATATTTAATTAATTAGTCTAAAACTATTAAAAAACATACTAAATACTATACCCTAACCAAAAAATTCAGTCTCACTGAATTTGGATCTATTATGAAGAAGTTATGACATTTTTACCCGAAACACCCGATTTTGACTAGTTTCAGGGCTGGCCACAAACCCTATTTTCCATGGAGTGTAACTCCCAAAATACAACGACCCACAAGCTGAATTTCTTACCACAGATACTTGGATATGTTTTCTCACTTTCATAGAAATTTCACAATCTGAATCATTATAGAAAAAAAGTTATAGGGAAAATGGTGAGATGACATGTAAATAACATACCTTAGAAAGCACCATCAAAAGAATTTATCCTTCCTTGCATTTCGGCCTTCTTTTCTTCAACTTCACTCAGAATTCTGGTTTACATATCCTTGGTTACCTCAAAAACATATATATATTCAATATGCTCAAGTGTGTTTCAAATGAGAGAGCCTTGCCTCTTATTTATACTCTCCAAGTAGCTTCCTTAAAAACATCTTCTAGGTCACTTGGCCCACTTTGCTTATTTTAGGGTTGGGTCCACTTCTGATTTTTCCATTAAATTTATTATTGAAATAATTTATTTTGTATTCATTTTGAATTATAATACATTCATCACTTCACTTTATTATTTACCTTTAAAAATCTCTTAAACCACTTTGACTACTTTGACCTTTTGGGGCTTCTAGATGATATATGAGGGTCCTCCAACTTTGTAAGGCCATAACTCTCAAACCGTGAGGAGTTATGTGACGTTATACATACCACGAGAAATTGCATGACATGTACTATCCATATAGAATAGTATTATCTAAAAATATATCATAACTCATATCGTTACCCATCAAACAAACTTGGGTCCATTACGCAAACATGGTGTCTCCAACTTCTCATGGCCATAACTCTCTAACCGTGAGGAATTATGTGACGTTCCGCATACCACCGAAAATGACATGAAAAGAACTATCCATCTAGGATATTTTTCCTGGAAAATTCACTTTCCTTCGTCTCATTATTCCACAATTAATCATGGGTTCTCTTACTCCACAAAGCGTCTTCCCGTGAGGGCTTTCACCATAAGGGGACCACTTTGGAGTTCATCCATATTTACTTCTTATCAACCATGAAAAAATAATAATGAGTCATATTTACATCAAAAAATATTGGGTCCATTACCCAAACCTTTGTGCTACGGGGATTTTTTCAAGGGTTGACATCAATGACAACCAACCTTAATCAACATGTTTAATGGGATTAATTTGACCACTCGCTCTAAGACATACAACATGCCAGGTAACCCCGATAAAGGCAAAGACACTAACAGTACTGGTACTTTACCAGATCCATCACCGTCCTCCATTAGTCCTCCATCGGTTAATCCTCCATCCGGACCACTTTAGATTGAGAAACCTATGTTTGACTCTATCTTATGCCCTCCTAAGAGCACTATCCGCAAAGCTACCTTTAATCCTAGTTCACGTGCCACCCAGAACTACAACATTGTTGAAGATTTGGCTCAAGCACCGTGTGCTATGTCTACGTTAGAAGTTCTACAACACTACCCAGTAAACGTAGAACACTCTTGAATTCTATTGGAGCTGTTGATCCTGAGTCGTCCAACCATATCATGTTTAACCTGGACAATTATGCGTCTCGACTCTCCCACCAACTTTCTTTCCAAGTTGATGTTGTTGTTCACAATCAACAAATCCACCGAACTATTCTAGATGAGGGTGCCTCAACTTGTGTCATGTATTTAGCATGTTGGAAAGGTTTAAAATCACCCGCGCTTAACAAATCCCTAATGATGTTACGCTCCTTCGACGGGTGAGGTTTTCATCCCCATGGGCTTTTACAATCCCTACCCATCTAATTGGGTGGAAAAAATGTCACTATTGATGTCGAGGTAGTCAATGCTCCCCTCGATTAAAAATTGTTACTTGGAAGAAGTTATTTTTATGCTATGATTGTCGTTGCCTCGTCGGTCTTTCGATGTGTACAATTTCCTCATCAGGGCAAAATTGTCACTGTTGATCAGTTAGATTTCTACACGATCGATGCTCGTGCTCCCGCTACCAACAATATTCCTTTCTTGGGAGACAGGAATATCACGTATGAAAGCATTGGTTTTTGGTTACTAAATGATTCTATACCCATGGGTACCTTCCCTACACCACTTCCACCGAATACACATCATATTGCCACCATCAATATGATTTCGACCGTGACTTATAAATCTTTGGAATCATCTGACCCTTGGATTGTACCGAGTCTGTTGGAATTTGATGCAATAGGTGACACCGTGCCACTTAGTCTAGCTGAAACATCATACGTTTCTATCCAATCCACTTCTCCCTCGTCGGATGACCAACAACTATTGGCTCCCGAAAGTTACTCGATGCCATCACGATTAAGTTCCTTGTCGCCTGCAATCGACTACATTTTCCCAATTTTTTCTTATGATGAATCTATTAAGGAAATACTGATCCTTGACAAGATACCTCGGGATTATAACCATCATCGATCCTATTTTCTTCCCCCTCGTGAAGAAATTCGGGCAGATATACAATCTATCTCCCCTCTTGCTGTCGATTTTCCATTGTCTCCCATGCCTTCAACTTCCGATGATTTGGATCTGGTAGTTGACATGGTGATCTCTTCGGTGGGGCTATTGGAGCCTGATCTCCTTACCCCTGATGCAACCCTCAGCATGTGTTCCTTCTAGAGTGATTTTCTTCCATCTAGTGAAGATGTCCTGGAAGCCATGACTGAGTTTTGTCCCTTGACATGGTGTTCTTCCAGAGCGTTATTTTCTTGGAAGCCATGATCAATAAGAGTCCACGAGCATAGTTTCTTTTCTCTGTCACAAGATCATTAAAAAATGAAACAAAGGCCTTGAGAATAGTTTTCCTCTTTGTAGCAAGCTCATTAAAAAGTGAAACAAAAATATGGGGATTGAACCCAGAGCCCTGAGCATAGTTCATTTTTCTGTGTCAAGCTCATTAAAAAATGAAACAATCACCTCTCTTGAACCTTCATTTCATCCACCCTTATCATTTTTCTCCATCTAGTAGAGAAATTGGTGACAACCTCAAAGATGGTGAATGAATTGAAGCTTGGAGGGCATGTCTCCAGCCTTTGATGATCATTCTAGAGTTAATCCCCCAACTTTCAAGCTGGGGGCATACCGAGCTTAGTCTTTGTTATTTCTCGTGCTTGTAAATACATGAGAATGCAACCGAGTAAAATTTTATCTCTTTTTCGGACCCGCATGGTTAAACGAAAAAGGAACCCCTTGGAGTCGTCTTTAAGCTCTTTTCAAACTCTCTAAACATGAAAATATTTCCGAGGGATCTTGCTTCCTTTCTCACTCGTTAAAAGGTTTGAAAGGGCATCTTTAGAGTGATAATTTATCTCTTTTTCAGCCTCGCGAGACTAATATTATGGAAAAGGACAACATGGGAGTCGTCTTTAAGTTTTTTTCAGACTCTCTAAATATGAAAAACCACCAAGTTTACCTTCTCTAGACTCGTTAAAAAATCATACATTGAAGGGCCCATATGGGATAGAACCCTTACTTTTTCTAGTTCGTTAAACAAAGGAAGAGGGACTTGTAGAAGGTGAGTCATATCGAGCATGTTTTACCCTCCTCGAGTTCCTTAAATTAAAAAGAGGTACTCTCCTATCTAGATGGGGGAAAAAATTGAAGGAAGAAATCCAAGTAGTTTTTGAGAACATTACCAGTAACTCTTAGAGTCTCCCTTGAACATGACACTTTTTCTTTGCATACATTTTTTATCCGCTGAACCTCTACACTAAGCCAATCCTCTAAGTTTTTGTTACTCTTTTGGGTCACCCGACGAAATTCACTGTATCCATTGCATTATCATGTTTTGGTCCATGTTAAGTTTCTATTGTTGTGCCTCAGTGTTCAAGGGAAGTATCTACCTCGAGAGTCAGCCATCACTAATATCTTGTTTCAATACCCGTGTCCGTCCATGTTCATGTGATCTACCAATTACATCTCTCTGTCTGTTTTGTGTCGTTGATGGGGGATACATCAAGGCCCTCCCTCAATGAGTTTATTCCTGTCGACTTCAACCCATTATCTAGGAGTTAGACTTAGAAACCAGTTAGTACCTTGGGACCTGCATGCCTCAATGGCAGGCCTCCTCGCATCCGACAATGGGTTTAAATCATTGAGCTCTTATCGAATGATTTCATAGATGTTCAACTTCAGCTCATTCATTCACATTCATTGGAATGTACTAGAGTACCTTGGGAATCATTGACATCAATGGTGACCTCCCTCGCACTTTTTAACAGTTTACCTCATTGACTGGTAATCAAGTGGTTTCTGCCATGTTCGACATCAGGACATCTATTCACATGGTTAGATTCGTACTACATCAGGATCAGTAAGAAGACCCTTGGTTGAGTTTTCACTCTTATGTATACTTTTCCCAAGTTGCGAAGGAGTTATTTTGAAGTATGGCACATATACTGTTACATAGATCCATTTTGTATTGGTCGTGGCTATGTCTTGTCATCTCATAGATCCACAGTGTATTCTTTATGCCTACAATCAGTTCAGGTCATAGGAGTATAGATCCATAGTGTATCTTCAATGGCTATACCTTTTGTCAATATAATTATGGATCTGCAGTGTATTTGATGGTGGCCATACCTAAGAAGTATTTATCACTCAAGCATAGGTATGTCTGCCTTGGGTTTTCAAACATGTCATAATATTTGTTTGATGGTTGTGTGCATATTTTTCCAATTTCTCTACGTCCATACCCTTGCTGGAAAAAGCCTACAAAGTACTTCAGTCATCATCGTATTCTAACTTCATACTTTGGGGGGCAATCTGTTCCAGCTCAAAATTACTCACTTCGATAGTGTCGCAAGCGTCGTCATTACAAGTGTTGTAAGTGTCACATCTTGTCCGCAAGTGCCGCATATTGACTATAAGTGTTGCAAGTGTCAAAAATAGTATGCTTCCATCTTGCCTATGTCATGCCCATAATGACATCATGAAGACACTTAAGACACCTCAAAGGATAGTTTGGAAGAAGAAACATCATTTGGAAAGAAGCAAAATCCCTTTGACATTGGAAAAACCACTCAAAAAATGAATTTTGGAGAGGAGTGCTCCCCTACCCACTGTCAGGGAGTGCTGGTGCTCCCTGAGCCTCTTTGGAGGAGTGATTGAGCACCCTGTGCACCCTTATGGGGGACCGCTACCATCTTTTTAGCAAATTTTGGGTTTGTTGAGGCAAATAAGGGAAGAATCCCTCAATTCCTTAAGGTAGTTGGATTCGAATAGATGGTCAAGGCATGATATTAGGGGAGATCCTCAACTGAAGGAGAGGAATCCTCAACTTATCCCAAATATCTCTCAAGTGGTTGGACCTCTCCAAGGTTATATAAGGAGGTCTTCTCATGGTGAAAGGCACAATGGAGATTGGGAATTACATCAAACTTATGATCTCATGAGGGAGATTCCATCAACGTAATCAGTGGAGATAGAAATGGTGAGGAAATTCTTGTTATAACACATGCCCCATAATGTGTGAGATCAGAGGAGTATCTGTGATGGCCAAAATACATTATAAATAACCGATAAGTGGAGTGGTGTAAACCCAACTAGAAATACTAGTTGCTCTTTACATTCTGTGTTGACTTTACATACATGGATGCTAATAGAATATAATGCAGATACATGTGGAAAATATACCAAATAAGTGTTCGTGGCCATGAATAGGCAAATAAAAATGTGGTTATATTTCAAAAGTTGTCATAATCACGAACAAGGCCCAGTAGAACCAGTCTCAAAACCAATCTGAAGATATCTATATACGATGGAGTCTAATCTGATGTCTCATGATTACTGTAGTCAAATAGGTGTTGGTCCAATGAAAAGGAAGCAATATCTTAGGAAATATGTAGCCACATAGTGACGTCTTCAAGTCTTCTACACATCCACCAAAGGTGCAAGTATACATTATGAGAATAAAGGAGTTGAGGTCGAACACAATGAGACATTGTTTGATTATCAGTCATTGAGGTATACTGTTAACAAATGCGATACAACCTACCAATAATGAAAGTAGGTATCAAGGCACCGAACACATTCCTACACGTGTGAATAAAGGAGTCGATGTCGAACACTTGAGGAATCCATTGATTAAGATACATTGATGTATTCCCATCTGTCAATGGCAAGAGAGCCTGCCACTAATGATTGTAAGTCTCCAGGTACTCATAAAGAGACCCACTGAAAGGAGAGAATTAAGGCATCTCTCATCATTCATCATGAGTAACAAATCAAGAGCTTAATAATTTGGTGGATATTGGACAAAGAATATGTTCATGAACCAACAACCCTGTGCGTATTTCGCGTTTGCCAAAATGCAAGTGGTACACGAAAAAGACCCTCTTAATAGCAACCAATGATGAAAATTTCTGACAAAGGCGAGGAAACCACCAATAAGGCTAATGGCATCCAAGACACTACACAAATCCCAAAGTGTGAATAGATGTCTTGCCATCGAACACAAGGGAAACCACCTAGTCAACGATCAATGATGAAATGTTGACTGTTGGTTTCAAGGTGACCTACCAATGATGAATGTAGGGACAGGGTGCATGATAAGACCATAGTATCATGTGATTCTGGGACAAATTGAGGGTATGTCTATTGAAGGTGAATCCTCTTGCGGACAAGTGGATTCCCTCTTGGTCTCTAGACTTCTAAGGCTAAGACAGAAAGTGCTTAACATGGACACTGACTTCCTTTTAGATCCTATAAATCTAATGAATGAAAAAGAAGGAGAAATATATGTACCTTATTAGCGACGTTTGTCCTTGAAAATTCCTGGCTGAGCTTCAATCTTGAGCTCCCCGATAGATCCTGTAAGACAAATAAAGATACCATGGACTTACTACTCTATTGAGATTAGCTCAATCATAGATCCAACTACTACAGACAAACTCATATGGAACAAGCACAAGTTTGAAAGAAACATGCCAAGCATTGATTATATTAATGAGAACAATTAAAATTACTTACAATCCTTTGAATGAAGGTGCAACAACCTCTTCCAATTCTCCTTGTCCAACCACCTTGCTCAAATAATCTCCACTGATTTCTTTGATGGCATATCCCTCATGAGATCATATGTTTGATGTAATTCCCAATCTCCATTGTGCCTTTCACCATGAGAAGGCATCCTTATATAGCCTTGGAGAGGTCCAACCACTTGAGAGATCTTTGGGATAAGTTGAGGATTCCTCTCCTTCACTTGAGGATCTCTTCTAAGATCATGCCTTGACCATTTATTTGAATCCAACTACCTTCAGGAATTGAGGGATTCTTCCCTTATTTGCCTCAAAAAACCTAGAATTTGCTAAAAAGAGGGTAGTGCTCCCCCATAAGGGTGAACAGGGTGCTCAAGCACTCCCCCAAAGAGGCTTAGGGAGCACCAACACTCCCTGCTAGTGGGTAGGGGAGCGTTGCTCTCCAAAATTCATTTTTTGTGTGGTTTTTCCAATGGAAAAGGGCTTGTACTTCTTGCCAAGTGATTTTTATTCTTCCAAACTATCCTTTGAGGTGTCTTAAGTGTCTTCATGATGTTGTTATGGGCACAACATAGGCACTATGGAAGCATACTATTTTTGACACTTGCAACACTTATAGTCAAGATGTGACACTTGCGGACAAGATGAGACACTTACAACAATCATAATGACTACACTTGCGACACTATCGAAGTGAGTAATTTTTAGGTGTAATAGATTTCCCCCCAAAGTATGAAGTTAGAAGACGATGATGACTGAAGTACTTTGTAGACTTTTTCAAGCAAGGGTATGGATGCAGAGAAATTTGAAAATTTTTCACACAACCATCAAACAAATATTACATGTTTCAAAGCCCAAGGCAGATATACTGTTGGACACGCCTACCACACTTAGAGGGGGGG
>SNQJ01S0002222.1:26606-40758 GCA_010110895.2 Picea sitchensis
ATATATCAACAATATATCATCAACAAGTCATCATCACAATGAACACAAAGAACACAAGATGTATGTACAATTTTATTTTTATTATGGACTACAATCCTTGGGGTTTATCAGCAACAACTGAATAGAGTACAACTCTACAAGAGCACCAACTCTATATGCAAGAATCAGCTTACATTCTCAGCACCAACTGAGATGAGGCAACAATCCTCAACAGATATCAATATGTCAATAGGTACGTGACCTGTCAGTAGTGCATCTCGCGTGTGCATGCACCCTAGCTCACTACAGCCCGCGTGTGAATGTGGCCATTGTATAATGTAACAAGCGTATGCTTCTAAGCAACTAGGGTTTTTCTTTTCTTCACATGCTCAGATCCTCTGCAACCTACAATCACTTTCTATTCTATATTCCACTATCCAAACTGACCCACATCCAGTCACAACACATCCAAGCTCTCCAATAGCTTTCTCATTCTCCACAACAAATCAATATGAATACTATCTCAATCATGTATAAATGACTAGTATACCATAGTAATCATGTCACTACTGAATCACAAGAGTGCTTCTCACTCCATCAACCAAATCAACCAAACTGAACCACATCATAGAAGCCATACCAAGAATTCCCTAATAATTCACAACACATCAAACAATAGTATCCATCAAGAAAATAATGTAACCATACCAGTGTCTCAGTGATGGATCTGAGACCATAGAATGCAGATCTGGAACCTGCCTCATCATCCAAGAGCTTGGCACCAGCTCAAACATAAATCTCCATGATTTTATCCACTCCACGCTCCCTGTACATAGTCAGCCCGCGTGTACACTCACCCTATACATAGCCAATCCACGTGTACATGCACCCTATACACAGACAACCCGCATCGACATCAGAAAATTGGTTTTTCTGTGAATCCAAGACTTTTTCCGTCAAGATCTCCAATATTGCCGAAACTTTGATGCGTCCATAAGATCCTCCTCTCTCTCTCTTCCTCAGAATAGATCTTCAATCATGCTCAAGAGATCCACACCAATAGGATGCTCTCACAAGAAGCTCTCCATCAATACTCCACAAGATATTCACAAGAAGCTCTCCATCGATCCATAAAAGAATTCTCACCAAATGTACATTTTACAAGAGATCCTAGCTTCTTATTTATACTTTCATCTTCTAGGTCACTTAACCCATTTTTAGGTTACTTAACCCATTTCTAGGTCACTTACCTATTTTCCTTATTTTAGGGTTAACCACTTTCCATGAATAGAAAGTTCTCCAATACTTTATCATTTAAATATTCCTTCTTGATTTTGTCACTTCATTTTATCATTTAAATAATCTTTCTTGATTTTTTCACTTTAATTTATCATTTAAATAATGATTTCTTATTTTCAAGAACTTTGACTACTTTGACCTTTTGGGGCTTCTATATGACATATGAGGGTCCTCCAACTTCGTAAGGCCATAACTCTCAAACCGTGAGGAGTTATGTGACGTTCTACATACCACCAAAAATGGAATGACATGTACTATACATATAGAATAGTATTATCTAAAAATATATCATAACTCATACCATTACCCATCAAACAAACTTGGGTCCATTACCCAAACCTGGGGTCTCCAACTTATCATGGCCATAACTCTCTAACCGTGAGGAATTATGTGATGTTACACATACCACCAGAAATGACATGACAAGCACTATCCATATAGGATATTTTCCCTGAAAAATTCACTTTCCTTCATCTCATTATTCCACAATTAAGCATGGGTTATCCTACTCCATGAAGCGTCTTCCCGTGAGGGATTTCACCATAAGGGGACCACTTTGGATTTCATCCATATTTATTTCTTATCAACCATGAAAAAACAATAATGAGTCATATTTACATCAAACAATATTGGGTCCATTACCCAAACCTTTGTGCTACGAGTCTTTCTTCAAGGGTTGACATCAATGACAACCAACCTTAATCAACAATCTAAGGGTGCAACACTAGGACTTCCTAGGAGGTCACCCATCCCAGTACTACTCTAGCCCAAGCATGCTTAACTGTGGAGTTCTGATGGGATCTGGTGCACTAACGTTGGTATGATCACACCCGCTTGAGTGATAAAGACTTCTTAGGTATGGCCACCATCAAATACATTGTTGATCCATAATTATATTGACAAAGGTATAGCCACTAAAGATACACTATGGATCTATACTCCTATGACCTGAACTGATCTTAGCCACAAAGAATACACTGTGGATGTACGAGATGACAAGACATAGCCATGACCAATACAAAGTGGATCTATGTAATAGTATATGTGTCATAGTTCAAAAGAACTCCTTCGCAACCTGGGCAAAGTATACATAAGAGTGAAAACTCAACCCAGGGTCTTCTTACCGATCCCGATGTAGTACGAATCTAACCATGTGAATAGATGTCCTGATGTCGAACATGGCAGAAACCACTTGATTACTAGTCAATGAGGTAAATTGTTAACAAGCACGAGGGAGGTCACCTTTGATGTCAATGATTTCCAAGGTACTCTAGTACATTCCAACGAATGTGAATGAATGAGCTGAAGTCGAACATCTGTGAAATCATCTGATCAAAGGTCAATGATTTAAACCCACTGTTGGACCTGAGGAGGCCTGTCATTAAGGCATGCAGGTCCCAAGGTACTAACTGGTTTCTAAGTCTAACTCTTGGATAATGTGTTGAAGTCGACAGGAATAGACTTGTCAAAGGAGGGCCTTGATGTATCCCCCATCAATGACACGAAACAGAAACATAGATGTAATTGGTAGATCACATGAACATGGACTAACATGGGTATTGAAACAAGATATTTGTGATGGCTGACTCTCGAGGCAGATACTTCCCTTGAACATTGAAGCACAACAACAGAAACTTGACATGGACCAAAACATGATAATGCAGTGGATACAGTGACTTTCGTCGGGTGACCCAAAGGAGTAACAAAAACTCAGAGGATTGGCTCAGTGCAGAGGTTCAAAAGATAAAAAATTATGCAAAGACAAAGTGCCATGTTCAAGGGCGACTCTAAGAGTTATTGGTAATATTCTCAAAAACTGCTTGGCTTGCTTCCTTCAATTTTTTCCCTCATCCAGATAGACGAGTACCTCTTTTTAATTTAACGAGCTTGAGGAGGGTAAAACATGCTCGATATGACTCACCTTTGGTAAGTCCCTCTTCCTTTGTTTAATGAACTGGAAGAAGTAAGGGTTCGATCCCATATGGTCCCTTCAAAGTATGATTGTTTAACGAGTCCAGAGAAGGTAAACTCGGTGGTTTTTCATATTTAGAGAGTCTAAAAACAACTTAAAGACGACTCCAATGTTGTCCTTTTTTGTAATATTAGTCTTGCGAGGCCGAAAAAGAGATAAATTATCACTCGAAAGATGCCCTTTCAAACCTTTTAATGAGTGGGAAAGGAAGCAAGATCACTCTACAATATTTTCATGTTTCGAGAGTCTGAAAAGAGATTAAAGACGACTCCAATGGCTTCCTTTTTCATTTAACCATGAGGGTCTGAAAAAGAGATAAAATTTTACCCGGTTTCATTCTCATGTATTTACGAGCATGAGAAAGAACAAAGACTAAGGTCGGTATGCCCCCATCTTGAAAGCTGGGGGATTAACTCCAGAATGATCATCAAAGGCTGGAGACATGCCCTCCAAGCTTCAATTCATTCACCAACTTTGAGGTTGTCACCAATTTATCTACTAGACGAAGAAAAATGATAAGGGTGGATGAAATTAAGGTTCAAGAGAGGTGATTGTTTCATTTTTTAATGAGCTTGACACATGAAAAATAACTATCCTCAGGGCTCCGGGTTCAATCCCCTGATTTTTGTTTCAATTTTTAACGAGCTTGCTATAGAGAGGAAAACTATGCTCAAGGCCTCTATTTTATTTTTTAATGAGCTTGCGACATAGAAAATAAACTATGCTCATGGAATCTTCTTGATCATGGCTTCCAAGAGAATATGCTCTGGAAGAACACCATGTCAAGGGACAAAACTCGGTCATGGCTTCCAAGAAATCTTCACTGGATGGAAGAAAATCACTCTGGAAGGAACACATGTTGAGGGTCACGACAGGGGTAAGCAGATCATGCTCCAATAGCCCCACTGAATAGATCACCATGTGAACTACCGGATCCAAATCATCGGAAGCTGAAGGCATGGGAGATGATGGAAAATTAACAGCATGAGGGGAGATAGAGTGTATATATGCCCGAATTTCTTCACGAGGATGAAGAAAAGAGGATCGATGATGGTTATCATCCCGAGGTAGCTCATCAAGGCTCAATGTTTCCTTAATAGATTCATCAGAAGAAAAAATTGGGGAAATCTAGTTGATTGCAGGTGACAAGGAACTTAACCGTGATGGAATCGAGTAACTGTCGGGTGTCAATAGATGTTGGTCATCCGACGAGGGAGAAGTAGATTGGATAGAAATGTATGATGTTTCAACTAGACTAAGTGGCACAGTGTCACCTATTGCATCGAATTCCAACAGACTCGGTACAATCCAAGGGTCAGATGATTCCAAAAATTGATAAGCCGCAGTCGAAATCATATCGATGGTGGAAATATAATGTGTAGTCGGTGGAAGTGGTGTAAGGAAGGTACCCATGAGTCTAGAAAATTTCAGTAAGCCAACACCAACGCTTTCATACGTGATATTTTGGTCTCCCAAGAAAGGAATATTGTTGGTAGCGGGAGTGCGAGCATCGGTCATGCAGAAATCCAACTGATCAACAGTGACAATTTTGCCCTGATGAGGAAATTGTACACATTGAAAGACCGACGAGGCAATGACAGTCATAGCATAAAACCAACTTATTCCAAGTAACAAGTTTTAATCGAGGGGAGCATCGACTACCTCGACATCAACAGTGACAGTTTTTCCACCCAATTGGATGGGCAGGAACTGTAAAAGCCCATGGGGATGAAAACCTCACCCGTCGAAGGCGTGTAACATCATCGGGGATTTTTTAAGTGCGGGTGATTTTAAAACTTTCCAACACGCTATAGACATGACACAAGTTGAGGCTCCCTCATCCAGAATAGTTCGGTGGATTTGTTGATTGTGAACAACAACATCAACTTGGAAAGCAAGTTGGTGGGAAAGTTGAGATGCATAATTGTCCATGTTAAACATGAGATATGGTTGGACGAATCAGGATCAAAAATGCCAATAGTGGCCAAGAGAGTTCTACATTGACTGGATAGTGTTGTAGAACTTCTAACGTAGACATAGCACACGGTGCTTGAGCCAAATCTTCAACAATGTTGTAGTTATGGGCGACACGCGAACTAAGATTAAAGGTAGCTTTGTAGATAGTGCTCTTAAGAGGGAATAAGATAGATTCGAGTGTAGGTTTCTCAATCTGAAGTGGTCCAGACAGAGGATTAACCGATGGAGGACTAATGGAGGACAGTGACAGATCTGATAAAGTACCGGTACCATTAGTGTATTTTCCTTTCTCAGGGTTACCTGGCATGTCGTATGTCTTAGAGAGAGTGGTCAAATTAATCCCATTAAACATATAAATATGTGCACTCGTTGAGGCCACATCATGAGGATGTCTAGAACTACCCCCAGGAGAGGGGGTTTGAGAAACCATGGATGGTTGTTGTGGAAAAGGCTGAGTAACCACAACGAGTTGTGAATTTCCTTGGAAAATTTTGGCCACTTCATTGCGATGTGGAAAGTATCGAGTGTAGTGATCATCACCACAAATGATACACGAGAATTTTAGTTTCCGTTGTGGTTTCTTTTCGGTAGTAGGTGTTTGCGATTGATTTTTAGGTTTTTTATTGTTATTAGTATTTTTTTATTTATTCTTTGTCTTCTTCTTACCTCCAGATTGTTGTGAAGGGGAAGACTGAATTGCATTTACCTCAGAGATTTGAGTTTGGGGGGAGGTAGAGGAGAGTGTGGTCAATTGGGAAGTATATCGAGTTTTGATGGAAACGATAACACCGTTCGCATGAGATGAGGATGACGGCTTGGATGGATCGGTATTAGCTTGAGCAGCATTCGGAAGAAAATCATACAAAGTACCAGATTGTGAATAAAAAAAATCTAAGTACTGATCCTGAGCATTGGTTTCTTCCTCGGTGACCACGCCACCCATAGTGACATCGCGAGCGATTGGGGGTAAAAGTGATTTAGTAAACCATTCCACCAATAATATGTCAGGAATGATTACCTTGATCATCCTTCGTCATTGTCTCCACTCATGAATATGGTCAGAGATATGCACGGAGTCAGTTTGACGAAGGGAGGTCAAGAATTCAGTACTTGTCTCTTAGCGAATAGGTAGTTGAAAGTGTGTGAGGAAAGACATGGCAAGGGAATTGAAATCATGAAAAGAAACACGTGGTAGTTCAATATACCACTTTGTTGCTGAGCCTGTAAGTGTTCGCTGGAAAAGACGCAAACGTACAGAATCATCCATGAGGGAGTTTGATGAACACCACAAATGGAAAGTCATCACATGGTTATTTGGGTCTTCTCCATATTTTCTGTCAAATTTTTGAATATCATAAGGAAGTTTAGCTAGAATGACTGGCCAAACCGATGAATGAAAAATAGGATCATTAGTTAACCGAGACAAGTCTGGGAGATCCATTGTTGCAAGGAAAGGTAGTTGTCAGTTAATTTTTGGATGATACTGGTGTGGCATAGGAACACTAGTAGGACCATAAACTGGGTTAGGTGGATAGTTGTAACTAGTAGGTCCTCCTACATACGGTTGTTGTTGGCCAGGATAAACAAGATTTGATGATGGATGAGAAACATTTGCATAACCCGGTGGGTTCTGAGCATTATAAGCCAGGTGATTTTCTTGCCCATAAGGAGGATAAAATTTTTTCCCTTGAGGATGGTAAGGATTAGATCTCAGAGGCAGGTACACATTAGACCCATGAAGAGGATAAGGTTGTTGTCCCTGAGGACTCCAGATGATGTTTGGGATGCCGCCCAGATAAAGTTGTCCATAATATGTTATGGAAGGAATAGAATTCGATACTCCTCCTTGTGGGTTATGATATGAGTGCCCCCCAACGTGGTGTTGGGTAAAAGTGCCTCCTGAAGATACTCCCTGGGGTTGTGAAGGGTTTCCAGCAAACAAAGTTTTCCCCCATGCCAGCGGTGGATTAACGCCTGGGGTATGACTGGCAAAGGGAGGTTGCTCTCCAGGAGGAGCATGAAAAGGGGGCTCTCCCCCGGGAGGGGTAGGCCCACCATAGAATGGTGGTCCTCTAGGAGGGATAGGTCCACTAGATGGTGGTTTCCCTCCAGTTAGTTGTATTTGGTTGGAAAGGGTCTGCATTCTTGGGAGAAAAGATGTCCTAGTAGGATCGTGCGGAACATGTGGAGTTGTAGAGTGAAAGTTCGTAAAAGTGGGGGTAGGGATTGAAGTTCCTTGGGAATGAGTAGAGGTGATGAGTCCAGCATTAGGATGGACTTGTGTTGATGCAAAAGTAGGGTTAATGACCTGATCGATGGGGTGATTCATAGTTTGACCAGATGGCCCACATTCAATAGGAGGGTCATCAGGATTAAAGGGTTGTCGAAAGGATTCGAAATGCTCACAGAGATCGCATCCCGATGAATTCCTCCATACAGAATGAGAAGGTGTGGGATTGTTATCTACTATAGTGCTAGGACGAACAAGAGTCCTATACTCATCACCAAAGGTTGGTTCTGTGGATCCCATATATGTTTCGGTAAAAACTCTCTCTGGTAATCGTGGGACCTCTTCGTCTATGATGTTCCCAAGGGAGTCTAAATGAAGAAAACGTGGTTTGAGAGGGGTTACCGACACAGATGTAGTGTGAGGAGTGGGATTCTCAACCATAACCAAAGCACCTTCTAATTTATCTAACGGAGGAGCAACAACACTTCCAGCGTCAGATTGATTTTCTACCTCTCCACGGTAGTTGTCTTCTGGAGGGTTAGGAGGTAAGGGTTGGTAGCCTTTTGGAGGAAGCCCTTTCATCCTACGTGATCAAAGAATACCTTTATCATCTACAGGCTCAATTTTGGAGAATAACAGTACATGCTAAAAATCTAGGGCCAACTAACAAAAAGAAACAACATACACTAATAAAATCTAGGAATCAAAACCAAGCAAACAAGACTTCTCTCAATGATCGTACTAGTTAGTGATGAAATCCAACGTCATGTGACCAAGTCAAGAAGGGGCTAGGATATGGTGGAATAGTTACAATGGTGACCCGCTTAATGAAATCTCACCTTGGTGCAAGCTTCCACGCAGTAATTGTGGATTTACACTCCAAGGATCCCGAGTGAGTTTGACCAATGTCTGTTCCAGGTACAATGAGACTTCCCTTTACCATCACTTTGTGTAATTACTTAAGGATTATGGAAACTAAGAACACCAACTCACAGTCAGCCCCTGGGTGGGTATAATCGACAATCCAATCCAAATGTATGGGTAGGATAACAAGTCTGAAATAAACTCAAGAGGCTCCCACACATAATTGTGGGTATACCCTCAAGTGACCCCCAATATACGATCCAACCACTACAAACAGTTAAACCAAAAAGGGATAATCTCTTTCATTCACCCGAATGAGACCTCGTGTGTAACCCTTGTGTGAGAGGGGGATCCCATAAAGCCTATACGACAATTGGATTTGACTCTCCCTATCTCAGGATGCTAATGTTCATTTTGAAAAACTTTGGAGAGTTGTACTCACAGCCTAATCCAAAGTGCTAATCCTAGTCTAATGTTGGTGGAAGATCCTAAAAACAAAAATGTTCTAGATAATTTTTAATTAGTGTTGATTTTATGGTTGTTCTTTACTCAAAGGGTGCATGACAATGAAACTGATGGTATGATGACTCAAATCCCAAAAAATGCACAAGACGATGATAATAAATCTTGTCTTTCGATGAATGACTATTTAAGGGAAAGAGAGAAATATGTTTTCACTATCAAACACTAAGATGCAATGTCCTCATACAAGTGTTTCTCAATGAAATTCAATGCAATGCTAAAAATTTCAGAAATGCCTTCTAATATCCAAACCAATCACTAAAATATGTCTTTTTTCTTATATGTGAATAATAATCAGATGCAAGACTTCTAAATGCCAATCAGACTTCAGGATTAAACAGTCAGAAGCAAACCTCACACAAAACAAAAAACACACTCTCGTCGTGAAGTAGACAAGAAGGACAAAGATAACCAAATTGAAAACAAGGAACAAAACCCTCAAACAAAAAGAGAAATGATGGAAAGTTGACCTCAAATATCAAATGAAAAGTTCACAGACCTTTGGATTTCCTCACAAAAGTTTTCACTCAATCAGATAAAGGAGAAGAAAACAATAAGTTAACTCTAGGTCAGCAAAGACAAAGAGTGGTTTCAAGGAAAGGAAAGAAGATGTCAAAATACCAAACAAAAGAGGATGAAATATCAGAAAGAATGGTGTTTGAAAGCTAATATAAAGATGGACTGAGAGTATAGAACCTTGAGCAAATGCCAAAACCTAGAAATAGCTTCCAAAAATGAAACTTTTGGAGAATTTCTCACAAAAAATGGGGTAGTTCTCTGGTATAAGGGGCACCAGGGTGTTTGAGAGCTTTGTGTAAGGCTACAGGAGAGTGCTAGCGCTTTGTCAGCAAAAAGGGGGGAGCGCTCTGCTCCAAAAACTCAAACAAATGTCCAAAAACTCAAAAAAATGAAGGAAATTCAGTCAATCAGGGTGATCTTGATGACATAATGAGGCAATCAAACAAATATAAGAATCAACATGAAAATATGGAGAAGATAAAATCAGTGGGCAAAGGGCCAAAACAAGATCTAGGAATGGAAACAAAAAATCAGAGCTCCTCCCCAGTGGAGTCGCCAATTTCTATTGAAGGTGAATCCTCCTGCGGACAAGCGGATTCCCTCTTGGTCTCTAGACTTTTAAGGCCAAGACAGAAAGTTCTTAACATGGACACTAACTTCCTTTTAGATCCTATCAAGATAATGAATGAAAGAGAAGGAGAAAGATACGTACCTTATTAGCGACGTTTGTCCTTGCAAAGTACTAGTTGAGCTTGGATCTTGATCTCCCTAATAGATCTTGTAAGAAAAACAAAGATACCATGGAATTCCTACTCTACTGAGATTAGCTCAATCATAGATCCATCTACTACAGACAAACTCATATGGAACAAGCACAAGTTTGAAAGAAACAGGCCAAGCATTGATTATATTAATAAGAACAAGTAAAAGTACTTACAATCCTTTGAATGAAGGTGCAACAACCTCTTCCAGTTCTCCTTGTCCAACCCCCTTGCTCAAATAATCTCCACTGATTGCTTTTATGGCATCTCCCTCATGAGATCATAAGTTTGATGTAATTACCAATCTCCATTGTGCCTTTCACCATGAGAAGGCCTCCTTATATAACCTTGGAGAGGCCCAACCACTTGAGAGACCTTTGGGATAAGTTGAGGATTCCTCTCTTTTAGTTGAGGATCTCCCCTAAGATCATGCCTTGACCATCTATTCGAATCCAAATGCCTTAAGGAATTGAGGGATTCTTCCCTTATTTTCCTCAACAAACCTAGAATTTGCTAAAAAGAGGGTAGTGCTCCCCCATAAGGGTGCACATGGCACTCAAGCACTCCCCCAAAGAGGCTCAGGGAGTGCCAACACTTCCTGACAGTGGGTAGGGGAGCGCTCCTCTCCAAAATTCATTTTTTGAGAGGTTTTTCCAATGGCAAAGGGCTTGTACTTCTTGCCAAGTGATTTTTCTTCTTCCAACCTATCCTTTGAGGTGTCTAAAGTGTCTTCATGGTGTCGTTATGGGTATGACATAGGCAATATGGAAGAATATTGTTTTTGACACTTGCAACACTTATAGTCAAGATGCGACACTTACGGACAAGATGCAACACTTACAACACTCGCAATGATGACACTTGCAACACTATCGAAGTGAGTAATTTTGAGGTGTAACAATGGCCGACATGCAAAGTCAAGAGTTTTGAGGAATGGCCAACACAGGTTGATAGAATTCCTTTGAACAAGAGCATAAGACATGTGGTAGACTTCAGTAGCATAGAATCAATGATGTAATTATTTGATGCAGGAGGCATCAATAATGTTCTCTATAGGGACTAGAAGAGTAACCAGTCGGTAGAGAAAAACTTTGTAATGAGATCAGCTTCCTAAGGACATGCTAAACCCAAAATTATGATGACACAGGGACTCAATAATTTGGTGCTTTGTTCAAAGGCGACATGACTGCTGCCAATTATAATATAGTACTCCCTTCCCACCCATATTTTTTTGTTTTTTCATAACAAATGAATGCTATGATACAGAGGAGGAAACGAGTGTCGCAAGTAAGAAAAACTAGTTCCAGCAGTGGAACATACGTATGATCAATGAAAGGAAATGCATGCGGGAGATGGACACTCATGGTGATGTTCCCTCCAGGGTATAGGGTGTCAAATTGTGAAGGATATAAACAAGGCTCTGCTTGGTTGAGGATGCAAAAATTGCTTAGGCAACAGTTTATAATGCAAAGCGAGAACTGACTAAAGTCTCAATACTGCAATCAAGGGCATGAGATGCATTCACAACTTAATGCCAAAAAATTTCCTTTTTTATGTCTTTTAGTCTACTTGGTGTGAAAAAGGGATAAACTTGTGCCAAATAGACATCTTTTCAAATCCAATTTACGAGTGTGAAAAAGACAAGTTCACTTGGAAATATTTTCTATTTTTGGTAACGAGTTGGAAAAGAGATTAACTAAGACTCAAGACCTTTCAAATCCAATTTAATGAGTGTGAAAGGGGAAAATCACTCGAAAATATTTTCATTTTTTAGACGAGTCGGAAAAGAGCTTAACTAAGACTCATTTTAGGAGTCCTAATAAACATGTAAAGGGGGAGGCCAAGGCTCTCGCACCAGTCTTCTACGGAAGGTCGTTATCTTACAGATAGTTGACAAAATCTTGGGAAAACTAAAAGCTCTCCAAGTTGAGGAGGATAAAGTGCTAACGGAGTATATAGTCTCTGTGATGGTTCGAATACTGTCGCTTAATGGAAAAGACATAGGTGGGGGTATGGGATGCCCCATCAGGTCATCCCAATTGAAGGGAACCTCGTCAGGACTTGGAGGGAGAGAATTCGAGGGAATAATAAATCTCTCTCATTCAGAAGGAGTAGGATTAGGATTTTTGACAACATGACTGAAGGTTGCATCGGCCTTTACAATTAGAGTGGGATCGACCAGATATTGGAATGGTATGACCCCCTCTTCAATTCTAGGTTGAAGAGGATGCATGACAACATGGATAGGGGAAACATCACCCTCAACAACAGGGGTGAGGTCGGGAGAAGAAAAAAATGTATTGATCGAAGGAGAGACAGGGTGTGGGGAAACCATAGATGTCTCAGAATTTGATGAGCCCTTGGGAGAGATCCATGCTTCTGGTATATCGGAAATAGTCGGACACAAACGAGTAAGGTGAATTCCTTCACAAGTCCTGCAAAGGAATTTAGGCTTATGTTTGAGATGTCTAGGCTTCTCGATGCCCACGGTGTTGTTTACAACGACTGGTGACAAGATCTCATCATGATTGGCAGAGGTAAGAAAGTCTTCTCCTATATGATGAATAGAGGTTGGAGATGTGACACAACTATGATTCGGGGTGAATAGGATGGTGCCCCCAACATAATTGGTAGAGGTTGGGTGCGAGCTGTCGACATAATTTGTAGAAAATGTTGACCCATCTCCGATGTGACTGGCAGAGGTCGGTGATGGAGCACCAGTATGACTGAGAGTGACTGGGCTAGCGATAGATTGTGGCATCTGATGCTAAGGTCCAGGGAAAGATTGGTTTTGAAACATTGCAGACTAGGAAGGATCCTGGTGTACCCCCTGTCCCCGCCCAGAAAGGTGGTGGCTTATGCCAAAATGGTCCGAAGAGGTTTGGGCAGGCATCATCACAGAGGTCTGTGAAGAGACCGAAGTAGGATAATAATTATTTGAGTGATGATATATGTTTCCCCCTTGTGAAGGGGTCCTGTAAACAGGGTAGCCCGAACCGTAAAATTGATTCTACCCATATGAAATACATGGGGATACTTGGGGACCTTTCATGGATTTTTTTTTTAAAGGAGTCGACATGGCAGACGAAAGATATATGTCTAGGGTGTAATAAGTAGGATAAGCACCCATCTAAGCACTGGCTCCTGGAAGAGCATAGCTAACATTGGATCCAGAAGGGGGAAGGTTCCAACCACCCATGGGGACATGACTCATATCAAACGAAGAAGTAGGAATCAGAGCCATGGTGCCCCCTAATCCAATGCTAGGATTCACATACACAGGACAGAGAGAGGATTCCATGAGTGAAGGCATATCAACAGAAAAACTACTAGAGACCCAAGGTGCAGACTGAGTGTTGTAGTTATGCATACCATTGTAAAAAGCGGAAGGATCTATCCCCATGAAATGAGTAGGCATCATGGGGTGGGTAGCAATAAATGAGGGAGAAAAAGAAACTCCACAATCCATGATGATGAAACCCAAAAATGACTCCTAAGGCCAACTAATATTCAAAGAGAATACCAAAATTCAAACGACCAATATGCATGCAAACAGGCTAAAGTAGTTGAGTGGTCTCCCTCGCTAAAGAAGGTATGTCTCATACAAGAGGGACCCAAGACTCCCCGCTAAAGTTTGAAGGTAATAGAATCATTTATAGGGGCCCTTGTGGGATTAACAACCAGTCAGTCAATCCCCCCGAAGAGGTAATCCTCCATAAAGGTTGTGTGTTGTCTTACCCCTATCTAACCCAGGGGACAAGCAAAATAACCCCTGCAAGTAACCTATGAGATACATGTTGAGTCTCAGTTTTGACATATATAATTCCCTATATTACCTTGTCCTATGTTATAATCCTATACTTGACTATTTCCTCCCAAACACATACTGTTATCCACATTTTTGGTTATCAAGATGATAATATGATTATGTCATGATGATGGAAGATCAAACTCTTCATTAAGAACATTTTCCAGAAGAAGGTTACACTTATCATTTTCTCAAGATCACATTTTTGGAAATAGTTCGCA
>SNQJ01S0002222.1:40768-93914 GCA_010110895.2 Picea sitchensis
TTAAGAAAGGCTCTTCTCTTACTATCTTTCTCAGACTTTTTTGTCCTGATGATGGATCCTGTTATGGATCTGAAACGTCGACGACATGATGTCTTTCATACTGTGGTTCTTCCGACCATCTCTGAACGAGGATAAGTTTGTTTTCCCTAAGGGCTCCAGATGGTGTTTGGGATGCCGCCCGGATAAGGTTGTCCATAATATGTTCCATAAGGAACAAAATTCGATCCTCCTCCTTGTGGGTTATGATATTAATTCTCCCCAACATGGGGTTTGATAAAAGTTCCTCCTGAAGATACTCCCCAGGGTTGTGAAGGGTTTCCACCAAGGAAGGTTTCCCCCCTGCCAGCGGTGGATTAACGACCAGGGTATGACTAGCAAAGGGAGGTTGCCCTCCAGAAGGAGCATGAAAAGGGGGATGTCCCCCGGGAGGGGTAGACCCTCCATAGAATGGTGGTCCTCCAGGAGGGATAGGTCCGCTAGATGGTGGTTTCCCTCCAGTCGGTTGTATTTGGTTGGAAAGGGTTTGCATTCTCGGGTGAAAACATGTCCCAGCAGGATCATGCAGAACATGTGGAGTTGTAGAGTGAAAGTTCATAAAAGTGGGGGTAGGGATTGAAGTGCCTTGGGAATGAGTAGAGGTGATGAGTATAGCATTAGGATGGACTTGTGTTGATGCAACAGTAAGTTTAATGACCTGATCAATGGGGTGATTCATAGTTTGACCAGATGACCCACTTTCAATACGAGGGTCATCATAATTAAAGGGTTGTCGAAAGGATTCAAAATGCTCATAGAGATCGTGTCCCAATGAAGTCCTCCATACAGAACGAGCAGCTATGGGATTTTTATCTACTGCAGTGCTAGGAAGAACAAGAGTCCTATACTCATCACCTCTTCATCTATGATGTTCCCAAGGGAGTCTAAAAAAAGCAAACATGGTTCGAGAGGGGTTACTAACATAGATGTAGTGTGAAGAGTGGGATTCTCAACCATAACCAAAGCGCCTTCTGAGTTATCTAATGGAGGAGTAAATACACTTCCAACGTCAGATTGATTTTATACCTCTCCACGGTAGTTGTCTTCTGGATGGTTAAGAGGTAAGGGTTGGTAGCCTTCAGAAGGCATCCCTTGCATCCTACGTGATCAGTGAAGACCTTTATCGACTACAGGCTCAATTTTGGAGAATAAAAGTACACGCTAAAAATATAGGTCCAACTAACAAAAATAAACAACATACACTAATAAAATATAGGAATCAAAACCAAGAAAACAAGACTTCTCTCGATGATCATACTAGTTGGTGATGAAATCCAACATCATGTGACCAAGTCAAGAAGGGGCTAGGATATGGTGGAACAATTACAATGGAAACCTGCTTAACAGACTCTCACCTTGGAGCAAGCTTCCATACAGTAATTCTAGATTTACCCTCCAAGGAGCCCGAGTGAGTTTGACCAATGTCTGTTCCAGGTACGGTGAGACTTCCCTTTACCGTCACCTCATGTAAGTACTTAAGGATTATGGAAACTAAGGACACCAACTCACAGTCAGCCCCTGGGCGGGTATAGACGATAGTCCGATCCGAACGTATGGGAAGGATAACAAGTCCGAAATCAACTCAAGAGGCTCCCACACATAATCGTGGGTATACCCTCAAGTTACCCCAAATATATGATCTGACCACTACAAAAAGTTAAACCACGGAGGGATAATCTCCATAATTCACTCGAATGTGACCTCGTGCATAACCCCTGTGTGACAGGGGTGTCCTAGAAAGCCTATACGACAATTGGATTTGACTCTCCCTATCTCATGATGCTAATGTTTGTTTTGAAAATTTTTGGAGAGTTGTACTCACAACCTAATCCAAAGTGCTAATCCTAGTCTAATGTTGGTGGAAGATCCTAAAAATAAAAATGTTCTAGACAATTTTTAATTAGCATTGATTTTATGGTTGTTCTTTACTCAAAGGGTGCATGACAATGAAACTAATGGTATGATGACTCAAATCCCAAAAAATGCACAAGAAGATGATAAGCAATCTTGTCTTTCGATGAATGGTTATTTAAGGGAAAGAGAGAAAGATGTTTTCACTATCAAACACTAAGATGAAATGTCTTCATACAAGTGTTTCTCAATGAAATCCAATGCAATGCTAAAAAATTCATAAATGCCTTCTAATATCCAAACCAATCATTAAAATATGTCCTTTTTCTTAAATGTGAATGATAATCAGATGCAAGACTTCTAAATGCCAATCAGACTTCAGGATTAAACAGTCAGAAGCAAACCTCACACAAAACAAAAAACACACTCTCTTTGTAAAGTAGACAAGAAAGACAAAGATAACCAAATTGAAAACAAGGAACAAAGACCTCAAACAAAAAGTGAAATGATGGAAAGTTGACCTCAAATATCAAATGAAAAGTTCACAGACCGTTGGATTTCCTCACAAAAGTTTTCACTCAATGAAGGTGAATCCTCCTAGGGACAAGCGGATTCCCTCTTGGTCTCTAGCCTTCTAAGGCCAAGACAGAAAGTGATTAACGTGGAAACTAACTTCCTTTTAGATCCTATCAAGCTAATGAATGAAAGAGAAGGAGAAAGATATGTACCTTATTAGTGATGTTTGTCCTTGCAAAGTCTTGGATGAGCTTAGATCTTGAGCTCCCTGATAGATCATGTAAGACAAACAAAGATACCATGGACTTCCTACTCTACTGAAATTAGCTCAATCATAGATCCATCTACTGCAGATAAACTCATATGGAACAAGCACAAGTTTGAAATAAACAGGCCAAGCATTGATTATATTAATGAGAACAAGTAAAATTACTTACAATCCTTTGAATGAAGGTGCAAAAACCTCTTCCAGTTATCCTTGTCCAACCCCCTTACTCAAATAATCTCCATTGATTGCTTTGATGGCATCTCCCTCCTGAGATCATAAGTTTGATGTAATTCCCAATCTCCATTGTGCCTTTCACCATGAGAAGGCCTCCTTATATAACCTTGGAGAGGTCCAACCACTTGAGAGATATTTGGGATAAGTCGAGGATTCTTCTCCTTCAGTTGAGGATCTCCCCTAAGATCATGCCTTGACCATCTTTTTGAATCCAACTACCTTCAGGAATTGAGGGATTCTTCCCTTATTTGCCTCAACAAACCTAGAATTTGAAAAAAAGAGGGTAGCGCTCCCCCATAAGGGTGCATAGGGCACTCAATCACTCCCCCAAAAAGGCTCAAGGAGCGCTAGCAATCCCTGACAGTGGGTAGGGGAGCGCCTCTCTCCAAAATTCATTTTTTGAGTGGTTTTTCCAATGGAAAAGGGCTTGTACTTCTTGCCAAGTGATTTTTCTTCTTCCAAACTATCCTTTGAGGTGTCTTAAGTGTCCTCATGATGTCATTATGGACATGACATAGGAAATATGGAAGCATACTGTTTTTGACACTTGCAACACCTATAGTCAAGATGCGACACTTGCGGACAAGATGCGACACTTACAACACTCGTAATGAAAACACTTGTGACACTATCAAAGTGAGTAATTTTGAGGTGCAACAGATTGCCCCCCAAAGTATGAAGTTAGAAGACGATTATGACTGAAGTACTTTGTAGACTTTTTCGAGCAAGGGTATGGATGCAGAGAAACTAGAAAAAGATGCACACAACCATCAAACAAATATTATGACATGTTTGAAAACCCAGGGCAGACATACCTATGATTGAGTGATAAAGACTTCTTAGGTATGGCCACCATCAAATACACTGTGGATCCATAATTATATTGACAAAAGGTATAGCCACTGAAGATACACTGTGGATCTATACTCCTATGACCTGAACTGATCGTAGACACAAAGAATACACTGTGGATCTACGAGATGACAAGACATAGCCATGAACAATACAAAGTGGATCTATGTAACAGTATATGTGTCATAGTTCAAAAGAACTCCTACAAAACCTAGGCAAAGTATACATAAGAGTGAAAACTCAACCCGCGGTCTTCTTACCGATCCTGATGTTGTACGAATATCTCAATGTGAATAGATGTCTTGATGTCGAACATGGCAGAAACCACTTGATTACCAGTCAATGAGGTAAACCATTAACAAGCACGAGGGAGGTTACCGTTGATGTCAATGATTCCCAAGGTACTCTAGTACATTCCAACGAATGTGAATGAATGAGCTGAAGTTGAACATCCGTGAAATCATCCGATCAAAGGTCAATGATTTAAACCCATTTTCGAACACGAGGACGCCTACCACTGAGGCATGCAGATCCCAAGCTACTAACTAGTTTCTAAGTCTAACTCTTGGATAATGTGTTGAATTCAACAGGAATAGACTCGCCGAGGGAGGGCCTTCATGTATCCCCCATCAATGACACAAAATAGACACAGAGATGTAATTGGTAGATCACATGAACATGGACTGACACGGGTATTGAAACAAGATATTTGTGATGGCTAACTCTCGAGGCAGATACTTCCCTCGAACACTGAGGCACAACAACAAAAACTTGACATGGACCAAAACACGATAATGTAGTGGATATAGTGACTTTTGTTGGGTGACCCAAAGGAGTAACATAAATGTAGAGGATTGGCTTAGTGCATAGGTTCAGCAAATAAAAAATGTATGCAAAGACAAAGTGTCATCTTCAAGGGAGACTCTAAGAGTTACTGGTAATGTTCTCAAAAATTGATTGGCTTTCTTCCTTCAATTTTTTCCCCATCCAGATAGACGAGTACCTCTTTTTAATTTAACGAGCTCGAGGAGGGTAAAAAATTCTCAATATGACTCACCTTTGGTAAGTCCCTCTTCTTTGTTTAACAAACTGGAAGAAGTAAGGGTTTGATCCCATATGGGCCCTTCAATGTATGATTGTTTAACAAGTCTAGAGAAGGTAAACTCGGTGGTATTTCATATTTAGAGAGTCTGAAAACAACTTAAAGATGACTCCAATGTTGTCTTTTTTTGTAATATTAGTCTCGCGAGGCCGAAAAAGAGATAAATTATCACTCGAAAGATGCCCTTTCAAACCTTTTAATGAGTGGTAAAGGAAGAAAGATCACTCGGCAATATTTTCATGTTTAGTGAGTCTAAAAAGAGATTAAAGACAACTCCAAGGGGTTTCATCAAAGGCTGGAGATATGCCCTCCAAGCTTCAATTCATTCACCGACTTTGAGGTTGTCACCAATTACTCTACTAGATGGAGAAAAATGATAAGGGTGGATGAAATGAAGGCTCAAGAGAGGTGATTGTTTCATTTTTTAACGATCTTGACACAAGAAAAAGAACTATGCTCAGGGCTCTGGGTTCAATCCCCAGATTTTTGTTTCATTTTTTAACGAGCTTTCTATAGAGAGGAAAACTATGATCAAGGCCTCTGTTTCATTTTTTAACGAGCTTGTGACAGAGAAATGAAACTATGCTCGTGGACTCTTGTTGATCACGAATTCCAAGAGAATAACACTCTGGAAGAACACCATGTAAAGGGACAAAACTCGGTCATGGGTTCCAAGAGATATTAACTGGATTGAAGAAAATCACTCTGGAAGGAACACATGTTGAGGGTCATGACAGGGGTAAGGAGACCAGGCTCCAATAGCCCCACCAAAGAGATCACCATGTCAACTACCAGATCCAAATCATTGGAAGTTGAAGGCATGGGAGACGATGGAAAATCGACAACAGGAGGGGAGATAGAGTATATATCTTCTCAAATTTCTTCACGTGGGGGAAGAAAAGAGGATCGATGATGGTTATCATCCCGAGGTAGCTCGTCAAGGCTTAGTATTTCCTTAATAGATTCATCAGAAGAAAAAGTTGGGGAAATGTAGTCGATTTCAAGCGACAAGGAACTTAACTGTGATGGCATCGAGTAACTGTTGGGTGCCAATATATGTTGGTCATCCAACAAGAGAGAAGCGGTTTGGATAGAAACACATGATGTTTCGGTTGGACTAAGTGGCACGGTGTCACCTATTGCATTGAATTCCAACAGACTCGGTACAATCCAAGGGTCAGATGATTCCAAAGATTGATAAGCCGCGGTCGAAATCATATCGACAATGGAAATATGATGTGTATTCGATGGAAGTGGTGTACGGAAGGTACCCATGAGGATAGAATATTTTAGTAAGCCAACACCAACGCTTTCATTCGTGATCTTGTGGTCTCCCAAGAAAGGAATATTGTTGGTAGCGGGAGCGCGAGCATCGGTCGTGTAGAAATCCAACTGATCAAAAGTGACAATTTTGCCCTAATGAGGAAATTGTACACATCGAAAGACTGACGAGGCAACGACAGTCATAGCATAAAACCAACTTCTTCCAAGTAACAATTTGTAATCGAGGGGAGCATCGACTACCTCGACATCAACATTGACAGTTTTTCCACCCAATTGGATGGGCAGGGACTGTAAAAGCCCATCGGGATGAAAACCTCACTCGTCGAAGGCATGTAACATCATCAGGGATTTGTTAAGTGCGGGTGATTTTAAACCTTTCCAACACACTAAAGACATGACACAAGTTGAGGCTCCCTCATCCAGAATAGTTCGGTGGATTTATTGATTGTGAACAACAACATCAACCTGGAAAGCAAGTTGGTGGGAGAGTCGAGACACATAATTGTCCAGGTTAAACATGATATGGTTGGACGACTTAGGATCAACAACACCAATAGTGGCCAAGAGCGTTCTAGGTTGACTGGGGCAGTGCTATATAACTTCTAACACAGACATAGCACACGGTGCTTGAGCCAAATCTTCAACAATGTTGTAGTTCTGGGTGGCACGCGAACTAGGATTAAAGGTAGCTTTGCGGATAGTGCTCTTAGGAGGGCGTAATATAGAGTCGAACGTAGGTTTCTCAATCTGAAGTGGTCCAGATGGAGGATTAACCGATGGAGGAATAATGGAGGACAGTGAAGGATCCGGTAAAGTACCAGTACTGTTAGTGTCTTTTCCTTTGTCAGGGTTATTTAGCGTGTCGTATGTCTTAGAGAGAGTGGTCAAATTAATCTCATTAAACATATAAATATGTGCACTCTTCGAGGCCTCATCATGAGGATGGCTAGAACTTCCCCCAGGAGAGGGGGTTTGAGCAACCATGGATTGTTGTTGTGGAAAAGGCTGAGTAAGAATAGAAGGTTGTGAATTTCCCTGGAAAATTTTGGCCACTTCATTGCAATGTGGACAGTCTCGAGTGTAGTGATCATCACCACAAATGATACACAGGAATTTTAGTTTCCATTGTGGTTTCTTTTCGATAGCAGGTGTTTAAGATTGATTTTTGGGTTGTACATTGTTATTAGTATTTTTTTATTTATTCTTTGTCTTATTCTTACCTCCAGATTTTTTTGAAGGGGCAAATTGAACTGCATTCACCTAAGAGATTTGAGTTTGGGGGGAGGTAGAGGAGAGTGTGGTTGATTTGGAAGTAGATTTAGTTTTGATGGAACTGATAACACCGTCCGCATGAGATGAGGATGACGACTTGGATGGATCAGTATTAGCTCGAGCAACATTTGGAAGCAAATCATACAAAGTACCAGATTGTGAATAAACCAAATCTAAGTACTGAGCCCAAGCAATGGTTTCTTCCTCGGTGACCACGCCACCCATAGAGACATCGCAAGAGATTGGGGGTAAAAGTGATTTAATAAACCATTCTGCCAATAATATGCCAGGAATGATTACCCTGATCATCCTTCGTCGTCATCTCCACTCATGAATATGGTTAGAGATATGCACAGAGTCAATTTGACGAAGGGAGGTCAAGAGTTCAGTACCTGTCTCGTAGCAAATAGGTAGTTGAAAGTGCATGAGGAAAGACATGGAAAGGGAATTGAAATCATGAAAAGAAGCACATGGTAGTTCAATATACCATTTTGTTGCTGAGCCTGTAAGTGTTCACTGGAAAAGACGCAAACGTACAGAATCATCCATGAGGAAGTTTGATGAACACCACAAATGGAAATTCATCACATGGTTTTTTGGGTCTTCTCAAGATTTTTCATCAAATTTCAGAATATCAAAAGGAAGTTTAGCTGGAATGACTGGCCAAACCGGTGAATGAAAAATAGGATAATTAGTTAACCGAGACAAGTCTGGGAGATCCAGTGTTACAAGGAAAGGTAGTTTTCGATTAATTTGCGGATGATACTGGTGTGGCATAGGAACACCAGTAGGACCATAAAATGGGTTAGGTGGATACTTGTAACCAGTAGGTCCTCCTACATATGGTTGTTGTTGGTCAGGATAAGCAGGATTTGATGATGGATGAGAAACATTTGCATAATCTGGTGGGTTCTGAGCATTACAAGCTGGGTGATTTTCTTTCCCATAAGGAGGATAAACATTTTTCCCTTAAGGATGGTAAGGAGTAGATCCCGAAGGTGGGTACACATTAGACCCATGAGGAGGATAAGGTTGTTGTCCCTGAGGACTCCAGATGGTGTTTGGGATGCCACCCGGATAAAGTTGTCCATAATATGTTCCGGAAGGAACAAGATTCAATACTCCTCCTTGTGGGTTATGATATGAATGCCCCCAATGTGGGGTTGGGTAAAAGTGCCTCCTAAAGATACTCCCCAGTGTTGTGAATGGTTTCCAGCAAACTATGGTTTCCCCCCTGCCAGCGGTGGATTAACGACCGGGGTATGATTGGCAAACGAAGGTTTCCCTCCAGGAGGAGCATGAAAAGGGGGTTGTCCCTTGGGAGGGGTATGCCCTCCATAGAATGGTGGTCCTCCAAGAGGGATAGGTCTGCTAGATGGTGATTTCCCTCCAATCGATTGTATTTGGTTGGCAAGGGTCTGCATTCTTGGGTGAAAAGATGTCCCAACACGATCATGCGGAACATGTGGAGCTGTAGAGTGAAATTTCATAAAAGCGGGGGTAGGGATTGAAGTCCCTTGGGAATGAGTAGAGGTGATGATTCTAGCATTAGGATGGACTTGTGATTATGCAATAGTATGGTTAATGACCTGATCAATGGGGTGATTCATATTTTTACCAAATGGTCCACTTTCAACAAGAGGGTCTTCAGGATTAAAGGGTTGTAGAAAGGATTCGAAATGATCATAGAGATCGCATCCTGATGAAGTCCTCCATACAGAATGAGAAGGTGTGGGATTTTTATCTATTGTAGTTCTAGGAAGAACAAGAGTCCTATACTCATCACCAAAGGTTGGTTTCATGGATCCCATATATGTTTCGGTAAAAACTCTCTCCGATAATCGTGGGACCTCTTCGTCTATGATGTTCCCAAGGGAGTCTAAAAGAAGAAAAAATGGTTCGAGAGGGGTTACCGACACAGATGTAGTGTGAGGAGTGGGATTCTCAACCGTAACCAAAGTGCCTTCTGAGTTATCTAACGAAGGAGCAACAACACTTCTAGCGTCAGATTGATTTTCTACCTTTCCACGGTAGTTGTCTTCTGGAGGGTTAGGAGGTAAGGATTGGTAGCCTTCCGGAGGCAGCCCTTGCATCCTACATGATCGGAGAATACCTTTATCGTCTACAGGCTCAATTTTGGAGAATAACAGTACACGCTAAAAATCTAAGGCCAACTAACAAAAATAAACAACATATGCTAATAAAATATAAGAATCAAAACCAAGCAAACAAGACTTCTCTCGATGATCATACTAGTTGGTGATGAAATCCAACATCATGTGACCAAGTCAAGAAGGGGTTAGGATATGGTGGAATAGTTACAATGGAAACCTACTTAATAGCCTCTCACCTGGGTGCAAGCTTCCACGCAATAATTGTGGATTTACCCTCCAAGGAGACTGAGTGAGCTTGACCAATGTTTGTTTCGGGTACGGTGAGACTTCCCTTTACCGTCACCTCATGAAAGTACTTAAGGATTATGGAAACTAAGGACACCAACTCGCAGTTAGCCCCTCGGTGTGTATAGTCGATAATCTGATCCGAATGTATGGGTAGGATAACAAGTTCGAAATCAACTAGAGAGGATCCCACACATAATCGTGGGTATACCCTCAAGTGACCCCCAATATACGATCTGACCACTACAAACAGTTAAACCACGGAGGGATAATCTAAGTAATTCACCCAAAAATGACCTCGTGCATAACCCCTGTTTGAGAGGGGAGTCCCAGAAAGCCTATACGACAATTGGATTTGACTCTCCCTATCTCAGGATGCTATTGTTCGTTTTAAAAAACTTTGGAGAGTTGTACTCACAACCTAATCCAAAATGCTAATCCTTGTCTAATGTTGGTGGAAGATCCTAAAAACAAAAATGTTCTAGATAATTTTTAATCAGCATTGATTTTATGGTTGTTCTTTACTCAAAGGGTGCATGACAATGAAACTGATGGTATGATGACTCAAATCCCAAAAAATGCACAAGAATATGATAAGCAATCTTGTCTTTCGATGAATGGCTATTTAAGGGAAAGAGAGAAAGATGTTTTCACTATCAAACACTAAGATGCAATGTCCTCATACAAGTGTTTCTCAATGAAATCCAAGGCAATGCTAAAAATTTCAGAAATGCCTTCTAATATCCAAACCAATCACTAAAATATGCCCTTTTGCTTATATGTGAATGATAATTAGATGCAAGACTTCTAAATGCCAATCGGACTTTAGGATTAAACAGTCAGAATCAAACCTTACACAAAACAAAGAACACACTCTCGTCATGAAGCAAACAAGAAGGACAAAGATAACCAAATTGCAAACAAGGAACAAAAACCTCAAACAAAAAGAGAAATGATGGAAAGCTAACCTCAAATATCAAATGAAATGTTCACAGACCTTTGGGTTTCCTCACAAAAATTTTCACTCAATCAGATAAAGGAGAAATTTTTCACTCAATGAAGGTGAATCCTCCTGTGGACAAGCGGATTCCCTCTTGGTCTCTAGACTTCTAAGGCCAAGAGAGAAAGTGCTTAACATGGACACTGACTTCCTTTTAGATCCTATCAAGCTAATGAATGAAAGAGAAGGAGAAAGATATGTACCTTATTAGCGACATTTGTCCTTGCAAAGTGTTGGCTAAGCTTCAATCTTGAGCTCCCTGATAGATCCTGTAAGACAAACAAAGATACCATGGACTTCCTACTCTATTGAGATTAGCTCAATCATAGATCCATCTACTGCAGACAAACTCATATGGAACAAGCACAAGTTTGAAAGAAACAAGCCAAGCATTGATTATATTAATGAGAACAAGTAAAAGTACTTACAATCCTTTGAATGAAGGTGCAACAACCTTTTCCAGTTCTCCTTGTCCAACCCCCTTTCTCAAATAATCTCCATTGATTGCTTTGATGGCATCTCCCTCATGAGATCATAAGTTTGATGTAATTCCCAATCTCCATTGTGCCTTTCACCATGAGAAGGCCTCCTTATATAACCTTGGAGAGGTCCAACCACTTGAGAGATCTTTGGGATAAGTTGAGGATTCCTCTCCTTCATTTGAGTATCTCCCCTAAGATCATGCCTTGACCATATATTCGAATCCAACTACCTTCAGGAATTGAGGGATTCTTCCCTTATTTTCCTCAACAAACCCAGAATTTGCTAAAATGAGGGTAGCGCTCTCCCATAAGGGTGCACAGGGTGCTCAAGCACTCCCCCAAAAAGGCTCAAGGAGCGCCAGCACTCCCTGACAGTGGGTAGGGGAGCACTCCTCTCCAAAATTCATTTTTTGATTGGTTTTTCCAATGGAAAAGGGTTTGTACTTCTTGCCAAGTGATTTTTCTTCTTCCAAACTATCCTTTGAGGTGTCTTAAGTGTCTTCATGATGTCATTATGGGCACAACATAGACAATATGGAAGCATACTGTTTTTGACACTTGCAACACTTATTGTCAATATGCGACACTTGTGGAAAAGATACGACACTTACAACACTCCTAATGATGACACTTGCGACACTATCGAAGTGAGTAATTTTGAGGTGTAACAATGGTCGACATGCAAAGTCAAGAGTTCTGAGGAATGGCCAACACAGGTTTATAGACTTCCTTTGAACAAGAGCAAGAGACATGTGGTATACTCCAGTAGCATAGAATCAATGATGTAATTATTTGATGCAGGAGGCATCAATAATGTTCTCTATAGGGACTAGAAGAGTAACCAGTCGGTAGAGAAAAACTTTGTAATGAGATCAGCTTCCTAAGGACATACTAAACCCAAAATTATGATGACACAATGAATCAATAATTTTTTTCTCTGTTCAAAGGTGACATGACTGCTTCCAATTATAATATAGTACTCCCTTCCCACCCGTACTTTTTTGGTTTTTCATAACAAATGAATGCTATGATACAAAGGAGGAAACAAGTGTCGCAAGTAAGAAAAACTAGTTCCAAGAGTGGAACATACCTATGATCAATGCAAGGAAATGCATGCGAGAGATGGACACTCATGGTGATGTTCCCTCCAGGGTATAGGGTGTCAAATTGCGAAGGATATAAACAAGGCTCTGCTTGGTTGAGGATGCAAAAATTTCTTAGGCAACGGTTTATAATGCAAAGCGAGAACCGACTAAAGTCTCAATACTGCAATCAAGGGCATGAGATGCATTCACAACCTAATGCCAAAAAATGTCCTTTTTTATGTCTTTTAGTCTACTTGGTGTGAAAAATGGATAAACTTGTGCCAAATAGACGTCTTTTCAAATCCAATTTACGAGTGTGAAAAAGACAAGTTCACTCGACAATCTTTTATATTTTTGGTAACGAGTTGGAAAAGAGATTAACTAAGACTCATGACTTTTCAAATCCAATTTAACGAGTGTGAAAGGGAAAAATCACTCGACAATATTTTCGTTTTTTAGACGAGTCAGAAAAGAGCTTAACTAAGACTCGTTTTGGGAGTCCTAATCAACATTTAAAGGGGGAGGCCAAGGCTCCCATACCGGTCTTTTGTGGAAGGTCAGTATCTTACGAATAGCTGACAAAAGCTTGGGAAAACCCAAAGCTCTCCAAGTCGAGGAGGATAAAGTGCTAACGAAGTATATAGTCTCTGTGATGGTTTGAATATTGTCTCTTAATGGAAAAGACATAGGTGGGGGTATGGGATGCCCCATCAGGTCGTCCCAATCAAAGGGAACCTCATGAGGACTTGGAGGGAGATAATTTGGGGGAATAATAAATCTCTCTCATTCAGAAGGAGTAGGATTAGGAATTTTGACGACATGACTGAATGTTGCATCAGCCTTTACAAGCAGAGTGGGATCGACCAGAGATTGGAATGGTATGACCCCCTCTTCAATTCTAGGTTGAAGAGGATGCATGACAACATGGATAGGGGAAACATCACCCTCGACAATGGGGGTGAGTTTGGGAGAAGAAAGAAATGTATCGATCAAAGGAGAGACAGGGTGTGGGGAAACCACAGATGTCTTAGAATATGATGGGCCCTTGGAAGAGCTCCATGCTTTTGGTATCTCAGCAGTAGCCAGACACAAATGAGTAAGGTGAATTCCTTCACAAGTCCTGCAAAGGAATTTAGGCTTATGTCTGAGACATCTAGGCTTCTCAATGCCCTCAACGTTGTTTACAATGGTTGGTGATACACTCTCATCATGACTGGCAGAGGTAAGAGAGTCTTCTCCTATATGATGAATAGAGGTTGGAGATGCGACATGACTATGATTCGGGGTGAATAGGATGGTGACCCCAACATAATTTGCAGAGGTTAGGTGCGAGCTGTCGACATAATTTGTAGAAAATGTTGACCCATCTCTGATGTGACTAGCAGAGGTCGGTGATGGAGCACCAATATGACTGACAGTGACTGGGCTAGTGGTATATTGTGTAATTTGATGCCAAGATCCAGGGAAAGATTGGTTTTGAAACATTGAAAACTAGGAAGGATCCTGGTGTACCCTCTGTCCCTACCTAGAAAGGTGGTGGCTTATGCCAAAATGGTCCGAAGAGGTATGGACATGCATCATCACAGAGGTCTGTGAAGAGACCAAGGTAGGATAAGAATTATTTGAGTGATGATATATGTTTCCCCCTTGTGAAGGGGTCCTGTAAATAGGGTAGCCCAAACCGTAAAATTGATTCTCCCCATATGAAATACATGGGGGTACTTGGGGACCTGTCATGGAAAAAGTGTTTGAAGGAGTCGACATGGCAGATGAAAGATATATGTCTGGGGTGTAATAAGTAGGATAAGCACCCATCTAAGCACTGGCTCCTGGAAGAGAATATCTAACATTGGATCCATAAGGGGTAAGGTTCCAACCTCCCATGGGTACATGACTCATATAAAATGAAGAAGTAGGCATTGGAGCCATGGTGCCCCCTAATCCAATGTTAGGATTCACATACACAGGCCAAGGAGAGGATTCCACAGGTGAAGGCATATCAACAGAAAAATTACTAGAGACCCAAGGCGCGAACTGAGTGTTTTAGTTATTCATACCATTGTAAAAAGCAGAAGGATCCGTCCCCATGAAATGAGTAGGCATCATGGGGTGGGTAGCAATAAATGAGGGAGCAAAAGAAACTCCACTATCCATGATGATGAAACTCAAAAAATACTCCTAAGGCCAACTAGTATTCAAAGAGAATACCAAAAGTCAAATGACCAATATGCATGGAAACAGGCTAAAGTGGTTGAGTGGCCTCCCTCACTAAAGAAGGTATGTCTCATCCAAGAGGGACCTGAGATTCCCCGCTAAAGTTTGGAGGTAATAAAATCATTTATAGGGGCCCTCGTGGGATTAACAACCCGTTGGTCACATCCCCCCGAAGAGGTAATCCTCCATAAATATTGTGTGTTGTCTTACCCCTATCTGACCCAGGGTACAAGCAGAATAACCCCTGCAAGTAAGCTATGAGATACTTAAGTCAAGAAACTAATAAACCATTGTATAATCGATGCACAAGAGAGCATTCGTAAGTATGGATTACCGTATGGGTAGGGTAGCAAAGTCCGAAACCTTGAAAGAACCACCTATCATAGAGGTATGGGTACTAGCAAGATCCATAAATACGAATAAATCCACAGAAATATCTTTGACACTAGGTGAGTATCCAGGGGTTATCCATTCAACTAACTTCGCGCAACCTCATGATTAACTCTGGTGTGAGCGGAGCCTCCTGATATTACCAATTATATAATGGACTTCTCAACTCTCTGTCTTAGAAACATATGTTGATTTAATTGCCTTGGAGAAGTTTACTCACAAAATCCAATTCCAAGGCACTAAATCCTAGACTAGTTTGTGCACCCTAAAAATAAAATCGTGACTAATCAATTTTAGTTTAAAGCGTAAATTTTATTGGCCATGATTAATCAAAATGGTATGGAAGTGAAACTCATGATATTTATGACTCTGTAAGAAAATGTATATAAATATAATGAAAAGTATAATTTTAATTTTTCAATGAATGATATGCATATAAAAATAGTGCAATTTTCAATTTCAACTCTGGAATTTAGAAGTAAAATGCAATCTTTCACTAAATGCACTAAGCTAATGATAAAGATTCAAAAGAAAAAAATGCCAAGCAATGTAAAATGGCTATTTGTTTTGTATTTTCAATATATTAAAGAGAAAATGCATGGACTGAAAAGAAATCCTGATATATAAATTCTATTATGTATAAACGGAATGACTCAAGCAGAATACCAAGAAGCCAAGAAACAACCCAGTTCAAGGGAAAATAAAAAATGAAAAACGATGAGAAAGACTATGCCCAAAAATTCAACTCTAAATAGGTTTCTTGTCAACCTAGAGAAGCTCAACAGGCACTACAAAGACCTAAGAAGGCTCAACAATCATCAAATACCACCCACCAACCACCAAACCAAGCAACCAAGCAAGGAAATAAGGTGTACGTGACTGTTCAGAGAAACAAAGCGTATATACGCAGCTCGCAGTGAGACAACATGCATGTGTATGCAATTGTCAATGCAATAGAGTGTGTACAGTCTTGGAAACAAGGCCAGGAAAGGGTAAAAAGGATGAAAACTCAGACCCAAAGTGAACAGAATCTATTAAGCAGTGATATGATAAGAAACACAAAGGAAAAAGAGCAATGCAAGGAGAAAAAGTACTTCAACCGTTAGAAAGAAGATCTCTCCCCAGTAGAGTCGCCAATTCTGTTACGAGGGAAAAACTCTCTATGGCCGAGGTAAACCACAAAAGACAGGTATGACTGCAGAAATATACTCAATTCCAACATATGCTATATAAACCAATGTGCAAGCGAGATAAGAAAGAATCCTACCTCGTTCCAACGTTCAATGATGTTCCGTTGTTGATTACTTTGACCCAAAGCTTTGTACCTACAACAAGTTCTCAACAAACAAGCAAAGCAAGTATATAGTGATAATATAAAGGGGTTAGCACATTAGATAGCATAATCCATTAATAAAAATTACGAATATTCCCATGGATAATAATCATATATTTGCACAATACCAATTGGATGGGAAAGGAGTATTTCTATTAATAAATGATCAGCAGAAGCAAAAACATTATAGACTTCCGTGTTGGCACGGTTCGAAACCAAGAAACCAAGTTCTTTCCAACTAGGCCTCCACCACTTCAATCCTCCACCAAAGAAAATCTCATAGTAAAGAGACAATGAGGTTCTCTCAACAATAGGGAAAGATCTTGGGGGCTAAACACTGTGTTCAGACTTGAGTGACAAAGGGATGTAGACTCAATATGAAGTAATTTCTCCAGAGTAACTTTGCTCTCAAAGTTGAATGCTTTCTCTTCTTTTCCATAGCTCAGAATTGTGTTCTTATAGCCTTCAAAATGCAACTGAAGGGCCGAGTTGGAACATTTTTAGTATATGGAAGGCCAAGGATTAGAGATCTCTTGTCGTGACATGAAAACCCGACTTCATTTTTGTATTTTCTGGCACAAATCCCTATATATGCAGGTTGTAGTGGATCAGCCTGCGTATACGCATGTTGTATAGTAGATAGGGTGCATATATGTGGAATTTTTTTTTTTCTATGGATTCATCAAAAAGGGATGACAAGTCTGCATGGGGAAATGGAAAAAGGCCCTCTATTGAAGATAGAAATGGTGAGGCAAATATTGCTATAACAACGAGGTGCGCAGATCTCCTATCCTCTATAGAGTAAGATATCAGTGCTTTGTAAATGTAGAATACTGAAAGAAAGAAATAAAGAAGAAGAGTTGGTGGACGTATCCCCAGGGTGGGGGTGAACCATGTATATCATGTGCTTCTATGCTTTTGTGATGTATTGATGTGTTTATGTATTTACTTGCTTAAGTGCTTTGATATAGATAAATGATAGATATATATGTTAATTTTTTGTGATGAATAATGTGAATAAATGCTAGATATGATCTATGTTGGTATGCTTAGTACTTGAATCTATAGGGTTTGTATAAATACTGCGTTGATCTGTTGTTAGGACTTAGTTGCGCTATAAACTAAGGCTGAATATTAATGAACTGTAACTGCTAAGTTCTTTGTTAAGGTGTTGTAATCATAGATCTATGTCCCAGTTAAGGTTGCAAACACTGGAGTCCTACAACCACCCCTGCCTCTACCTCAGGTGAGACTTCATCTACTTCGCGGGTGTTGCTGAAAGGGTTGGTAGTTAGGGTTTTGTTGGTGCATTGTTGTAGTGTTGAACCTTGGGTCTACCCCTATGCCAACAAATACTTCTGTTGTCGGGACCTGAAACTGTGATTGATGGGAACCGAAGGAAAGAAAGAAATATTTGTGCATAGATTTGTTTCCTTAGTGCGCAGTATTCTACTTGAACTATAAAGCTCTGTGCTAAGAAGAGAAGTCAGATCTGAAGAAAAGAGGTAAGATCTGGAAGCTTTGTTCTCTGATAAAGGTAGGAATGGTGAAAAGTTTTAGATCTAGAAGCTTTAACGGTAAGAATAGTGAATTTTTTTAGATCTGGAAGCTTTATGCTCAGCTAGAAGTAAGATTAGTGGAAATTTTTGTTTCAAGAGTATGGATCTAGGTATGTTTGATAAACGTTATCCTAGTCTGAAAACTAGGGCACAACTAGAAGAGAGAAGGTTTGATATGAGTAGATCTGATAGAAATAATGAAAGATATATTATTCCTATGCATAGAAAGAATTTTTGGACTAACAAATGGATGCAGGATCCTAGAAAGAATTTTTTGCAGGTTAGCTACTATGATTCAAGTGCGTAGTATAGTAAAGGTTGGGGATAATTTAAGAAAAAAAGAGGATTAACCCTTTGTTACAGTTGCAAAAGACCGAGAGATCTTGCTAAGGAATTCCTTGGAAGAAGACCTAGTTGTCTTTGTTGTAAAGCTATGGACCATGAAGTTTTATATTGCCCTAGAATGATTGCTAAGCTTGAGAGAATTAATATGAGACAAGAAAACCTTGACGAAGGTCATGAAATTGAGACCATGGCAGAACCCCAGACAAAATCAGAGATTGTATTACTGCAAATGAAAGAAACCCTAGATGATCACAGAGATATCAACTTACCAAAGATCTTCAAAGAAAAAGAATGCATAGAATAAAGAATAGGAGACTTCGACATAGACTGTGTTCAGGATGAGGAAACACATGTAAATATCATGACAGAAAGAACTTGGGAAGCTTTAGGAAATCCTGATACGACTCCTTCATTGGGAGGAATAGGACTATTCAGGGGAAAGATGATAACCCTATGTGGAAGACTCACCCAGGTATCTATGAGTGCTCATGGAGCTTCGAAAGAGGAAGATTTTGAGGTTGTTAGATTCATTGAGAACAACACTCCATTTACTATGTTATTAGGAAAAACCTGGATCGAGAAAGATCAGACCAGAAGAAAAGAAGAGGAGGCCCTAGAACAGAAAAAACAAGAATTAAAAGATTTCATGAATAGGAGGATAACACACTTGATTGCAGAACAGGAGAACGGATCGAATCTACTTAGAACCAGAAACTTGGATCACGAAGTTGAAAGAACACAAGAAGATTCACAGATGAGCAGAGCACCTACCCCAGATATAGAAGCATTATTACTCTCTAGTCCTATGAAATAATCCCAACAACATGAAGCTGCTATGCCAAAAGAAGACAAGAATCTGAATGGAAAGAGGAATACTGAGATGAAGATCACCGGGAAGAAGGCTAGAAAACTCAGTAAGAAGAGAGAAAAGATCGAAAAGTCACAGAAGGGCCTAGTGGAAACTTCGCGAAAGGAATATTTGCAAAATTGGAACTTCGTCGGGATATCAAAACAGTGCCCCATGGCACTTTGCCATGGTGAAGAAATATGACTGTTGGAAGCATTATAAATGTTGGACCAATGTTCTAGAATGGTTATAACAATGGTTATGACCAGAAATATCACCATCGGACCGTTGGGACCATGCCACAACAGACAGAACTACATTGATGGAAAACTTCTTATTCATTGGAGATATCCATTACATCGTGTCTACTTAGTCCGTCGACTGTTGCACCGAGAACACTTTTGCAAATTGTAGCATAGCTAACAAGAAAACCCATTGCTACTGCGTTGTACTTAGTAAGATCAAAATTGATTCTATTACTTTGAGCACTCATCCATCCACCTGAGTTTTTCGATCGAGAGCGTGCATGTCAGACGAGCTCATCGCTATGGAGAAGTTAGTTGAGAAATTTTTAATTGAGATGATGGCCGAGAGAGTAATTTCCATAGGAGTTCAAGATTCATCGACACGAGTGCAAGCCTCTTTGTTGACTTCTCGTGGATCCAAACCATCATGACTGGCAACAGAGAAGAGAACCAAGCACAGAGATGATCTAGATGCGAAGTTAATCCCGACCATATTACCCGACTACATCCCACCTCTAGCCGGTGCTGTGAGTCGTGACAGTGTCCCGAGAGACTTTGATTACACCAGGGTTACTACGTACCTCCCAAAGGGGATACGTGCATTCAGAACGCAACAAGATAAGAGCGTGACATTGAAGTTTAGTGACTTCAACCTAGGTGACCGACATAATTACAACATGCTTTCTCCTTACAAGTATCTGACCAGGAAAAAGGGGAAGAAATAAAAAATAATCCCCTATCCATGGACTACAAGCCTCATGTAGTCCACCCTCTTGATTGTGATGAATATCCCACACTTTGGAAGGAACCAGGAGGTTAACACGTGTTTTAAGATCCTGCTCTCATGTTATCATGGTGGCTATCTATGGCCAGATAGACGCATCATAGTCGATCTGACATTGATCCATAGAATCACGGGATTGAGCATGCAAGGACCTGACCCACAAGACTTCTACCCAGGGAAGGCTTCCGACCGTACCCTGGCATAGAGAATTAAAGACACTTACGACAATGTAGAAAAGGGAACGTGAGGCTACAAGGTCGCTTCCATCCAGAATGGCACAATGCGCCTAGCCTGCTAGCTGATCGCGGGGAATATAGTAAGGAAGAAATGACCTACACAAGTCAAAGGATTCATTGTTGACCTAGCAGGGAAATGTGTAGAAGGACTCCAGATGAATTGAGTGAAGTACATGGTCAACCAGCTGGAATTAGACCAATGTGAAGCTCGGGATCAGGGCTATGAGTTCCACTTTAGCTGGCTCCTTATCCTCATCGCATTTACCGCTTGGGAAATGCCAGAAGGTGTGACCTTCCTAGACATTGAGCCATTCGAGCCACTCGTTGCGAAGTTCACCATGCTTTGGTACTTGAGCGATATGGGAAAACAATGGCAGTTGAACGCGGTCTTTCATACCTACTACCTGCAACTAAAAAGGGAAATCGAAGTTGTCCCTCGCATGATGCTAAACACCTTTCATCGGTTCCGACCCCTCATGAAGTTCCACACAGATCGACACTTCACTTATATCACTGCACGCGTAGATGAGCACAAAGAAGAGCTTCAATCATACTACAAGCTCACAGAGGAGGACCTTGAAGAGATCACCAAGGACTAGTCTGCAGAACTCCTCATCCCTGCATACCCTGTAGAAATGTCAGACCCTAAACTAATCGACAGTCTTGAGACCAGTCATGAAGCAAAGGATCTCCCTAGACCCACCAAAAGGAAGAATACCAAAGAGGTCCAAAACCTAAGTAGTGCATCGGAAGGAACTGATTCAGTATCACCTAGACAAGGGGGTGATGATGAAGTAGAAGAGACAAAGGGAAAAGAATACCAACAGAAGCAAGGCGAAGTAACACTGCCTAGGGACCCCCCTGATGAGGTTGATCCCTTGAAGAAAAGGAAGGTTTCTCCCACGAAACCCACTTCCTAAAATAAATCCAGAGAAACCTTGACTAAGATTCAGACCATGCTAACTGTAGATGACTTTGACTTTATCATCGCAATTGTAGTAGATGCCTTGCATGACATCTTGCAGAAACATGAAGCGAAGAAGGAGGATATGTATGATAGAATTGAGGTTGAACTCAAAGGGGTACAACAAACCCTTCAATCCAACCGCATAGTATCCACTGTGCCCCCACCATTAGAAACACCTGAGTTGGGAGATGAGCCTACTCAACTCCGCAAACTAGCTGATGCAACCAAAGCTCACCTTCGTGGCACACATGAAGAAACCATGCAAGCCACATAGGCCCTAAAGCAAGTACAAAAATTAGTCATGGAGCAACACCGAGTTGCATAAGAAGAGAAGGTTTCCCTCCAAACTAAGTTTGAAGAAGAGAAAGCGCAGATCCAGCAAGAGAAAGAGAAGTTGCTTGTAGAGCAGGTGGGAGTAAAAGAAGCAGTCAGCAGAGCACTTCGCTCTATGACAAGCTTAGAGAAAAAAGAGGAATATCCAGTGGAACATCAAGTAGAGAAGCTCGTGGAAGCTATCTAACAGCTTCAATAGAGAATCGCATACCTCGAGCTACGAACAGTGCCAAGTACCCCATAGGATGTGCAAGATCAACGAGAAGCCACTGCCCGGAGCACAGTTGAGAGGATTAGAGCATTTGATCTAGAATGAAAAAAGCTAAGTGCTCGCAGCGCATAGAATTGTGATCGACTCACTGAAGATATTGAGATAAAGGTACTGGAGTCATAGCTTCAGGAGGAAAAGCAGCAAGCAGCAACAGTATAGGCGCAGTTGAAGCTCTTGTCATCAGTTGAAAGAATGAAGCGATCCCAAGACCAACGGACTACTCAACAGCAGGTCCACACCATTAAGAGAAAAGTCATGGAAGTGACTCAAAGGATCCAACCAGTCCAGGATGAAGCTTGCCAACTATTTGAGGAGATTGAATGCTATAAGGCACAGAGTTGGAACAAGTAGTCGTTGCAATCAAACAACGTTTAGAAGGACCTGTCAAAGACGCAGTCATCCAAGATTTCTCCAAGCAAGAGGCCTTGACACAACAATAGGTCGAAGCAGCTTGAACCAAGCTCGAAGACTTTTAATCATAGCTACCTAGACCAGAGTGAGTCGGGATGAGTCACAGGTGAGTTTTGGGGGCTTATTGGCCCTTGACCAAGTTTTGAGGATCCTTGGTCATGTTTGACCTACTTTTGGGACTTCGACAGACTGTCGAAGATGGAGCGTAAGTTGAAGCAGAGATCATGGGATCTAGGCCCCGTTTTAGGGATTTTTGGGTTTTGGGCTTATGTAACGGGAGTGGGGATGTCGGCCCATGGGTTTACCCATGTTTAGGTCCATTTTGTAATGTATAAATAGAAATCTAGGCGATGTAGGAAGTAGAAATTTTGATCTATGTGATCGAAGGAGGAACAATTATGTGATGCTAAGTGCTAAGTGCAAATGGTAATTGTAATTTCTCTGTGCATACTGAGTGAGACTTGAAGAGCTAAGTGCAAGTGATTGTAAGAGATTGTGGAAGGCTTTGTGTTGTAATACATGGAAGGAGGATCTAGCGAGGTGTGCAGATCTCATGTCCTCTGCGGAGTAAGATATCAGGGTTTTGTGCATGTAGAATATTGACAGAAATAAATAAAGAAGAAGAGTTGGTGGACGTAGCCCTAGGGTGGGGGTGAACCATGTATATCCTGCGTTGTTATGCTTGTGTGATGTATTGATGTGTTTATGTGTTTACTTGCTTAAGTGATTTGATATAGATAAATGATAGATAGATTTGTTAATGATTTGTGCTAAATAATGTAAATAAATGCTAGATCTGATCTATGTTGGTATGCTTAATACTTGAATCTATAGGATCTGTATAAATATTGCATTGATCTGTTGTTAGGAATTAGTTGCGATGTAAACTAACATTGAATATTAACAAACTGTAATTGCTAAGTGCTTTGTTAAGGTGTTGTAATCACAAATCTGTGTCCCAGCTAAGGTTGCAGACACTGGAGTCCTGCAACCACCCCTGCCTCTACCTCAGGTGAGACTTCATCTGCTTCGCAGGTGTTGCCGAAAGGGTCGGTAGTTAGGGTTTTGTTGGTGTGTTGAACCCTGGGTTTGCCCCTATGCCAACACAATTAGATGCATAACTATATTTTATTCCTTCATTCCATATTTTTGTTAAACGTAATCACTTTTTTCCCCTTGATCCTGTAGTTTACAATCTGTTCAAGTTTCAGAGTCTAGACTATCTGCAAGAAACAACCTATTTTGAGAAGAAATTTACATCAAATAAGTGATAGTCGAAATTGCAAATTTTTAAGAAAGACAAAACAACAAAAAACAGAACCAATGAAAAATGCAGGAACTAGATTAATCGCATATGAATGATAGGAGATTAAAAGTTGACTGAGTGCATGCATATAACATTGAAATGAAATTGTCACCATGGATGAGGTAAAAAATGATTTGTGAGTATTGCAGAGACCTATGTTTGATAAAAATGTTATTTTTAAAAAGAATAAATAGAAAGAAGTTTGCAGTGCTTAATGGATCTAGAGTGTATAAGCTGCAAATGAAACATATCATAGAATTCTATTGTTTATGGTCGAAATTTCAACCGATATTTATCTGATATTCAACTTCATGAGGACATATAATCATTTATCATCTTATGAATATGAATTTTCTCTCAAAGGTAAACTATTTGTTCTATGGATGTACAACGTATGGCAATAAAAATAGCAGTTAATTTGATATGTGTTTCAGTATTCTAAAACCATATATTAAATTATACCTCCTCAAACTATTTCTTCTATTATCGAAAAAAGCATCGAGTATCAAATATTTTTCGTATTTTTGTTTTATGAAAAGCCTACCAATCGAGCCCGAGTGGCACACATAATTATTGTGAAAAGTTCACCGAATAATCACTGTGAAAAGTTTACTGAATAATCATTGCATTGAGGACTAAAAAGAACAAAATATTAATTGCAGATGGCGTTTGAACTCGAGACTCAAAAGAAACAGACGGGTAGAGTTACAACATGGTGAAAATTACCATGACAGGGGGGTATTGGGAAATAGCATTACTGTCCAAAGACGTGTAAAAGATTGATTATGCCAGGTGCCCTATCGAAATTTTTAGGCTACTACATTTGGGTAAAACATTTGCTTCTTAGCCATTAGTATCATAATTTGGCACAACAAAACATGTGATTCGCTTCTATCACACTGGATCAATTATTCTTCAGGTTTGTTGGATTGTTTTAAATTTTAGTTTTGGTTTACTACATGGAGTAATTAGTATCAATTAGTATTTGAAATGAGAACATAATATAAAACCTTAAAAATAAGATTATATGTGATTGAATTACGATCATGTGATAATTACAGGATCTCCTAGTGAAGCAAAGAAGTGATGCAGACAAGTAGCAAATTTTTTCATTTGTTGGAAGCTAGGAAAAATATTGCCCCACTTTGAAACAAAGGCATGCTTGTTCGATGGCCAATGGCCTCCACCACTGTAGCTCAACGTTCACCATCGTCTTGAAGGTGAGTAACAAATTCAACCATTTTCAAAATCTCTATTGCATTTATAGATATGATATTTGAAATTCCATATTATGCATGTCGAATACACCAACTACGACTTACACCATTGTAGCTTGACATTATCCATTGTCACCAATGTTATAGCAAGATTTTCCTCACCCCATGCAAAATTTCTCAGAAGGCCTTTTCCATTTCTCTATGCAGACTTGAAGTCCCATTTCTGCAATTCCCAAAGATAAAAAACATATTTTTCCATATATACGCTCCCTCAAAGATATACATCATGCGTATATGTAGGTTGCACCGTTACAACCTGTGTACATCAGGTTTTGTGCTCAAAATTAAAAAATGGTGTCGGGTTTCCATGGATCATCACAAGATCCATGATCCTTGACCTTCAATATACTGGAAACATTCCGACTCGGCCCTTTAGTTTCATTTGAAGGCTATAAATGGGCCATATCCAAGCTGTGTAAAAGGCGAGAAGAATTCAACTTTGAGAGCAAAGTTACTCTGGAGAAATTATTCACTTCATATTGAGTCTGCAGCCCTTTGTCCTTTTAAGTCTAAACACATTGTTCAATCCCCAAGCTCTTCCCTATTTTATGGATAACCTCATTGTCTCTCTTATATGAGCTTGCCTTTGGTGGAGGATTGATGTGGTGGAGGCCCAGCTGGAAGGGACTTAGTTTCTCGGTTATGAACGTGCCGACACAGAAGTTTGTCATTCATACACTTCTGTTGATTACATTTTAATAGAAATACTCTTTTCTCATCCAATTAATGTCTCGCAAATATTTGAATTGTTATTCCATGGGCATATTTGTTATGAATATTGATGGATTATGTTATTATATGTGCTAAATTTATATATTATCACCATATTCTTTTGTATCTTGGTTGTTGAGGACAAGTTGCAGGTATATAGCTTTGAGTCAAGTGCTCAACGATGGACTTCATTGAACATCTAGATGAGGTAGTCTCTTTATCTTGTCTTGTTAGCATGTTTGTTTATATAACATACTTGATATTAGAGTTGATTTCTGTAGTCATTTTTGTCTATTTTGATTTACCCCATGCCATAGAGTGATTTCCCTCGTAATAGAATTGGTGACCATACTGGGGATTGAATCTTCTTTTCGAGGTTTGGGGTGTTTTCTCCTTTGATTGCTCTCAGTTATCTTGATTTTCTTGTCATCTGACTGCTTGACAACATTTTTTCACTTGGAGTCTGAGTTTCTTGGCCTTATCCTTAACCTGGCAGTGTTTCAATACATATATGTGGGTTTTCCCTTGACATACGCGTACACATGCGAGTTTTCATTCTACAAGGGGCATATATACGTCATTTTCTCCTGAACAGTCATGTACATCAACCTTGTTTGCTTGATTGCTGTGTTTGGTGTTTGTTGGGTAAGTTTTGATGGTTGTTGATTCTTCTTAGGTCTTTTTCATGACTGTCAAGTACCTGCAGAGTGATAGGAAAACTTTCTTTAGTTGAATTTTTGGGTGGTATTTATTTCTCATCATTTGTGTTTCATTGGTTGTCCTTGCATCTTGGGTTGGGTGTTTTCTTCTTGATATCCTACTTGGTTTGTCTCTTTTTTCTTACAGTAGGGTTTATATATCAAGTTGTGGTTTAGTCCTTACATTTTCATTTCCTTTATACTAAAAATTAAAAAAATATACATTTTTCATCATGGCATTTGATATTTTGGGTTTTTATCATTGATCTTGATACATGTATGGAAATATTGCATCTTATTTGAAATCACAGAATTGAATTGAAAATTGCATTTTGAAAAGCATATCATTTATTGAGAATTGAAGTTAGGACTTTGCATTATGTTCATATTCATTTTTTTTACTTGTTAAGTCATAACATCATCAGTTTCATGACCACAACTTTTGAGTAAACAAAGCCACTAAAAGTAATGCGAATAAATTTAAAATTGATTAGAAACGATTTTATTTTTCAGGGTGCAAAAACTAGCTTAAGATTTAGAGCCTTGGAATAGGATTTTGTGAGTAAACTTCTCCAAGGCTATTAAACTCAACATATGTGTGTGACTAAGAGAGTGGTGAAATCCATTGTATAACTGGTGATGTCAGGAGGCTCTGCTCACACCGGAGTTAAGAACGATGTTGCATGAAGTCAATTGAGGAGATATCCCTCCAATACCTTCTTAGTGTTAGAGACATTTTTGGGGATCTATTCATATATGGGGGTCTTTCTAGTACCTTTACCTATGTGAGAGGCGGTGCTTTTGATATTTTGGGCTTTTTTACCCTTCCCATATGGTGGAGTTGACTTACGACTATTCACTCACACATTGGTTATATCGTGGTGGCTAATTTTTTTGACATAGGTAGCCACATAGGTTACTTGCAGGGGTTATTTTACAGGTACCCTGAATCAGATAAGGATTGGATAACACACAACCTTTATGGAGGATTACCTCTCTAAGGGGATCTGGTCGACTAGCTGTTAAGCCTAAGAGGGCCCTTATAAATAATTATGACACCTTCGATCTTTTGAAGCAAGTCTCAGGCCCCTCTTGGGCGAGGCATACCTACTTTAGGGAGGGAGGCCCCTTTCAACCACTTTATCCTATTTGTGTGCATATTAGCCTTTTTTTTGTGTGTGTGCTATTTGATTGTTAGTTGTCCTTAATATTTATAATATCTCAAGTCTTGAGTCATCGTGGAGCCAGACCCGCTTCCTCGTAGGTCTTTTCATTTGTTGAAATTGTCATCGCATCTTGAGTCTTTGCCTTCTAAAAGGAGTAAAGTTATCAAACATGGTACACACACTTCCACCTACCAGACTTGTAATCATACAAGGATGAGTAGTGAGACGAGTCAGAAAGATACAGAGAGTCCTTTGAATCCCATTCCTACCATAGTTAATAGTGTTCCTTTGACACCTTCAACCACTACCATTGTAGTGCCGACGGTTCCCATCATCACTCCTATCCAGCCTATAGTTTCTACTCAACCCATTGTGAAAAACCCTTTTGGGTCTATTTTTGGTACACCTGGGTACAACACTCAGTCCATCCCTACATCCTCTAGCCCTTTTTCTTATGGTATGAAAAATTTCACATCACAATTTTCATGCTCTATTCCAACATCTAATCATAACCCTAGTATTGGACTTGGGGGCATGGCTCCTCTGCATATTCCACTTTCATTTGGTGGTGTTCATATTCCCTAAACAACTCCTACGGTTAGAAGCCAACCTCTTTTTTACCCTAGGTCTAATCCTAGTCTTCATGTTCTTGGATGGAGACATCAACCCGACCGACAAGTTGTTACTTATGTTATGTCCTTTACACCTACCTTCTCCACACCAATTCCGACCAACATGTTTGACATGACGAATCCACCTTCATCCTCTGGATTTCCACCTAGAGGAGGTCAGTTTCATACTTTGGGAAACCCCCAACCTGGAGCTACTCTGACTAGGGGAAATGTTGACAACCCTCATCATAACATTCCTACCGGAATGGTGCCCAACCAAACACTTGTGAATCAGTTTGGAGGGGGGTATTTCAACCCTGCACAAGGCCATGGTGCATACCAGAACCCTACATGGGATGTGATTCCCCAACAATAATCTTTCCAGGGATATTGGGGCCATATGTCACAACCCTATCTCACTTTTATGGCCACGCTCAATTTTCCATACTTATCAAGATTAATGAACGACCCAGTGCGTCATGACCCAGCATGGCCTCCCGTCCCCACCAAGCTTCCTTCAGATATTCCAAAATTCGAGGGCAAGACTAGTGAGGATCCTAGTGACCACATCACTACTTTTCCTTTTTGGTGCTCTTTCAATTCCCTTAACTATGATTCTATTCATTTAATATTGTTTCAATGCACCCTCACGAGGGTCGCAGTGAAATGGTACATAGAGCTACCTATGAGGACATATGGTAACTTTAACCAGATGGTTTTAGTCTTTCTCAACCACTTCCAATTGTCGGTTCATTACAAATCTGGCATAGAACTTATGTCGGCCCTTCGCTAGGACAAGGCCACTCATATATCGGATCACATCCAAGAGAGGCATAGACGGAAGAGGTTGTTCAAAGCCTGCATTCCTCCAAAGTTCATTTTCGAATAGTTTATTAAGTATTCATTGCCTTATATTTTGAAGGTTGTTTCTACATTCGGAGTAACATCTGAAGAGGAAGTGATTTTCAAGGCCCAACAGTTAGATCTCATATATGCTCAGTCTGGGATGTTGTACGAAATTATTCCTGACACATCGAGGTTGAACTATGACCCTAGACAGAAGCTTGGGCCTCATGTCGATGGCATTATAGGCTCTGCAAATGTTAAAGCTATAGACTTGGTGACAAGCCAGTTGAAAGAGTTGTCTCTAAGCCAGTCTATAGGAGGACAAGCTTCATCTGTTTCCAACACTCCCACTCAGTCAGAGGACATACATTCAGTGCAATTGTCGACTAACCCAAATGGTAACCAACAACCAATAACCAAGAGGGAATAAAAGGAAAGGACGTGGTAACAATCGTAAGGGAAAGAGGAATAATGATAATAAACCCAAGGACAATTCTAATAATTATAGATTGAAGGTTAATGCTGGTGAGGGAAATAAAGAGAAGCGAAAGGTGAAATTCCCGTGTAAGCTTTGTACTGATGATCACCTTACCCACTTATGCCCCAAACTTGAGGAAGCTATGAGGATTTTATCTCTACCACCTGATTTTTTGACTAATCCGTTCCCACATAATCAACACCTGGCCTCGATCTCCTCTAATTCCGGAAATGTGGCGAGCGGGAGTCAAAACCCACCAGCGAACGACGGTGACCGTCTATGCATCAAGATTACAGTTCAGGTTAATGTAGCCACTCGGTCTCAATATTACAGTTCGTCATAAACTGTTCCAGGTCTAGAGTCTCCCCCTCCTCCAGAGAGGCCTTTACAGATTGAAAATCTAGAGCCTCCACCTCGTATTCCGAAAGGAGTACTCAAGCACTCTACCCAGAAGCCTAAAGCTATAACTTCCCATAATTACTCTATTGTTGAGGATCTGGGTCAAACCCCTTGCGCGATGTCAGATTTGGAGGTACTCCAAATGTGTCCTTCACAGAGGAATGTCTTGTTATCTACATTCAAAGATCTAGACCCCTATGGATCTAAGGTTATCAAGTTTGACGTCACATATGTGAAGCCTCACTTTCCATACCACGTGGCTTTCCAAATCCATGTGTATTACTCAAAGTATACCATCAAACGTGTTGGCACTGAGAATCACCCTCAAATTGCAAGAGGATAAGCCCAGTACCCATCAAAAATTTTGTCAATGTAAATTAATGATTAAAGGTAAAATGGACAAAACTCAACATAAGAATGTTTTAACACAAAAATATGGGCTAGCATGCATAAGAAAGTGAGGTTTTGACTAAATTTAGTTAGTGGTTTAAGGATAAAGGTGAATAGAAGGAAGATTTAGTGAGGAAGGTGGATAGGTCTGCTATAAGCATCAAGCCTTCAAGCAACTAGGTGAAGAAAAACTCAGTGACAAGAACCTCTTGAACTTAAAGTTTAAAACACTAAAAAACATTCATAGCAACATTATAATCAAACATCCATTATAACACAACCACAACATTTCAAATGGATCATCCAATCATGAGAATTTCAGAGTAAGAGGAAACAATATGATGAAAGGAAACTGACTTCTATTAATGAAAATGTCTCAAGTCTCATACATAACCAGAGAACATCTCTGCTTAGTCTAAATATTACAAAAAGGGAGCTCTGCTCAACCATCCGACCCTCTCATATCATTCATTTGATGTATTTATAATCAAGACAGTAGCTAGTGTCTTCTCTTGTCTGTCATGTTCCTTCTGTCAAAAGGAAACTCGGGTCAATATGGGCCTGCAGGAAAAATTTCCCTCTGTGGTACTTCACGCTAACAATTTTTTGTCTCCTCGGACATACCCTCCATGCTTCCATTTAAGGGGGTAGTCGATTGTTCAACCACCAGTCCTTATTTCATTAACTAATTTCTCCTTGGGAAAACTACCCTCTATGGTACTTCAGGATGACATTGTTTTGTCTCCTTGGCTAGACCCTCCATGCTTCCATTTAAGGGGGTAGTCTATTGTTCAACCACCGGTCCTCCTTTCATTAACTAATTTCTCCTTGGAAAAAGTTCCCTCTGTGGTACTTTGGGCTGACAATTTTCGGTCTCCTTGGACAGACCCTCCATGCTTTCACTTAATGGGGTAGCCAATTGTTCAACCACCGGTCCTCCTTTCATTAACTTATTTCTCCTTGGGATCCGGACAAGGCTTAACACCTAGCTTGTTGCCACGCACTGCTCTTGGATTGGGCCCTATATAAGCACGTGATTGTGGAAGCTTCCAAGTGCGGTTTGGATCCACATCGCTCTGACCCCCACAATCCACCACCAAATTCCATGTACCTCTTTAGCTATACCGTGGTTTTGATTGCAGGACCACTCTAAGATTTTAGCGTTAGATAACTTTTTGTCCCCACAATGGAGTGTGGTTGTCGATCTTATCGCAATCCATGATCTGGAAATGAAACAATTTTGTTGCCACGTGCTGCTCTCGGATGGACCCTACATTAGTACATGATTGTGGAAGTTTCCAAGGGTGGTTTGGGTCCACACCGCTTTGACCCCCACAATCCACCACCAACTACCACATACCTCTTCCACTATATCATGGTTTTGATTGCGAAACCACTCTAGAATTTTAACGTTCGAGCACTTTCTATCCCCGCAATGAAGTCTGGTCGTCAATCTATTGCAATCTACAATCTGGGTAACCTTGCTATTTTAGATCCCCCGCTAAACTTTATCCACCTGCCAACTCTAGAATCCTTTTAACCATGTTTAGAAATGTAGCCAATGTTGGTGCTCGAGAGCTTTGAATGTTGAGCAAGGATATCTCTCAGAGAACGATCTCCCGAATATGACATGGTGGCCTGATGTCATTGTCCTGTCACAACTACTTATGGATGAGCTCCATGTGTCTTCGGCACTTCGGCACTTCGGGCTTCAAGAGTTTTGGATTGTGAAGCATGAAAAACTCTCGGAGTGGTACGATCCTGGAGTGACGTGGTAGCCTGAAATGAATGTTATGCATCCTTGGTGGATAAGTTCCATGTGTTGAATTGAAAAACACTCGTGGAGTGGTAAGGCCTGAAGTGACGTGTCAACCCGATGTCACTTCGAGACTTCATCTCTTCAGGACTTCAAGATATTTGGATGGAAATCTCCCAAAGTAACTTTCTCCTGGTTGATGTGGCAGCCTCTCGTTACTTTGAGATTTCGGGACTTCAACACTTCGGAACTTTGGGATGTTTGGATGGAAATCTCCTGAAGTAACTCTCTCCAAGTGGGCATGGAAACTTCTCGTTACTTCGACACTTCGAGCATCAGGATCTTTTGAACGCGGGCATGAATATCTCCTGAAGTAACTCTCTCCTAGTTTACGTGGCATTCTCTCGTTTCTTCGGTACTTCGGGACTTCGACACTTTGGGGCTTCTGTCTGGTCGTTAATCCTTACGCAACTTTGAAACTTCGAATGCACGAGAGTTGTAGATCTGAACTTCACATGGGATCTCCATCATTGAAAATTGAGCCTGTCTACTTTCTTGTATTTCAAGCTCGAAATGGACTACTTTGAATGCTACATTTCGCTCACGGTTTTTTCCTATGCAAACAAAGGACTTGGTCAGCCTGCAAAAACTACATATGACCCATGAAAACTTCATGTGATAACAAAACATACTATTATTGATGAGGTGTTGCAACATGTGTGATGTCCCTTACTTGTTGTAAATCCATTGGATCTCCGACCCTCTCTCAATATCCGACCATGTTGACTCTATTTGACAGTCGTTCTTTCCATCCCCATGGTATTATTCCTGCCTTCCCGATCCATTTAGGTGGGAAGATGGTGGAGGTGGATGTCGAGGTCATTGATTCACCCCTCGACTATAACTTATTGCTAGGGTGTAACTTGACTTATTCTATGACTGCAGTCATATCGTTCGTTTTTCGTACTTTATGTTTTCCTCACGATGGGAAAATCATGACGATCAATCAGTTTTCCTTTGCGCATGTTAGTTCTAATGCATCAGTTGGAATGTCGATCCCCATGATAGACAATTATCAGCCGACAACTGAGGATATTGGTGTCAGAATGTATTCATCCTTTATGGGTACCTTTGATTTCATGGCACCAATTCATCATATCTATGCCATGTCCAGTAGGTCTACTTCGTCAATGAGGTCTGTTCCTTTCCGCACGTCGTATTTTAATGATCCTTGGACCCTACCTTCCTTGAATGTGTCTTGTGAAGGTCAATCACATACTGGAATGGCCATTCCACTGTCTGCAACAAAGATAATTTATTAGGTTGTTCTTGACTCTTCTGCCATCCTAGATCTTGTCTCCTCGCAAATGGACGAGGAGGATCTTGTTCTTAAGCCCATATGGGCCACTTCATTGTCTTTCTCATATGACTACCAAGATGGTACTTTACCCTCCTATGAAGCAATAATAGAGGCCATGAATGGTTCTGATAGGCCATGGGATGATATGCATCATCGCTCTTATTTCCTCCCAGAGCTTGCTAGAATTGAACAAGATGATTTTAGATCTACCTTGAGTGAGATAGTCGGTCACGTCATAGTTCCACTTGATATGCATGGTATTTATGCTGAAGGAAACATGGAGATTATCTCTCCTACCATCACGATCGATATCTCTCGCATTCCTGGTAAAATTGAAAATGTATATATCATTGCAGATTGTTTACCAAAAGAAATTTTGATCTACACTGAGTTATTCAAAGAATTTTGTGATCTTCACTTGGTCGTATGAAGAGATGCCAGGAATCGACCCTCGAATTGTCGAGAATCTGATTAAAACCTACCCGGATGCTAAACCTGTTCGATAATGAATTAGAGATATCAATCCTAGGAAGGCCCCTGCTATTAAGGCAGAGGTGGAAAAACTGCTTAATTCAAATTTTATCTACACAGTTCCCTTGACTGAATGGGTATCCAATCCCGTTCCTATGAATAAGAAGCAAGGAACCATTCGTGTATGGATGGATTTTTGAGACCTAAATAAGGCATATCCTAAAGACAACTTCCCGGCACCTTTCATTGATCACATTCTTGATGAGTGTGCAGGAAGTGAGGTTTTTTCCTTTATGGATGGAATTTAGGGATACGACCAAATTCAGATTAAACTTGAGGATCAACCTAAGACAACATTTATTTGTCCTTGGGGTACTTTTTTCATACCGGAAGATGCATTTTGGCCTTAAAAACACCGAAGTGACCTTCCAACGCACTATGACCTCATGTTTCACGATATCAATCATATAGTCGAAGTGTATCTTGATGATCTCGTTGCTCACTCTCACTAGAGAGTGGATCACTCTACCCACCTTCGACTAGTTTTCGAAAGATGTCGTTATTATTGCATCCATTTAAACCCTCAAAAGTGCATCTTTTGCATTAGGTTGGGTCATCTTCTAGGATTCTTAGTCTATGAGACTGGGATCATGGAAAATCCTTTAAAGGTTGAGGAAATACTTCGATTGCCTCCCCCGTGCACTATTCATCAGCTTCAATTTTTACAGGGGAAAACTAACTTTTTACGTTGGTTTATAGTAAATTATGTCAATATTACTAAGGGTTTCATCTGTCTCTTGAAGAAGGACACTGTGTTTATATGGGATGAGTGAGCCCAGGAATCCTTTGATTCTCTTAAGAAAGCCTTGGTATCGATGCCTCTGCTGAAGCCTCTAGAATACAATAGAGATTACTTGCTTTATATTGTCACGTCTGAAAGGACGATTGGTATGGTTTTAGTTCAGGAGGATGATGAGCTCTATGAACACGTCGTTTACTATCTTAGTCAAAACTTAGTCGGCCTTGAACTCAAGTACTCTCATGTTGAGAAGCGAGCTTTGGTTGCCGTACACGCAGTTCAAATATTATGACACTATATATTGCTTTGCAAAACTACCGTAGTTGTTGATGTCAATCCATTTCAATACATCCTTACTAGGTGTATCATAGGGGGAAAATACAATAAATGGATTGTCATTTTGCAAGAGCTTGATCTCGATTTTTCTTTAGAAAAATCTAAGAAATCTCTAGTTTTTGTCGAGTTAATATTAGACTTCCCTCGGTTAGATGAGGATGTTATTCATGTTGATTCATTTATAGATGAACACATTTTCCTTGTCTCATCATCAAACCCCTAGTATGGAGATATTTTAATCTACCTTCAAACCTTGAATTTCTCTCAACATCTTTCAAGAGACGATCGACGGAGAATACGATATCAAGATAAGAACTACCTTATCGTCGAGGTGTAGATAATATCTTGCGTTGTTGCTTGACTCACAAAGAGGATGAGTCTGTTCTTAATGATTGTCATAGTGGGGGTTTTGGTGGTCATCTATCTAGGCTTGTGACAACCCAAACTATTTTGCGAGCCGGTTATTTTTGGCCGTCTATTTTTAAATATTGTGTCGAAGCAGTCAAGAAGTGTCACCCTTTCCAGGTGTTCATTCAGAAGATGCACTCGCATCCAGCCCCTCTTCACCCAGTCATTACCGTCGGTCCCTTCACCAAGTATTTTGTGGATTGCAACTCAACTTTAGCTGGGTGGAATCAACATATTATTGTGGTCGTAGACTACTTTACTAAGTGGGTCGAGTCCATGCCTACAATTAAATACGATGGTAAGACTGTTTCATTTTTCATGTTCAATCAAATTATATCCCAGTTTGGAATACTGAGTGAGATTGTCACCGATCATGAAACTGGGGTTTAAAAATGGTCATTGTTCCCCTTACTACCCCTAGGAAAATGGACAAGTAGAGGTTGTGAATAAGTCTCTCAAGACCATCTTGCAGAAAACTGTCATCCAGAGCAAATCTGACTAGCATCTCATGCTTTACCCAACTCTTTGGGAAAACCGAACCTCGGTTAAAAATTCCACCGGTTTTTCTCCTTTCCAGTTAGTACACGGTGTGGAGTTTATCCTACCTATTGAATGTGAAATCCCTTCTCTTAGATTGGAAGTTAAGCTCCTACCTGTCACTTTCGATCTCGAGCAACACCTAGTACACCTAGAGAGTCTAGATGAGCAACTTCGAGATGCCTCTACGACTATTGAAGCAAATAAATGATGTGTCAAGGTCTAGTATGATAATTTTGTCTATCCTCAGAAGCACGATGAGGGTGACTTGGTCCTCTTGTATGACCAAGCCAAAGAACCGCGGGAGGCAAGAAATTTCAACCCCATGTGGCATGGTCCTTATATCATGCGACATGTCTTAGAAAAAGGATCCTATGAGATAGAATATTATGAAGGGAATATGTTGGTTGAGCCCAGAAATGGGCTCAACTTGAAAAGATATTACACTTGAGCCCCAATATTGTAAGTAACTCTTTGTATACTAGTGTATCTTAGTGTATATATATTTTCACTTTTTGTCATTGGTTTGTTTATCGAGTTTTCCCTTGGTTGGCAGATGTCAATGGAATATTCAGTTTACTTAGGATTCGCATACGGTGTTAGTCGTCATACATGGAACTTGGCTTCCACCGCTTGGGTTGTCTACTCACTCGAGGGTCAACTAGGGTCTTCAGGTGGTGTTTTTCTAGGGCCATCACTGAATAATGTGGCCGAATATAGCATCGTTATAGATATTTTTCGTGATGCCATTTCACATGGTATTCATTCTTTAGAACTTCACCTGGACTCCCAGTTAGTAGTACATCAGTTGAACGACAGTTACCGTGTGTGAGACCCTATTCTACTCCTATGATTCCTATGGGTACGACTTTTGGAATGACATTTTGATTTTATTATTTATAATCACGTACCTCGAAGTTCTAATTATGTATCTGTTGCATATGCTAATTATGTTTTAGATTGGAATTTGTCACATAACTAAAGTAAAGAAAACACATTCACCAATATACTCATTGTAATATAAGTAAAGCCGAAGACCAATGTTTTTTATATTTCATTTCTCCAAAAATATGGTGTTATAGTACAAAATGGGGGCTCACACCCTCAAAATATATATACAGTCGATCAATACAATAACCATGAGATCTACGCATGTGGTGTCAGATGTGTGTCATGATAGCATAGTACGACGTTTGCGAGACGTCGGAATAGTCTCACCCAAGCACGGGGCACACCTACCACTTTCCATCGCATCGCCTCTAGCAGATCCTCTACTTGAACCATGGGAATTCTTTGCATCAAATGAGACAAGTTTCCCTGCACATTTTGAAGCACTCTCTCTGTGTCTCTTCCCACTCGATCATCCCCCCGGTGCCTCCTCCAATGTTGTGGGAGTCCATATGGTCATCACGGACCCACATCTGCATAACAATACATGTTTTAATTAGTACTTGACATCATCCAAAAATATTTTTATTTTTTTTCTTTTACAAAAATACAAAAAAATAAAATATTTATATATTTTTTTCATACCTATATCTCCGTAGGAGGAACCTGGTGGTAGTGGCATGTTCGTATCTCCTCTGAATTTGATCCTTGCATAAGGGTATTCCTCCATATCTATCACTTGTCGATGCCACCAGAAGAAAAAAATCGTCGTTGTAGGGTGTTGGCACCCTACCACCTCCCAACCGCTTTATCACCTCGATCCACCGTGACAAGGCTGGATCACGAGGTCCATGCAGAACAATATTGACTCTAGGGCCCAAGCTTGGGACCTTCTCGAAGAAAAAACCACATAATATAGATGCAAACCCAAAGTTCCTCTTGCTACCTTGTTTGCAATCTGTTAACTGGCTCCTCATATTGGTCAGCAATGAGGTGCACTGGTCATAAACCATTGGTTGCAAGAACTCCACCAAGTAGAACATAAGTGGCCATGATTCCTGATGCAATGAGGTCAAACCTATGATCTTTGCCAACACTGGGACAATGACCTTGAGACTCAGGTTGTTAATCACTCTGATCAAGAGTTGGATCCCTACCTTCTCGGTCCCTGCAACGCAATGAGTGGATATGTAGTCCTCTATGTTCATGCCACTCCCAACTCTCCGGGCTTTGAGGCTCACCACCTCACCCCAACGCGACAATCCTGTCAGAAATTATATGTCCTCGAATTCAATCCTCAATGGTTTACCATCGAGGTTGAAGGCCTCTATATCTAGATCCCAGTAGTTCACCAACATCTGGAACAATCTCACTTGATCCCTCATTCCTTTGAGAGCCCAAAATTTGTATATCCCACATCTTCTTAATTCCATTTGGGCCCCTCAATCTTTTTCTACTACATCATCAAATTCTTCATGCTCTCTTTGTGTCCACTCTAGCACCATCCTGCAATTTTAAAATCAAGTTTTGAGGCAATATCCTTTAAAACATTCAACTCACGGACTTGTACGTGAGATACAGTTTACACAGTCGTGTATAATGTTTCATATACATTGTCTATTTTGATAACAGTCACGTATAGGGATGAATATACTCGACCCGATGAATTACAGCTCACATACACCCTAGTTTCTAGTTTACGCCTTCAAATACTAAAACATTGAATCCTAAATTAAAATTTAAACCAACAGAAATGAAGAGAAGGGCAAGAAGAATTACTTGGTCCAAACAGTTGTCAAATCCGTCACTCGTAGCTCCCACAATCGGTCGTTGAAAATCGGGGGCAATTTGGTCCAAAATGCACTATTTGGGTAAAAAATACAAATGGTATAGTAAAATTGGTTATTTTCACTATTTATAGAAAACATTTATCCACTTTACATTGTTTTTGCTAATATTTTGGCCTAGTGGACTAATAGTGTTGTGGATGGAGTTGGTTTTGGTGGTTTTATAAAGGGATTCTTGTGGTTTCTAGAGTCATGTTGCCCGTTCGTGACTTTGACAAGTATTTTCATTGACCAACATATAGGATAGGTCATCACTCCGTTTTGCACACTTTCATTATCCTATAATTGCAATCTGTATGCCTTAGGTACGAACCCATTTGTTAGCAACACAGAACCTTCTTTCTGCTACTAGAAGTGTCGTTATTAAATGGTAGAGACTTACCGAACATGGGTATCCTAGTCAGAACCTTTGTGCCATCTGGTGCCCATGCATAGATTTTTCTGTAAGACTAGGAGTCCCTTATAGATGAATATGACTTTGCGTTCGAACCTCGTTTCTTACTCATAAGCATGCTGACTGATACCTATGGGACTCCCATGAGTCTGGTTTAAGCTATTTTCTAACTCTCTCAAAAAGAGAAATATTGTCGAGTGAACTTGTCTCTTTCACACTCGTAAATTGGATTTGAAAGGATGTCTATTTGGTATAAGTTTAACCTTTTTTCATACCAGGCATAATAAAATTATGAAAAAGTACATTCTTTGGAGTTAAGTTGTAATTGCATCTCGTCCTCTTGCTTGTAGTATTGAGCATATTGTCGATTCTGGATTTTGCATTACAAGCCTATTATCTCAAGAAGTTTGCATCATCGACCAAGCAGAGCCTTGTTTATATCCTTTGCAACTTGACACTATGTACCCTACGAGGAAACATTCCCCCGAGTGTCCATATCCTACATGCACCTCCTTGCATTGAGAATAGGTATGTTCCACTGTTGGAACTAGTTGCTTACTCACGAAACTTGTTTCCTTATTTCCTCCTCTGTATCATAACATTCATTTGTCTATGAAAAAATAAAAAAAGATGGGTGGGAAAATAATATTATCTCATGTCAGAAGTAGTCGTGTCGCCTTTGAATAGAGCTCAAACTATTGAGTCCACTTGTCATCCAAAGTTTGGGTTTAGCATGACCTTAGGAAGTTGAGCTCATTACTTAGAGTCTACTCCTCTGACTGGTTAAACTTCCAGTCCCTATGGAGAGTTTTATTGGTGCCTCCTACATCACAAAGTTTCATCATTGAGTCTATGCTTCCAAATTCTTCCATATGTCTCATGCTCTTGTTCAAAGGATGTCTATCAGCCTGTGTCGGCTATTTCTCAGAACTCTTGACTTTGCATGTCATCCATACCCTCAGTGTGTCTCAGAGTTACATGAAGTTGTAGTCCTATCGTGCACCCTGGTCCTACTTACATTATGGGTAGGTAACCTTGAACCCAACGATTGAAATTTCCTCATTGGTCACTGACTGGGGGGTTTCCCTTATGTTCAATGGAAAGAAATATATTCACACATTGGGATTTGTGGAGTGTCTTGGATGCCATTAGATTTATTGGTGGTTTCCTCTCCTTTGTCGACAATTTTCAATATTGGTTTCTATTCAGAGGGTCTTTTTCGTGCACTATTTGCCTCTGGTGCATGTGAAAGACGCACAGGGTCATTGGTTTGTGAACATGTTCTTTATCTGAATTCCTCCAAATCATCAAGTTACTTCTTTGTGCCTCGTGCTAGCTGATGAGAGATTCCTTAATGATCTCCTTTCAGTGGGTCTCCTTCCATCGAATTCAGCCCATATATTCTGGAAATGAGACCTAGAGTCCTATGAGTACCTAGAGGCTTGCAGTCATCAATGGCAGGTTCTCTCGCCATCAACAGTTGGGAATACATCAATGTCTCTTGAATGATGGATTCTTCAAGTGTTATACCTCAACTCCTTTATTCACACTTGTAAGAATGTACTCGATGCCTTAATACCTACTTTGATCATCGATAGGTTGTCTCATGTTTGTTAACGGTATACCTTAATGACCGGTAATCATTTGAAGTCTCATTGTGTTCGACCTCAACTCCTTTATTCACATGATGTAGACTTGCACCTTTGTTGGATCGTGTAGAAGACTTGAATATATCAATTCACAACCACAACTTTCCTGATTTGTTGCTATCATTCATTGGACCAGTACCTATATGAATTCAGTGGTAGTGGGAGATTAGATTGTACTTCATTGTATACAGATATCTTCAGACTGATTTTGAGACTAGTTTTCATTGGGCCTTGTTCGTGACTATGACAACCTATGGCATGTATCTACCCTTGTATTGCTTATTCATGGCCATGAACAGTTGTTTGGTATATTTCCACATGGAACTGCAGTGTAATTCAAATTGGAAGCCATGTGCACAAAGTCATTATGGATTGTCATATTCTTATGAGAAACTAGTTCGTCCAACTGGGTCTCCATTACTCCACTTCTAGGAATTATAATGTATTTCGGCCATCGCAGATACTCCTTTGACCTCACACGTTAGGGGGAATCTGTTATAGCAAGATTTGCCTCACCCCATGCAAACTTTCTCAGAAGGCCTTTTCCACTTCCCTATGTAGACTTGAAGTCCCATTTTGCAATTCCCAGAGCTAAAAAAAATATTTTTCCACATATACGCACCCTAACAACTATACAACATGCATATACGTAGGTTGCACCATTACAACCCGCGTACATCGGGTTTTGTGCTCAAAATTAAAAAATGGTGTCGGGTTTCCATATCACGTCATGAGATCCATGATCCTTGACCTTCCATATACTGGAAACGTTCTGACTCAGTCCTTCAGTTCCATTTGAAGGCTATAAATGGGCCATATCCAAGCTGTGGAAAATGAGAGAAGAATTCAACTTTGAGAGCAAAGTTACTCCAGAGAAATTATTCACTTCATATTGAGTCTGCATCCCTTTGTCCTTTTAAGTTTGAACACATTGTTCAGCCCCCAAGATCTTCCTTATTTGATCGAGAACCTCATTGTCTCTCTTATATGAACTTGCCTTTGTTGGAGGATTGAAGTGGTGGAGGCCCAACTGGAAGGGGTTTAGTTTCTCGGTTCTAAACGTGCCGACACATAAGTTTTTCATTCATACACTTATGTTGATTACATTTTAATAGAAATACTCTTTTCTCGTCCAATTAATGTCTCGCAAATATTTGAATTGTTATTCCATGGGCATATTTGTTATGAATATTGATGGACTATGCTATTATATGCGCCAAATTTATATATTATCACCATATGCTTGCGTATCTTGGCTGTCAAGGACAAGTTGCAGGTATATAGCTTTGAGTCAAGTGCTCAACGATGGAATTCATCGAACATTTGTACGAGGTAGGCTCTTTATCTTGTCTTGTTAACATGTTTGTTTATATAACATACTTGAGATTAGAGTTGATTTCTGAAGTCATTTCAGTATGTTGTGGTTTACCCCATGCCATAGAGTGATTTCCCTCATAAAAACCACAGCTCGACATTCGCCATCGTCTTGAAGGTGAGTGACAGATTCAACCATTTTCAAAATCTCTATTGCATTTACAGATCCGATATGTGCAATTCCAGATTATGCATGTGAAATACATCAACTACATACGGGCTAGGTTGATGAATCCAAGTATATTACACAATGCCCTGTTCAATCAGGCATAAGTTACACATATAGTTTCACCGTCATTGATCAGGAGGGATACTTGTGGTGGCACACTCATGTTGAAGGCAGTGGAGCATGGAGCGGTGACTCCATGTATCCTGCCAAGTGGACTACCCTGCCCTACAATGATAGGCCATCGACTATAGGAAGGCCAGACCATCAACTACAAGAAACTTTCTTTAAAACCTCGACTACAACAAGTGTCAAAGTCCTCCCAAACAACCATTCATAATTTTTTTTTATTCATTTTTTAATCCTGACAATTCCAAAAAAGAAATCACATACACAAGGGCAATAACGTCAAATTAGCGAGCCATGAACAAATAAAAAATTAGATCTATAATATTTAATAAATACGAAAAATAAATATATTTTAGAAAATAAATCAAGGTAATAAGAAATTTGAATGAAAATACAATTTACATAGCATAATATTAGGTCCAAGCTCCAAAATGCACCAAGTAATGTCCCAAAACACACAAGGTAATAGGCGGTCAACTAACATTGCGAAAAGAAAACTAGAGTCCTTGGCCAGAGGTAGGGACTAAAAATACGAACTAAAACTACATCCTTGTGAAAGCAAGAGTTAATCATAACTACTCGAGACTAAAAATACATTCTTGTGAAGGAAAGGGTTAATCATAATCACTCTCGTGTAATAGATTGCTAAGTCCAAGGGAGATTATGCAGATCTAAAAACAAGGGAATCCTTTCTTGTCCCATGATTTTATCGTGTACATGTGGGCTATTTATTCTTTTTGTCAAAGATAAAATACAACAAGCTTCTAAATATAAGTTTTAGCTTATATTTTTAAAGGTATGATATTTATATACAAAGGCATTTGCTTGTTTTGGTAAAAGAAGAATAATGAAACCCATGGACTATGTTAAAACTTTCAAGGTTTCCACCTCTAAAATGATGTATCTATATTTAGTTGTAAATTAACAAGTGATTTAGTTAGTTATAAAATATATCGAGTAATAAGAAATACGATATCATTTATTTATTTAAAAAATATCAAATTATTGAAAACACAATATCAATCATTATAAAACATGATGAGGACGTTGGAAGGAGAATACAATATTACTTATTTTCCTATGCAAAGACTTTTTTTAATGTTTTATGTGAAAATGGGTCACTAAGATATACCAACTCAATATTTTTTTACGGACCCTTTTATCAAATCAATATATAAAAATATATTACACAATTTTATAAGTATATGATATAATGCACATGCCAAGGATGACACCCTAGGCCAAGTCATTGATGTACTCTTGTCTCCACATATAAATCCCAAGTATTGTCATCTCACTGAGGTTGTCTTATTCATGCCAGAGATGACAATATACTACCTCATTGACTCACTATTATTGTGGACCTCTTTGTAAGATAAGTGGGCACACAATTTTGATTTGGAAGGGACACCTTGAGTGAAACAAAAGGTAAAGATCCCAAAACAATGCTAGGTGACAACAATAGTCTACAAATAATGTAGAAAGACTTCCTTAATATGTTAGTATATTATATGAGTGGCTACCTCAAATGGGAGTTTCAATTGCCCAAGGTTTTGTCATTTTGTGGTTTTTGGTATCCAGGGTTCAGCCCATTCAAATTAAAAAAAACCCATAAAATATAAAGTATTAAACACAACTAAACACTTAAAAGGATATATAAGACTTTCTTCTATGTTTTGGTTTTTGGTATCTAGGGTTTAGCCCATTCAAATTAAAAAAACCCATAAAATATAAAGCATTAAACACAACTAAACACTTAAAAGGATATATAAAACTTTCTTCTATGTTTTGTATAAGCATAATAATGAAAGATTATATCAATGAGGGTTGAATGATAAACATAACTATACACTGAAAGCATATATAAAACTTTCTTCTATGTTTTACATATTAATGGAGAATTATATTAGTGAGGGTTGAATGATATGATACTTACACTGAAAGGATATATAAAACTTTCTTCTATGTTTTGCATATTAATGGATGATTATATCAGTGAGGGTTGAATGATATGATATTGGAAGATTATATTAATGAGGGTTGGGTTGATTTGGTTGGTTGATAAAGTAAAGTGGTGATATTCTTTGTACTAAGGTTTAAATCTTCCATTTTTTTTATGGGTCTGTGTATTTATGTAAATTATAAGTTTTTTATTATAATTGTGGTAAAGTGCAAATATTGTGTGATTTTGGTAAAATAGATACCCCATTCACAAATTATTAGCTAAAAGAGTTTGAATTGAAAGTTGTAATCCAACTTAATTTAATTGAATATATTTTCCAAACTAAAGATGTTCATACTTATTGCACAGTGATAAAAAAGAATTTATCAAAAGAAGAAAAAGATCATTAGACTTCATAAAGGAAGAAACGTAACAAGTTTTTCAAGTATCATGACCTAGTATCCTCCTTAGAAGTGATTAGTAGGACGGGATTGATAGATCATAAAAAAAGAGAGAGAGAGAGAATTAATGCATTTTGAAATGTGAGAAGCAATGAAGCTTGTTGTAAGACACTTTTGTTTTAAATTTTACAAATAAAGAGTGAGTTTAAGTAAAGAAAAGAAGAGAAGAGAAATAAGATTATCTTGTAGTATATGAATTCTGGTCTAGTAAAGGAAATAGTTAATGTATATTATATTGTGTCATTTGTCTATATAGTTTCAATGGTTTTTTAGAGAGACAAGTTAGGTATGCTCTCAACTTTGTAAATTCATTATATTGTAACATAGTATTGAGCTTGTTTCGAACATCGCAAAGCTAACTTTTTCCATTGATCCCCCAAAAAACACTTGCCCATAGGTAAAGCAAAGACGAATCTTGTATTCTTTGAAATATAATATCAATCATATTTTCATTAAAAAGTAAAGGGAAATTATAAGTCTGTCGCATTGTGGTGTACTAGTAAGTTGGAGCACTTGCTATAATGATAATCTAAGTTCAAACCCCAATAAATGTATTTGATGTAACATTATTGTCGACCAAGTATTCTTGTTAATATGATAAATAATAATTATATACTAATGCAAAGGTGTTATTAATGATGGTCATTATGCTAACAGATTCTCTATTAATGAAGTTATGTGCAAGTCTTGGGGGATTTTGATGAAATAAATACCTCGTCATAATTTCATAGTCAAAAGTCACCATAAGGTCTTTCCATCATTTAGGTTGTGACCTATTAAAGCATTAGAGAAGGTTTTACTTTAGAATCTTTAAAGTGATTCACTCTAAACATCTAGCCAACAAAATGAGGTTTCCCTAACAAAAGAAAGTATGAATTATTTTTATTTTTATTTTATGAAAATGTCCAAGTGATAATAACCCCTACTAATGTAATTTTAAGATAATATATTTATTTTTTTTACCTTTCCCTTCTCCTTTATATGACATGTCCATTAATACATGCATATATAAATAATAAAACATAATACATTATAAATAATATATTAAAATTGTTTAATAAATAATATATTAAAATTGTTAGTAAGACTGTAAAATTCTTTATCCCAACGTAATGTGGAAAAGACTTGATACTAATATAATCCTTACAATATTATATTGCTATCATATATATATTCAAGACAAGACTTTACTTGAATTCCTTGACATATTAAGGATCATGTTCATTAAAATTGTACGTTGTGTCAAAAGTTTATTATTTCAAAAAAGACATTGATTCCATTTGACTTCACAAGAACCCCACAATACTTACCAACTTTAAATAATAAAGCTAACCAATTCTAATATCATTTTAAAAATGCAATTTCTTTTATATCGGGATATAAATTTTTAATTAAAACATCAAATTCATTTGACAAGATACTTAAATGATTTTATTTTATTTTTCTAAATTTTATGTCCAATCAAGGTGTTTATAAAAGGTTTATATCAACATAAATATCACAATCTACCAAATTTGATTTTCAAATTTTTAATTAAAACATCAAATTGGTTTGACAAGATATTTAAATGAATTTTTTTTTTTTTTTTCTAAATTTTATGTTCAATCAAGGTGTTTATAAAAAGTTTATATCAACATAAATATCACAATCTACCAAATTTGATTTTCAAATTCAAGACATTTTACTTGTAAAAATCAATGTTTAACCAAAACAATGAAATATAAATATACTATTTTAGTAAAGTGCTTACATCAATAAATGATTTAATGAAAATATTATTTTTTTTCTAAATTTTATGTCCAATCAATGTGTTTATAAAAAGTTTATATCAACATAAATATCACAATCTACCAAATTTGATTTTCAAATTCAAGACATTTTACTTGTAAAAATTAATGTTTAACCAAAACAAAGAAATATAGATATAATATTTTAGTAAAGTGCTTACATCGATAAATGGTTTAACAAAACCACTTAAAAGTAGAAATTTAAAACCTTTTATATATTGATATAAAACTTTAATCAAATTTTGTATTTAAAAAATATCATTTTTTTTTTAAATAGTATAAAATATAAAACATATTAAAAAAAACTTCAAATAGTATATCTCGAAAATCTTCTATCACACTTATATTATATGTATACGTTAAATATAAGACAACATAAAATTAATTAAAAAAAAAAAAAAACTTTAAATAATGTATCTCGAAAATCTTCTATCACTTATATTATATGTAAAAGTTACCATGCTTAATAGAGATACTTTACTTTGCTTAATAGCAAGGTAAAATAGTTAGATATTTGTGGAATGTTAGGGTTTGGTGTAATGGACTTAGATTTGTGTTGATACAAAAGATTGTTTTATGGTTTTAAGGTCAACTTTATAAGGATATGATTTTTTTTGCGTTTTTAGAGAGGTGGTACTCTTTTTTTTCTTATGAAATTATAAATAGAAATATAATAAAGATTGAGAAGGACCAGAGTTTTTGAAAAGCTAACATTCACATTCAGTATAATACCTGAGATTGAGACCATGTATCTTTTAAAGAAAATATACAATATATTACAGAACACATAAACCAAATGAGTATGAAAAATAAAACATCGGCATTTCCATCACGGCATTCATCAAGACAGTAAACAATATTCACACTAAAGAGATTAGAAATATCGACCGCATATAGAACATAACTTTAAATAATCATTACATTAAACACAAAAAATATTATGATGGATAAAACATTTGGAAACTCAAGCTTCAAATCAAAGTCTTTGATAATACAATAATGTAGTATCCCAAATAGTTCTCTTATATAAGTCTTTAAATACAAAGTAAATGTCTTTAAAGAAAATATTTGTATTTGCCCTTCAAAGTAGGACTGAGATGGGGCTCCCATGGACCATAAAATGAAAAAACTATGATGGAAAGTTCTCGTAACCCTTTACTTGCTTGGAGGTGTTTCTTTTATAGATGCATGTTGTGGCTGAGATGGCATAACCGTTGCAACTGTTTCTTGATTTTTTGGCTCGGTAATTTTGATTAATGCTTTTTTCAATCGCTCCTCGGTATAATCCCTTAAAGGTGCTACGATAATCTCATGCCTAGTTTTAATTTCAAATTCTCTCATATCCATACCCAATTGATGCAACATGTCATCAACTTCATCATTTCTATTGATATACTAGACTAACTATTTTTCAAATTCTTCTTCAGAAAATTCTATTGTTTCGGTAATTCATTTTCCCAAGTTACTTTTAATGAATTAATTTGTCCCATTAAGATTTTCTTTGATAAGAGCATGGTATCCATCAATAAATTAGGACCATCAAGTTCCTTCATAAGATCCACAAGTTTAAGGAACAAATCACTTTTTTATTTTTTAAAACATCAATCTCATTTATCATTTATTTCAAATCTTTAATTCTTCTCAGCCAACATGCATTGACCTATTTCATCTGGTAGGTTGAAGGAATTTTTTGTTCTTTTTATCGGTTTCACTTAAGCTCGAAACTTTTATTGAGAATGTACTCACAACTTCCCTGTAAACTCCTTCACCATTTTCCAGGTCCTTTTGCATATATTCCTTGAAATTTTGTATGAACTTGATGAAAAATTGTCAATACTTTGAGCAAGGACCCAAATTTCTTGAATTATATCAATTCTTTTCTGTATGGAATCACCAACATATTTTCTTATTGCTTGTAATAAATTTGAGGAGCCTTTACATTTACTGTTACTTTCTGGAATGTTTTCTAACACAAGTGTGGGTTCAATTGTATTCAAGGTCTCTGGAAGTAATGGTCTTCGAATCAAGGTCTCTTCTAGTACTTTTATCTTCTGTTTCAACTCTGAATTTTCCTTTTCCATAGTATCAATAGACTGCTTCAAAGCTTCTCTAGTTGCACTATGGAATTGTCCAATTTTTTATGGTGCAACTCCATCAAAATCAGTTGATGATTTTCATCTTTCTGATGGATTTTTATTTTGTATTGACTTTTTCCAGTAACAATTTCTTTGATTCACGATTGTAGGCCACGTGGTGCAAAGTAACAAATTCCTCAAATATTTCAGGTTCTTGGGTAATTAGGGCTTCAACAATTTCCCTAGTTTCCAGTAGTCATTGTGCAGACCAACTAGGTTCTTCAATGAGCTCATCGATATCCATTGCTTGTAGAATTTTCTGGACTTCAAGTATGCTCAACCATGTTGTTGGTGTATTTCTTTTTATTTTAACAAAAGTATATGCAATATGGAATTTTTCAATATTTTTTCTTGGTGGGTCTTTATCACCACCATCGTCTGAACCTCTAACTAATTCTTTTCTCATCTCTACACCACTGGTTGTATTCTTTGTTCTTGATGGAGTACTCTTCTGGAAAGTTGTTGGTGAATCAGGGTTTTTGTCTGTCACTTCCCTGTCATGCTATTGGTAACCTTCATTAGTGTTGTTTATTTCTTCCATGTTATTTGAAACTTGGTTTGCCTCGATTTCAGGGATATATATATTATCTATGCCACCTTCTTGAAATTGTTCAACTTTAGTGAAATACGAAGAATAACTGATTAATTCCATATGTGTAGTGAATTTGTTAACTAGGTCAAAACCTTTAACAAATTTGGCTTCCTTTAATCCCAATTGGTCATGATGACCTACACGTTCGTCTAGGTGGGTTATGTGCTTTACAGTGAATTCTCCAATTTTCCATGGTAGGGTATAAATTGTTTTTTTTTTTCCTCTCATAAAAGAGATTGGCCCAGGTTTTATACCCTCTGCACATTTCCTCGGAAAAAAGCCTATATTACACATAAAATTGGAGAAGAAAAGGATTTTCTTCACTGCCAAATAGCCTTATCAAAGTAAATTCTTCAGAAGTTTCATAAACTCCTTTCCCAGAAAGAAAGGTGGTTTCAAGAGATGGTCCTGACATATCAGGACCAAAAATCAACTTTTTAAACTCTTAAATAAAATTGTTATGAATTGGGTAAAAAATATATTGATATTTGTGTCTATATAGAGACGAATACCATGCATAAACTGGTTCCATATTAAAATTATTGGACACACCCACCACACTTAGAGGGGAGGGGGGGTGAATGAGTGTGGGGATCTTTTTCCCAAAACTTCCCTCTTACACAAAACTCATTAGTTAGTATTCGAAATTTACTCATTAATCATTTCTATCATTAATAATCAATTAGATGTGAATACATGTCAGCACCATATATCAGCAATATATCATCAACAAATCATCTCCACAAGGAACACAAGGAACACAAGATGTATGTACAATTTTTCTTTTTATTATGGACTTCAATCTGGGGGTTTTTCAACAACAATTGAATAGAGTACAACTCTACAATAGAACCAGCTTTATATGCAAGAATGATCTTACATTCTCAGCACCAACTGAGATGAGGCAAAAATCCTCAACAGATATCAATATGTACCATAAACAAGTGCATCAACCATGCACCAACCTGGGTCAAACAACATGTAATCAACCTGTACCATAAACAAGTGCATCCAACCATGTACCAAGTATATACAAATCATGTGTCAAATACTCATCAATATGTGCCAACATCATCAACTATACATCTCATGTATGTGCCAACTCATCCACTGTTTGTCTCAACCATGACTAGTTTTGGATTAGTCAATAGCCCTAACTTGAAATAATCATAACTTTGTACATGTAATGAAAAAAGATATGAAATTGATACACAATGTTCTTCAGTGTATTTTATGAAATTTCTCCAGGTGTCACTACTTGGAACCTCTCATAAAATGAGTTATAGAAAAAATGGCATACCTTGCTAAATTCTGGATTATTCTAGAGAGCGACCTTGTAGAGCGTGCACTGCATGGAATATTTGTTGAATCGATATGAAACTGTTACAAAACATACTACAGACTTTAATCTAACCAACACAATTTGTATGACTAAATTTGGATTTGTTATGAAGAAGTTATGACATTTTTACCCGAAACACCTGTTTTAGACTACTTTTCGGACTAGCCACAAACCCTATTTTCCACGGAGTGTATCTCCAAAAATCCAACAACCCACAAGCTCAATGGTTTACCACAGATACTTGGATATGTTTCCTCAATGTAATATCAATATCACGGTCTTAATCATTATAGAAAAAAAGTTATTGCGAAAATGGTGAGATGACCTATAAATAACATACCTTAGAAAGCATCATGAAAAGAATTTATCCTCCCTTGAATTCCGGCCCTCTTTTCTTCACCTTCCCTCTGAAATTAGGCTTAGATATCCTTTGGTTACCTCAGTCACCTATAGATATTCAATATGCTCAAGTGTTCCACACAAAAAATGCTCAAGAAGCTCTCACAAGAAGCTCTTCATCAATACTACAAAAGTTATTCTCACAAGAAGCTCTCCATTGATCCACAAAAAGGATGATCTACAAGAGACTATTGCTATCTTATTTATACTTTCATCCTCTAGTCACTTAACCCATTTTTAGGTCACTTAACGCATTTCTAGGTCACTTAACCTATTTTCCTTATTTTAGGGTTAACCACTTTCCATAAATAGAAAGTTCTCCAATACTTTATCATTTAAATATTCCTTCTTGATTTTGTCACCTNGTCACTTTACTTTGTCATTTAAATAATGATTTCTTCTTTTAGGTCACTTTGACTTCTTTGACCTTGGGGGCTTCAAGCCTTCATGTGGGGGTCCTTCATCTTTGTAAGGCCATAACTCTCAAACCATGAGGAGTTGTGTGATATTCCACATACCACCGGAAATGACATGACAAGCACTATCCATCTAGAATATTTTCACCAACAATTTCCTTGATCTTCATCTCATTATTCCACATACAAGCATGGGTCCTCCAACCATTCTTCTAGGATAAATCAATCCGCAAAGCGTCTTCCCGTGAGGGCTTTGACCATAAGGGGGGCACTTTGGAGTTCATCCATTTGTGCACCTTATCAATCATGATAAGACAATAATGAGATCATGGGTCCTCAAACTATTCTTCTAGGATAACTCAATCTGCAAAGCATCTTCCCATGAGGGCTTTCACCATAAGGGGACCACTTTAGAGTTCATCCATTTGTGCAACTTATCAATCATGATTAGAAAATAATGAGTCATCTATACATTTTTCCAAGAATGCATCATATACCAATGAAACCACATCGATCCATATTCATCATGTATCAATGACAACGCATTGATCCATCTTCATCATATCAATGACAACTCATTGATCCATATTCATCTATGCTTTCTCATCAAGGAAAATACATATTACATTACATCAATCATCAATCAATCAATCCTTTGGAACCAATCAATCACTTGACATCAATCAATGAATCAATCAATCAAACCATTGGCATCAATGACAACATGATACAACAATCTCCCCCTTTGGCATTGATGGAAATACCAACATTGATGTCAACACCAATTACCAATTATAGATGTCAACATGTAGATAAGGCATGCTCTACATCAATATTCAATGTGACTATCTTTCCCAATCAATAATCATCAATCACATCATTGTGACTATCTCTTCCCCTTTGACATCAATGGCAAAGGGCCATTCTCCTCTTGGGGCTGCTCCTCTTGCTTGAAATCTTCTTGGGACTAATCTCTCAGTTTGAATGCCTTTGATATTCATCTGAATAATCTCTCCATTTTTTAACAAGGGATATCACTCTGATGTAATGCTAAAAATGCATCGCTCACACTCCCCCTGTGACCATCGATCCTCCTGGAACTATGCCTCTGTGCTCTTTCTTCAAATATAGGGATCTTTTCTAGGTATGCATATGATAAATATCTCCTCCTAGAATCATGGGAAGAAGAATGACTCCCCCTATGGGTATGTCTCCCCCTATATTCTCTGCAATATCAACAATATCCTACCATATAATGATCCTTGGACATGTTCATGCATCAAACTCATGCCATACCAACCATCATGAAACAACAGATATGTCAACAATAAAATAGAGAATCATGAGTAAAATATCAACCAAGTACATCTTGTACCAAAATGTGTTCTCATCATGCACAACACCTATGTACATCAACATCATGCACTATGCCAAAAGATATCATCCATGGAATGTATTGATCATATGCCTCTATCAACATGCCAACATGTCCATCCACCAATATGCCAACCATGTGAATCTACCAATATGCCAACCATGTGTCATATCACTCATGATATGTCTCCATCATGAACCAAGTACCATAACCATGTATCAAACAAATACCAATTTTTGTGGTAATCAAGTAATACCAACAACATAGTATCATCAAGCATATGCCATATATGAGTGTACCAAAACATGTACACCACCATGCACCAATACCACAAAATGATGAATCCCATACATGTATGCCAAATCCTCCATAAAACATGTGCCAA
>SNQJ01S0002222.1:98301-173117 GCA_010110895.2 Picea sitchensis
CCATCTTCATCATGTATCAATGACAACTCATTGATCCATCTTCATCATATCAATGACAACTCATTGATCCATATTCATCTATGCATTCTCATCAAGGAAAATGCATATTACATTACATCAATCATCAATCAATCAATCCTTTGGCATCAATCAATCACTTGACATCAATCAATCAAACCATTAGCATCAATGACAACATGATCCAACAAAAACAAATATTATTTTCCCTCGACAATTATTCAAATACATGACCATAAGTGGCACGAGAGAGGTAAGAAGTCATCTAGAATTTTCAAGTGTTTTTCAAATTAGCCAGTTGGAAAGAAACTTCACTCGAAATAAGATAACCCTAATTTATAATGGATTTTTTCGTGCAAAGTAGAATGCAAGGAATATATAATATTTCTTGGTACAAATGCAGTGGATTCTATACCAATAATATGGGCGAACAACCATGAAAATTATCTATATGGGTATTTCAGTGAAGTTTCCTCAATCCTGGAAACACTGGGGCTACTACTTGGGTCATCCAAATAATTGCTTAGAAGCTTCTTCCCTCCTTTATGTTGCTATAGAAATTCATCGGCCTCTTCATTTTTAAAATGCAAGGTAGATGTAGGGAGTCAGAGCATTTTGGAAAATGTTGAAGGAGATAAAGATATGGGTTGATGTCCATGCAACTGAATTATTCTTTTCTTGGAGTTGAACTTATAGGCGCACCATTGAACAACTTATTTGAAGTCTGTTATTTATGGAACACAACCTGCTAATGTTATACCTAAAGTCCAAATTAAGTTTGTTTTCTTCTTGACAGGAGAAAGAGACTTGTAGTAATTATATGTCCTCGACCACTGAAAATATTGATCCTCACACCCAAGTTTGTTTAATGTGTCTCCACAATACAACTCTTTTTTCTTACTTGACATTCTTTTCTTTTCTTTTGGCTTTGAAAATAGGTGGTGTTATTGTCAATATTTACACCTTGGCATATTAGTTTTTACTTAATTTCACCACATACTATCTTGATAGTTCAATCAATCACAAATAATTCTTTTAATGTTGTCGGCTTGCATGATATTTGAATTTATTGCAAGGCTTACAGATGTTTCATGAATTTAATAATGACATTGTGCTTACACAAGTGGCAACTGATGTGGTGGGGACAATAAATGTTATGGGAAATGGTGATGTGATGCCATGGTGGATGTAAAATGTTAAGTATGAGAGTGTAATATGAGGAATGGAAAGTGAAAATTGTATAACGTGGAACTGTGGCCCTGAAGACCTACAAACACGAACACGAACACAAACACAAATAAAAGTAAGGAGGTCCACATCAAAACTAGAAATGAGGCTAAGTATTGGAGATAGTTGTTTTTCGAATCGAAGAAGTGGGAGGTGCATTTTGTATAATACAAGACTTTATACCCGTGGACCTATATACTATAGAAAATGTTATCAGGTAAGTGGCCCCACATTCACTTTTTATGAAAATTGGTTAAGTATTGAAAAGTGAAAAAGGTACGATTTGGTAAACAAAAAAGTGGGAAGTGCATTTTGGAGGACATGTGATTGCGGACTTCGCACCTGCGGACATATAGACATGCAAATCCAAAACTTGTGCTACTCCCTCTCCACTATGCTTAAATTTGGCTAAGTGTTGGAAAGATTTTGATAAAAGAAAAATGACTAAAGGGGAAAAATAAGGGAAGAATCCTATGGATGGTTAAATGAAAACAAAAAATTGATCACAAATGTGGATCAACAATTTGGTGGATTATTTAGCTAACCCCTATGAGGGTCACTAGATGTTGATGGAAAAAATACCTTCACTAAAGAAGATACCTCGATGAGTGGGTTGGGATTATTGCAGATAGAAGAAGAACTCTTGAAGTGACCGAAATATCCCCTTGTTCATAAATTTTTGAACAAGCAGAAAAAATCACTTTTTTGTTGGTCAAATCTCTCTTTAGGGGAAGAGCGAGATTGAGAAAAGATTGCATCGACTCGACTGGTTCATCCACCAATGGTTTAAGTAGGATGGAGCACACTCTAAGTGAATGGAATACCCCCTTGAAGTGAACCTAATGCCCTCTCGGAACCCTTTTGTTATACTTATATTTGGTCACCCTTGATCAAATTATCCGAGTCTAGTCACTTACACATTTTTTCCCAAAGTTGACATAACATTTCTAGAGTTTATTTTGGTCCTTTACTACATTGTCATGTTTTTTCCTAGTAAAACTCATGAGCTCATGGGTTTCCTTAGAAAAAATAGTGACTTGGTCACAACCCTTCAATATTAAATCCTAGAGTGCCCTCAAAATACCTTAAAAGAATCCAAGTCACACATAACACATAGGATATGAGTATAGATCATGCATGCCTTACACTTGCATGACATGAATTTCACTCTTCTTTGACCATGTCTCCTTCTTACTTGCACAAATAAGAGGTCCAGGATTGAGAAAAGGACATGATAGGAGAAAGCACCATTACTCTAGAGAAATTTATAACCTTTGCTAAAATTATCTTTGGCCTTGTTTTCTTTTTTTTTTAGTAGGACTGACCTTTAGTTCTTCACCTTGTGATCTAGCCTTGTGTAGATTTTTTCATCCATCCCTTGGCTACTCTTCCAAAATAAGAATTTGATTTAATTAATGGAGAGATGAGTACTTATGGAAAAGGATGAGAGGACTCAAGCTCTGGATCATGAAGGAGGTACAATAATAAGATTCGAGTATACACTTGTTATCAACTTTTCGATATTATAATATACATCTATCTTCTTCCCCTCCCCAATTCCTATGTACTTATTAGTATAAATAAATAGGAAAAGAGATATGTGCTTTCTTCGTCAAGTCTTTGTGCCCTCCCTTTAATTTGTAGAGTATAATTTTCTAACTAAAAGTTCCTCTCCCGATCCAAACCACCCACTTTGTAACACCCTGTTTCCCCCAGTCTGTAAAAATAACTATACTGGCCAAGTATTGTGGCAAACTCAAAAATGTGAATGTGTGATGTGAATAGACCTTGTGAAAAAGGTCGATGAATGTGAATAATATTATGAAAATATATTGCAGGACTGTTGAGAGGGGAATATGCTGAAAAAAAGACCACGATGGCTGGATAAAGGTGGTGGAAGGCACCTGGAATGGTGGTGTTAACTTCCACCGAAAACCAATACCGTATTTGGTCTTCACTGGCCCAGAGAACCAAGAGTGGCTCGCTGGCCCAAAATTAATTACTCACAGGTTGGTAGGTGGATGGCTCCTCATGCGTAATGAGGGATGGGGGTAAAACCACCCATCCATGGGGTCCTGACACCTAACCACCACGAGGGAGATCGTGCCACATGCAACCTCATCGGAAAGGAAAAAGGCAGGAGGAGTGTGCGATCACGGGCAGACACGAGGGAGGAAAAAATCTGGAAAAATATGAAGAGTGAATGATAGCGGAGAAGAAGGAGAGTAACCTTTGTTCTCAGTCACTAGAAGACAAAGACGTAGTCTCACAGTATCGTGGTCTCAGCTCGGGGGTGGCTAGTGGTAAATCTGTTGGGAGTCATTGAGCCTACGGTTGGGTGGAAACAAGCACCCCTCTCAGTAGTTGCATCACCTCTGGTGTTTTTCTAATAAGTATTTTGTCTCTGGCATCTTGAAATATATATATTCTGACATTTATGCTCATAAGCTGTAAAATTGTGAATGATTTCAGTGCAAGAATGTTTGTATGGTGTTTTGATCAGTATTAGTAGTTGCATGTTTATAATGGAAAGACTACGTATGGCTTATGTTTTCATAAATCGCTATTTATATGCTTACTGATCTAATTCAGACTTCACGTCTGGTTCTCGAGAGAGAGATACCCTTATCTGCCTCAGATAGTACCCTGGGTAAACGTCCCCATAGAGATACCCTCCTTGAAAAGCCCATCAAGAACCTGGAAAGAGGATGTGAAGGCGCAAGGCCTTAGTAACCCTGCACGAGGAGGAACGATCCTCTTGAAATCCTGAGAATGTTGTGTAGGGATAAGTATCGTTTGATGGGTGAGATCCTGTTGAAAGATCTGCGGTCACTCACGACCATTAGACTGGAAGGAAAAGAGGGGGCGTTAAATGCCTCAACCCCTTTCCTTTGTTTTCACGAGTAGCAAGTAGAGACCGAGTCCCACTCAAGTCCTAGACTTGATGAAGGAGAGCAATAGATGTGTTGAAGACTCTTTTAAGAGTCAAACCCAGGAGAAAGAGTGCAAAGCTCCCAAGTCCCTCATAGTTGACGAAGCTCAGGACAGATAGCACCTAGTCAGATGCACAGACCCTGTAGGAATTCACAGAGGTCGAGGAAATATTTCACAGCTTCAGAGTAGAGAAGCTCGGGAGGGATAGTGTCGTTTTGTGCATGGATCCATAGCTGTGAAGGTCGCAGAGGAGAAGAAAAGGCCAAAACCTTTGATAGTTAAGAAATCTTCCAAGGAGAAGAAAGAGAAGTGCATGCTCAAGGAAGAGCTACAACTATCGTTAGATTAGATGGAGTGAAATAGATCTGGGTCGTCAAAAATGTACGTCAAGACGCACACAGAAGAGAGAAAAAACAGATGGCAGAGACACTTCGAGATAGAAGTGGCGAACAACTGATAACCGTTGGATCTTGCAGAGTTGCAAGGCGGTTAGGGTTGGTGCAGTCCGAAAGAGGTCCGAGTTCGGGATCTCGCATCTCGGGGTTTCGTAAGAAGAGAGCGCAATGGTTGGGTGCTTCAACCCACGAAGTCGCGAAGTGAAAAATGCGAGGAGGAGAATCTGAACCATTGAATCCAGGAACGGGAGGACCGTTGGATCAGAACTCCATGGAGATATCGTATATCAGAAGTTTCGGGGTTTGGAGGTTGGAAGGGGCCACTTTCGACCATAGAAGTCGCAAAGTGCTGAGAGCTGAGGCTCGTGAGAACACGTGGCACATCCATCAGGTGGGGCCCGCATGGCCGACGGGTGGACATGAGTCGCTTGGGAAGGAGTCAACATTATGTTGACTTCTCATGTCTCGGAGGTTCGTGAGAGAGGAGCACGAAGGCTCGACGCCCAAACTCGCGAGGTTGCTAGTTGCGAGAAGTGTGAAAAGGAAGTCAAACCATCGTTGACTTTCACATCTCGAAGGTTTGCGAGATAGGAGCACGAAGGCTCGATGCCCCAACTCGCGAGGTTGTGAGTTGCAAGAAGTGCGAAACGGAAGTCAAACCATCACTGACTTTCGCGTCTCGGAGGTTTGCGAGATAGGAGCACCAAGGCTCAACGCCCCAACTCACGAGGTTGTGAGTTGTGAGAAGTGTGAAAAAGGAAGTCAAGCCATCGCTAACTATCGCATCTTGGGACTTTGGAGAAGAAGAGCATGAGAGCTCGACGCTTCAACCTGTGAGGCTGCGAGTAGTGAAAAGTGTCAAAGGGAAGTCAACTATCGCCTTTCGGGATTTATCAGAGTCGAAAAACTCGACGCTCTGGTAGTGCCGAGTCACGAAGAGTGAAAGGAAGCCATACTGGTTAGGCATGTGGCCATAACCACCGATCAGATGAGTGCAGTTAAGGGATGGCAGGGTCTGTATCAGGTCCCGTAGGGACTCGGGGAATTCTATTCTTTGGAGAAAAGAATAAAAGGGGTGAAAAGTTTTAAATTTTCGTAGTGGGTATCTGACAAATTGGTATCAGAGCATGGTTACAGCACTCGGCCTGCTTGGGCTCATGAACGTGTTGTGCAGAAGCTCCGTTCGGAACACTCCTAAGAGGAGTAACCCTCTATCTTAAACCCTTTTATATTCAAAGGATCAAAGTTTGAAAATAAGAACCCAACTGTGTATGCATGTGAAAGAATTATCAATATTTGCGCGGGTTATAAAAATGTATCTAACTATTGACTAACAACTAGCATTTGTCTTTTGCACCCAAGCAGGTGATCAGCTGCGGGAATTTACAGACACAGAGAATGGTGACTCATCAAGAGGTGGGAGAGGGCTCCCACAATAGAGATGAAGAGTCTGACGAAAGAAGGGAAATAGGGACCCCTCCAGATCTAGCTGAGACTGTGAGGAGTCTCATGGTCGAGTTGCAAAGTTGCGAGGCCGACAATGAAAGGATGATTAAAGAACAAGAAAAGCAGACAAAAATTAACACAGTTTTACTGTAGAGTTTATCCGATCTGCAAAGAAAAATGTAGCATGAACCTGAAACTCAGAAACATGGTCATCTCAGTGGCCACACTGAGAGAAGCACCTCGAAAGAGGTCCACCCCAGAGGTAAGGGACCAGTGCCGAGTGATTCCTATGAGAAGGAAGCTGTGATTCAGAAGACTCTTCCAGCAACAAAACCAATTCCTATTCTCGAAGAAAATAGAAGAAGCAAAAGACTTCCAAGGGTCATAAATTTGAGGAATTTAGAAAGGCCAAACCACCCTCCTTCGATGGTGAGATAAAGAAGGGAGAGGAAGCGGAGGCCTGGCTGCTTGGACTAAAGAAATATTTCAGAGTCCATGATTTTTCATAAAATTTGAAGGCCCGAGTAGCCACCTTCAATCTGAACGGAAAGGCTTCCATTTGGTGGGAATATCTTAAGAATGTGAAAGGAGTTTGCGAAGAGGATCTGTCCTGGAAATAGTTTGAGAAATACTTCTGGAAGAAGTATTTATCGGAAAAATATTTCGACGAGAAGACAAAAGAGTTTTATAAACTCAAACTGGGGCAACTCACTATAGAGGAATATGTCAACAAATTCCTCGACTTTTTGAGATATGTGCCTTATATAAAATCAGAAAAGGCAAAGGTGTAGCACTTCATCAGTGGGCTACCCAAGGACTACCGGAACAGAATTGAATTTGATGAGCCAAAGACCCTAGAAGGAATTATTCAAAAGGAAACATATTGTTAGGAATAGTATGGACATCGAGCAGAACCTCATGAAGGATGGAAACCAAAGAATAGTTCAAGGTTTCAAAAAAAGGGGATTAAATCCCCAGGATTTAAGAACTATAAGAAGAACCCAAGAATGAACTTTCTAGCCCGAAGTGTACTCCAGCAAAACTTTCCCTCATCGGGCAGAAGTAAAACTTTTGGACCTATACCAGTAAAGACTGATGACCCAAAGAGAGAACCTTTGAAATGTTGGGGTTGTGGAGAAGAACATCTCCTGAGAGACTGTCCACGCCGACAACAGAATAGTTAGAGGATTTATAACATCTAGGAAGCTACTACAGTCAATGATGTGGCCACAAGTTTGCCGCAAATTTATGCAGCCTTGGATAATAACTAAGTTGACCATAAAGCTTCAGTGGTGGAGATAGAAGGTATGATCTCCAACCATCTAGTGTCTATTTTGATTGACCCTGGTTCAAATTTGAGTTATATAGCCCCTAAAGTTGTTGATAAGTGTAAACTACAGCCACAAAAACAAACCAAGCCATGGTTGGTACAGTTAGCCACTGGCACCAAAAGAAGGGTAGCAAAGGTCATACCAGCCTGCCAATTGATGTTGGGTGAATTTCCCACCCAAGCAACCCTTAACATATTACCCCTTGGATCATACAATCTGTTGATTGGTATGGACTAGCTAGCTGCCCATAAAGCCAGATTGGACTATTACCATAAAACCTTAGAATGTGTGAGCAAAGAAGGAAAAATGATGACCCTTCAAGGGATCCGAAAACCTATCTCAGTGAGACAAATATCAGCTCTGCAAATGAGAAAGTATTTCCAAAAGGTATGTCCCCTATATGCAATACAGGTGTCAGAAACCATAGAAGGTGACAAACCCAACCTTGAATATCATCCTACCCTGAGAGAATATAGAGATGTGTTTCTAGAAGAGGTATCGGGTCTACCTCCGAGAAGAGACATAGACTTCTCGATAGAACTCGCACCGGGAGTGGTGTCAGTGTCTAGGACACCCTACCGGATGAGCACACCCGAGTTAGTTGAACTCAAATTGCAATTAAAAGAAATGATGGATAAGGGTTATATTCGAACCAGCGTGTCTCCATGGGGAGCGCTAGTCCTTTTTGTGAAAAATAAGGATGGCACCCTTAGACTATGTATAGATTATAGACAACTCAATAAGGTAACCATAAAGAACAAGTACCTCTTGCCCAGGATCGATGATATGTTCGATCAATTGGGAGGCATGTCTATTTTCTCAAAGATCGACTTGAGATCAGGATACCATCAAGTCCGAATCAAGCGTGAAGACATCCATAAAACTGACTTCTAGATGAGGTATGGTCACTATGAGTTCGTGGTAGTGCCATTTGGGTTGACCAATGCCCCTGCCACTTTTATGTGCTTGATGAACAATGTACTCAGTAAATTTCTAGATAAATTTGTGCTAGTTTTTATTGATGATATATTAATTTACTCTAAGAATAGAAAAGAGCATGAAGAACATCTTAGGCTTGTGCTACAAGTACTCAGAGAGCATCATCTCTATGCTAAATTCAACAAATGTGACTTCTTCTAGAAGCATTAATTACTTGGGTCATGTTCTGTCCGAAGAAGGGGTAGAAGTGGACCCTGACAAAATCAGGTCTATCATGGAATGGCCTACCCCAAGGGATGTTTCAGATATCAGATCCTTTATGGGATTAGCAAGATATTACAGGATATTTATAGAAGGATTCTCCAAGATTGGTTGTCCAATCACTGCCCTCCAGAAGAGGGGACAAAATTCCTGTGGACACAGAAATGTGAAGAAAGATTTCAAACCCTGAAACATCTACTGACCCATGCACCCATGCTAAAAATCGTCAACCCAAAAGCTGACTTCCTCATGTGCACAGATGCCTATAAGGAAGGGCTCAGAGGATTCCTTCTGCAAAAAGGAAGTGTGATCTTCTATGAATCCTAAAAATTGAATGAGCATGAAGTCAACTATGTGACCCATCATCTAGAACTAGCTGCCATAGTGCATGCCTTGAAAATGTGGAGGCATTACCTCCTAGGAAGAAAATTTGTACTTATGACAGATCAATGTGGATTGCGATACCTATTTGATCAACCAAATATCAATGCCAGACATGCTAGATGGATGGCCCTCCTTAGAAAACTTGATTTTGAAATCAAACACATTAAAGGAAAAGAAAATAGGGTTGTCGATGCCCTTAGCAAAAGCATGAAAACAATTCACCTGGCAGCGGTGAGCACCTGTGAGATAGATGTCAAGGAAAGAATCAGAAATGAACGAGAAACAAATCCCTTCATTCAAACTGTGACCTTATACCTGCAGGAAGAACCCGCTGGAGTCAAATATGAAGGCTACCAGATGACCGAAGGTAGTCTACTCACTTACAGAAACAGATTTTATATTCCAGATTGTGACGACTTGAAGAGGTTCATAATGGATGAACTACATAAAAGACCCTATTCTAGTCATCCAGGATACCAGAAGATGATCACTGCCACCAGGAAACAATTCTATTGGCCTGGAATGAAGAAAGACATAGCCGAGTACTTGGCCAAATGCATAGAATGCTAGCAGGTTAAAGCAGAACACCGACATCCAGCAGGGTTATTGCAACCTTTACCAATCCCACAATGGAAATGGGAAACCATCTCCATGGATTTCATCACTGGATTACCAACTTCGACCAAACAAAACGATGCCATTATGGTAGTGGTGGATAAATTGAGTAAGTCTGCTCATTTCATCCCTGTCAAATCAACTTGCAAAGCAATAGATATCTCCCAGGTATTCATGAAAGAGATATTCAGACTGCATGGTATGTTGAAAGAGATCATGTCTGACAGAGACACGAAATTTACTTCTAACTTTTGGAAATCACTGATGACTGGTTTAGAGACCAAATTGTTGTTTAGCACCACCTATCACCCTCAAACCGATGGACTGATAGAAAGAGTGAATCAAATATTAGAAGACATGTTAAGGATGCATGTAATGCATCAACCCAAGAAATGGGAAGACTACCTGCCACTGGTAGAATTCGCCTACAACAACGGCTACCAAGCATCCCTAAAGATGAGTCCCTTCGAGGTCCTCTATGGTAGGCCGTGTAATACTCCATTCAGCTGGAGTAATCCCATAAACAGGATATATTTTGGACCCGACATGTTAAAAGAAATGGAACAACAAGTGACTCAGATAAAACAAAATTTGAAGGTCGCTCAAAACTGATAGAAAAGTTATGCCGACCAAAAGAGAACTCCAAGAGAGTTCAAAATGGGAGACCATATATATCTCAGAGTTAGACCCAGGAAGAGTTCCCTGAAAATGGGAGCTTGTGCCAAGTTGACACCTTGGTATTGTGGACCCTTTGAGGTTCTAGATAGAGTGGGACTTGTAGCCTATCGGCTAGCACTTCCTCCCACAGTCAAAGCACATAATGTTATCCATGTTTCATTATTGAAGAAATATGTACATGATGTTAATCATATAATTGATTGTTCTGTGATTCAGGTGGAACTGGAGGGAGAATTTCTACTAGAACCCCAATGCATATTGGACAGAAAGGAAACCCCACTCCAGAACCGAACCATTGCATAGGTTAAGGTGCAGTGGAAACATTTTGGCCTAGATGAGGCTACATGGGAAATGGAGGATGCCATGAAACAGGCATATCTGATTTTGTTTACATCTGTACATGCAGGTCATGTTGATAGATAGAACATCAAGGACGATGTTCCTTTAAGGGGGAGGGAATTGTAACACCCTATTTCCCCCAGTCTGTAAAAATAACTTTACTGGCCAAGTATTGTGGCAAACTCAAAAATGTGAATGTGTGATGTGAATAGACCTTGTGAAAAAGGTCGATGAAAGTGAACAATATTATGAATATATATTGCAGGACTACTGAGAGGGGAATATGCTGAAAAAGAGACCACGATAGCTGGATAAAGGTGGTGGAAGGCACTTGGAATGGTGGCGTTAACTTCCACTGAAAACCAATACCGTATTTGGTCATCACTGGCCCGGAGAACCAAGAGCGGCTTGCTGGGCCGAAATTAATTACTCGCAGGTTGGTAGGTGGATGGCTCCTCATGCGTAATGAGGGATGGGGGTAAAATCACCCATCCATGGGGTCCTGACACCTGACCACCGCGAGGGAGATCGTGCCACACACAACCTCGCCAGAAAGGAAAAAGGCAGGAGGAGTGTGCGATCACGGGCAGACGTGAGGGAGGAAGAACTCTAGAAAAATATGCAGAGTGGATGATAGCGGAGAAGAAGGAGAGTAACCTTTATTCTTGGACACTGGCAGACAGAGACATAGTCTCGCAGTATCGTGGTCTCAGCTCGGGGGTGGCTAGTGGTAAATTTGTTGGGAGTCACTGAGCCTACGGTTGGGTGGAAACGAGCACCCCTCTCAGCAGTTGCAACACCTCTGGTGTTTTTCTAATAAGTGTTTTGTCTCTGGCATCTTGAAATATATATATTCTGACATTTATGCTCATAAGCTATGAAATTGTGAATGATTTCAGTGCAAGAATGTCTGTATGGTGTTTTGACCAGTACTAGTAGTTGCATGTTTATAATGGAAAGACTACTTATGGCTTATGTTTTCATAAATCGCTATTTATATGCATACTGATCTAATTCAGACTTCACGTCTAGTTCTCGAGAGAGAGATACCCTTATCTGCCTCAAATAGTACCCTGGGTAAACCTCCCCATAGAGATACCCTCTTAAAAATCCCATCAAGAACCTAGAAAGAGGATGTGAAGGCGCAAGGCCTTAGTAACCCTGCATGAGGAGGAACAATCCTCTTGAAATCCTGAGATGGCTATGTAGGGATAAGTATTGTTTGACAGGCGAGATCCTGTGGGAAGATCTGCGGTCACTCACGACCGTTAGATTGGAAGGAGAAGAGGGGGCGTTAAATGCCTCAACCCCTTTCCTTTGTTTTCACAAGTAGCAAGTAGAGATCGAGTCCCACTCAAGTCCTAGACTTGATGAAGGAGAGAAATAGATGTGTTGAAGACTCTTTTAAGAGTCAAACCCAGGAGAAAGAGCACAAAGCTCCCAAGTCCCTCATAGTTGACGAAGCTCAGGACAGATAGCACCTGGTCAGATGCACAGACCCTATAGGAATTCATAGAGGTCGAGGAAATCTTTCACGTCTTTAGAGTAGAGAATCCTAGGAGGGATAGTGTCGTTTTGTGCATGGAGCCATAACTGCGCAGGTCACAGAGGAGAAGAAAAGGCAGAGACCTTTGATACTTAAGAAATCTTCCAAGGAGAAGAAAGAGAAGTGCATGCTCAAGGAAGAGCTACAACTGTCGTTAGATTAGCTGGAGAAAAATCAATCTGGGTCATTGAAAATGTACGTCCAGACGTGCGCAGAAGAGAGAAGAAACGGATGGCAGAGACACTTTGAGATAGAAGTGGCGAACAACCGATAACTGTTGGATCTTGCAGAGTTGCAAGGCGGTTAGGGTTGGTGCAGTCCGGAAGAGGTCTGAGTTTAGGATCTCGCATCTCGGGGTTTTGTAAGAAGAGAGCGCAAGGGTTGGGTGCTTCAACCCACGAAGTTGTGAAGTGTGAAACACGAGGAGGAGAATCTGAACCATTGAATCTAGGAATGGGAGGACCGTTGGATCAGAACTTCGTGGAGATATCGTATATCGAGAGTTCGGGGGTTCGGAGGTTGGAAGGGGCCACTTTCGACCATAGAAGTCGCGAAGTGCTGAGAGCCGAGGCTCATGAGAACACGTGGCACATCCATCAGGTGGGGCCCGTGTGGCCGACGGGTGGACATGCATCACCTGGGAAGGAGTCAACATTATGTTGACTTCTCGTGTCTCGGAGGTTCGTGAGAAAGGAACACGAAGGCTCGATGCCCCAACTCGCGAGGTTGTGAGTTGCGAGAAGTGTGAAAAGGAAGTCAAACCATCGCTGACTTTCATATATCGGAGGTTCACGAGATAGGATCACGAAGGCTCGACGCCCCAACTCGTGAGGTTGGGAGTTGCGAGAAGTGAGAAAAGGAAGTCAAACCATCATTGACTTTCGCGTCTTGGAGATTCGCGAGATAGGATCATGAAGGCTCGACGCCCCAACTCGCGAGGTTACGAGTTGCGAGAAGTGCGAAAAAGAAATTCAAACCATCGTTGACTATCGTGTCTCAGGACTGTTAATGGATAAATCCGTGAGTGCGGACACAAACCGATCTCCCTAGATCCACCTGGATCTAGAACAAAACATGACAGAATATACCGCTTTCCCTAGATCTAACTATTGAATTAAATTGGAAGTGAGAAGAAGATATGTACCTTGTAATCGCTTCCTTAAACTCTGTTGTTCCTTGCTTCGCTCTAGCACTCTTGTGCGGTCAATATCAAAGCAACACAAACCAACCAAAGTGAAAGCAAATAATATATCCAATAGCTAATCTATACATATGATCAAGGAATTATGTAATAAAGTAGATCTCACTTTATGGGAAAGAAATATATTACTGTATTATTAGTGAAAAGAGATTACAACACAGGCCTTGATGTAGTGGGTCCCTTCCAAATGTCCTTAGTTCCCCACACACTTCTTGCTCCATAGATTATGAGACCATAGATCTGATAATACTCATCTATCTTGACAAAGCAAATCTCAAGCCACTCCAACCAAGCTAATAATTCCAAGCCAAACAAAAGCTCAAGCTCATCCAAGCTACACAAAAGCCCAACCTTCTCCATAAGAACTCTTCTCTTTATAAGTTCTCCATGAGAACTCTTCTCCTTTTATAAGTTGAAGAAGATAAGGTGAGGAGGTTAGGATGATCCCACTAAATCATGAAAGCGAGTAAGATCCAAACCATTCGGATGCCACCTCACCAAAGAAGCTTCTCCTTCTAGAAGATTCAAGAAACCGTACGTTTTTCCCACGTGCTGGAATGTTCGCACCCTAGCTATATAGCAACCTACTAACTGTTCGCACCCTGGCTATATAGAAACCTGCGAGAATTTGTCATTCTCGCACCCTGCCTATATAGCAACCTGCGAACTTCCTTTTTTATAAGGTTTTTTCATAGGAAAATGCCATTTCTTTTCTCAGGAAAAGTTCTTCTTCCTTCTCTCTTCAGGAACTCAAGCCACTGACCCCCTTCTGAAGGCAACAGATAGGTTTACATCATTAACGATCATAGGGATGACGAAAATAATGTGTAACAAGGACTTCGGAGAAGAAGAGCATGAGAGCTCGACGCTTCAACCTGCGAGGCTGCGAGTAGCGAAAAGTGTCAAAGGGAAGTCAACTATCGCCTTTCGGGGTTTATCAGAGTCGAAAAACTCGATGCTCTGGTAGCACCAAGTCATGAAGAGCGAAAGGACGCCATACTGGTTAGGCCTGTGGCCATAACCACCAATAAGATGAGTGAGGTTAAGGGATGGAAGGGTCTGTATCAGGTCCCGTAGGGACTGGGGGAATTCTATTCTTCGGAGAAAAGAAGAAAAGGGGCAAAAAAGTTTTAAATTTTCGTAGTGGGTATCTGACACACTTGAAAGAGAAGAGGGCCTAAAGGTCGTTCCAAAATAGAATGAACCTTAATTCAAATATAACACCTATGAGGAAGAATTCCCCTCCCAATAATGTCTGTGTCCTCTTTGGGTGATCCATCCAATGATGAAGAAGATTGGCAACAACGCGGTGACAATTTGTATCCTCACATAGAAAAATAAAGCAAGTTCCACATCGAAAGTGTCACAATGAGAGGAAGTTTTAGATACCTAACCTCCCTAACCCCTCACATATATAGAATAATACCTTTTCTATGTAATAAAGGTTGGCATTAGTAAATAAGGCCTATATAATAATGTGAACAAGTCAAATGTAAGAATGCTTGATAAAAGCTTCCACTTCTAGAGAGATCTTCCTCTAGAATGTTATTTAGAAGATATAATTAGTATAAATAGAAGTAGAAGATATGGGAAAGTCTTGTCTTGAGAATTATTGCAATAGAGATCTTATTTACTGGAGGTTTCCCCCTCGAAGAGGCAAGTGAACTTGGATTTATATCAATAAAGGTATCATTTTTGGTGTTGTGATTCTCTATATTTTGTTGTTTTGCTAGTATTTGTTGCAATATTTATATTTATGCTTCTTATAATACATCTGGTACCTTACAAGTGGTATACAGGCACTTTCCTCTGCAAAAATTGTGGCACCTTTCACCAATAACCCATTTTTTTATGCAGACCCACCAGCCCCATTCATATGTTTCCCTTTCACCGTGGCCCAAACCTGCAACAAAGAACTTGAAAAATTCTGCATTTCCCTGTCATCTTATATCTCCACGACCCAGAAGGAAATGAGGCAGATCAATGCCAGTATATCCACCATCAATTCCTCCATTCATTCCACCATAGAGGCCAAAGTGGAAGACATGAAATAGGACATCAATTCCCACATAAATTGCCAACTTGAATCTTTTTCTGCCAAGATCACTGAATTATTGAATAATCCCAGAGGCCTTAACTCATCTGAAAAACCTTATAACCCAGAAGGTGTTTCTTCCTCCAACTCCTAGGATTTTTCCAACCACCATCATGATCTACATCTTCATAGAGTGGAGGTGAACAAATTTGATGGCTCATATATCACTCGATGGGTCACTCATATGGAACATTACTTGTCCTTGCAAGGCATCACCGATGAGTTGGAAAAACTTTGTTATGGTGTCCTCTATCTGGATCTTGAATGTTGGAAATGGTGTAAAAATTCATGCCAAGGGTATGTTGCTTGCACACGTTTTGTGTCCGAACTTTATGAACTCTTTGACACTGACACACACCATTTGGGCCATTTGACCAAGTTGAAACAATCTGGCACCATGGAAGACTTTATCATCATTTTTTAGCATTTGGCTTTCAAAACGGAGGGCATGTCAAATGCCTTCTTCAGGGAATGATTTATTAGTGGCCTAAAGGATGAAATTTAAGCCCAGGTCCTAATGGCTCACCCCTAGACTTGGTTGGAAGATACTAAATGTGCCAAGGAAGAACAACAAGTTGTATCTTGCCAAGAAAAAAAAAACATATTTTATTCCTTGCCATTGACCCATCAATCCTACCTCTTAGGCCACTCCCATCAAGATCCAAAAATTAACTTAGGTAGAAATGGTTGAACGCCAAATCAAGGTCCTTTGCTATAATTATGATGATATATTTTTGGGGGAATAAGTGCAAAGAATAGAATCTTTTTATGGCTATTTCTAAGGATGTTCCTGATGAAGATGTTGGTGTTTCCCCTATTGAAGAGATACCGCAAGTAGTTGATCCTACCTTTCCCTCTTATCCTTCAGAAATTGAATCGTTGGTTTCACTGAACACCCTCACTGGATTATCTTCTCCCCAAACACTCGATTTAATTGGCTACATTAAGCATAGGAAAGTCATCATCCTAGTTGACAGTGAAAGCACCCATAATTTTCTTCATCATTGCATTTCCCAAGAAATCAATTGTTATATATGTGCAGTCAACACTTCATATCATGATTTCCAATGGTGGTTCCATGAAATGTTGGGGGCATTGTGAAAATGTTTACCTACAAATTTCTCAGTAACACTTGAAATCTCATATATTTTCTATAGATATGGGAGGTTATGACATTTTTCTTGGTGTTAAATGGTTACGCACTCTCGGCCCCGTTACCATGGATTTTAAATACCTCACCTTGAAATTCCAATAATATGGACAACAATATAAGTTCCAAGGCATAACAAGAGGCTCACCTAAGATCATCAACTCCTACCAAATGGAAAAGCTAGTAAAAAAAGGTCATTTTGAAACTATTTCCCAACTCTATTCTATTCAAGTCATTGAAACACCCTCTATGCATTCTGACCTCCAATATATACTCTCCTGACACTAAGCTATTTTTAACACCCCACATGAACTTCCCCCTTCCCTTGGCATCCATGATCATTTCATTCCTTTAATATGAGATAGTGTTCCTCCCAATGTTTTCCCTTACCATCATCCATTTTCCCAGAAAAATGAAATTGAGAAAAATGTTCAAGAATTTCTAGAAGCAGGTGTTATCCATTTGAGTACCATTCCCTATTCTTATCCAGTAGTCATGGTACTCAAGAAAGAAGGAACTTGGTGCATGTGTCCTAATTTTCCTACCCTCAACAAACTCACAATCAAAGACAAATTTCCCAATACTGTCATTGATGACCTTTTGGATGAATTGAGTGGTGCTTAGTACTTTACCAAACTTGATCTCCATTCTAGATACTACCAGATACACATGAATGAAGAAGACATTCCCAACACTGCATTTAGAACCCACGAGGGTCACAAAGAGTTCTTGTACATTCCCTTTGGCCTATGTAATGCTCCCTCCACTTTTCAAAGACTCGTGAATCATGTCTTCTGTCCTTTCCTTCGTCATTTTGTCTTAGATTTATTTGATGATATTCTCATCTATAGTAAAACTTGGCAATCCCATCCCGCCCATCTGGATCAAGTTCTCCATATACTATTTAAGCATCAAATGTTTCTCAAACAGTTTAAATGTTCTTTTGGATCCTCTAAAGTTGAGTACCTAGGTCATATTGTAGGCAAGGATGGTGTACAGGTGGATCCTAATAAAATTGAAGCTATGAAGGATATTGGCCTCACTCTGAAACTCTTAAAATATTGTGTGGTGTCTTGGGTTTAACGTGCTATTATCTCAACTTTGTTCATAATTATGGAAAAATTATTGCTCCTCTAAGTTCTCTCCTTAAAAAGAATGCATTTAGTTGGACTCTCAAATTTGATCAATCCTTCCACGCCTTGAAAGAGGCTATGTGCACAAATCTTGTCCTCACACTACCAAACTTTACCCAGACTTTTTTCTTGGAATGTGATGTGTCAGGGAAAGGAATTTGGACAATTCTCATGCAATATGGTTGACCTTTAGCTTTCACTAGAAAATGACTATCAAAGTGACATTTGGGCCAATCAACCTATGAAAAGGAAATTTTGGTTATTCTACATGCAATGGATATCTAGTGTCATTATTTATTGGGGAAAAACTTTCAATTAAAACTGATCATCATGCCTTAAGTATTTTCAAGAACAAGGAATCTCATTCCCATAGAAAACAAAATGGGTGACAAAACTATTTGGCTATGATTATGAGATCATTTACAACAAGGGAAAATAAAATGTGGTTGTTGATTCTCTTTCAAGGAAATATGAAGATGAAGGGTCCCTCTTTTCCCTCTCTTTCATTGTAGCATATTGGCTTCAAGCAGTTCACTAGGAATAGTTGCAAGACCCCAAACTTTCTAGCTTGATCCAACAATTGCAACATGATTCTCAAGCTTCTCCAGGGTAATCTTGATACAATGATGAGATTCAATATAAAGTTTGCATGTATTTAAGTAAGCAGTCAAACCTTAAATCCATTGTTCTTTTTGAGCTTCATGCTTCTCCCACAACTGGGAATTCAGGTTTTACCAAAACCTATGAGCATGTCAAACGTTCTTTTTTCTGGGAAGGTATGAAACAGGAAATTCACACATTTGTGGTTGAATGTGATACTTGTTAACACAATAAGGGAGAAACCATGAAATCTATAGGAACTCTCCAACCACTCTCAATTCCACCTACTATTTGGATGGATATTTCTATGGAATTCATTATGAACCTACCTAAATAGAGCAATAATTCATTCATCATGGTGGTAGTATATCGTATTTCAAAGTATCCTCATTTATGTTCTCTTCAACACCCATTCATGGCCTCCACAATGGCTCAAAATTTTATGGACAATATCTTCAAACTCCATGGCATGCCTCATTCTATTGTCTTCGATTGTGACCCAACCTTCACCAACAATTTTTGGCAAGAATTGTTCAAGATCCAAGGAAACCAATTACATCTAAGCACTTCCTAGCATCCTCAAACTGATATTGGATAAAGTGAAGTTGTCAACAAGTTTTTGGAAACATATTTGAGGTGTTTTGAGTCTGACTAAAAAACTCAGTGGACTTAGTGAATACCCATAGCTAAGTGGTGGTGCAACACCTCTTACAATACTTCCACTCATATGACTCCCTTTGAAGTGGTCTACAAGAAAAATCCACCTTCGATTCTCTCACACATGCTAGGTGTTGGGACAAGACTTTTTGGGACCATTTTTGGAATCTACATAACATGTGCAAAAGAAGGAAACACGGTTGGTGCAATTCCAATGATTATAGCACACAAAGGAAGGAAGACAATTGTAAGTCGTTAGTAATTTTGGTCCATCGAAAAGGGATAAGCCCTAATGTAATTGTATAAATATGTAAGGGTTTTTGGGATAGAGTATAAATGAATGTAGCGAGAACACATGAGTTGAAAAATGAATGAGAATAACATGTGAGTGAGTAAGGAGAGATAAGTACACACTATAGGTGAAAATGTAAGAGTGAAGAGAGACATATACAAGGATAGGAGAATGACAAGGGAATAATGTATAAGTGCAGTGCATATATTTTGTAAGAGATGATTATGAATAATATAAGAATCCGGTCATTGTGGATGTAGACCATCTTGAGTGAACCAAGTTAAATCCTGGTGTATCTGTGTTATGATGTGTTTATTGTTCTGTTTATTTTGCACATATAATGAATGTTTGGTTGCTATAAATTTTGTATATGTTATGATGGTTCGACACACATGATAAATGGTATAATGAACTAATGCTAAGTATAATGGTTATGAGAACTTCCTCACATCCCTTCGTGATAGAAAACAATCGTTTCCTGTAGTCCCCATAGATACCTCGGGTGAGACTTCACCTACTTGGAGGGTGATATCGAAAGGGATGGTATCTGATGGTTTTGTTGGTGAATTAATGTTGAACCCTGGGTCTTCCCACTATGAGCCAACCAGGATTTGTGACTGAGGGAAATGTGGAGGCCAACTAAGGAAGAAATTAGACAATGATTAGAGGTAAAGGATCATGAATTTTCCAGATATCATAATAAGAACCCGTGGATCATTTCATATCAGTGGTTACAATGGTATGTATTTACAGACTTACATGATATTTTCTTTATTGATTTCTCAATATTCTTAGGTGAGTGGTTACAAAAGTTAGCCGAAAATAATGGAACAATATGCACCATTGTTTCGAGAAATTGGACCCCTGAGTTAATATGGAAATGCAATACTATAATTAATTGGATCTCGCGAGCAATTGATTTCTAGATGGATAGTGTATTAGGGGGTTATGTCACTACGTTTTCTATAGATCGTACCCAAATATATATAGTGATGTTGAAAGAGAGTTATTTAAAGGTCCGTGTGAAAGATATTTGAAATCATTGTCTACTTGGATCAATATGCCACTCTGTGACAAGGGGGTTATTGATCTAGATTATTTTGAGAACGACATGAAGGCGAAAATATAAAAGATATATAACAATGAAATACAAAAAAATATAGTAGAGAACACAAAAATACAGTGAAACCCAACTTCTATTAATGAAAAGATAGAAAAACATTGTAGAACACAAACTGGTAGAATGGGGTAGCTTATCTCTAAAAAGAAAGATATGTTGGCTATGCTTCATTCAAAAGAAGCACACTCCATTGCATGCTTAAAGGGCCTCCTTCAACTCAATTATATATGAGAGAGTGAGAGGAGAAAAATTCCCATGATGTATGTGGGATAAATTAATCTAAGTTTATAAAATGCCATAGGCATGTAAAACACTATGATTTATCGGGTGGTCACCCATCCCAGTACTACTCTATCCCGAGCACTCTTAACTGCGAAGTTCTAATGGGATCTGATGAATTAAATCTATGTTGTAGGCATGTACATAAGACCACTAGGAAATCATTACATGATGTCTGTAATTAACGAATGAAGATGGTATTATATTCCATTCCCTATCAAAAGGGTGAATATCATGGTTTATCAAAACTATAGGCTAGAAATTTTGATTCAATGGAAAAGGTGGTTGGCCACCAAGATCCACCTGGATCATTATTTTCCCCTTAGGAAGCAATGGCCCCCATTATGTCAAGTTCCCTCGGGAGATGGGGAAACTTCTGCTAAATCTGAACCTCGGTGAGTCACTTTCCTTGTTGAAGTAGATGTCCTGCTACTACTTTTCCTATGGAAGGATGCCATGAACATGTTGGAGGTGTTGGATCCATTCAATATATATGGTTTCATGATCTACCTTGGTATTAGTGTGGTAGGACTCTGTTAGGGAAGATGTAGGAAGAAGAGCTATATCAATGGGGGTTGATGGTTGGAACCCCAAGCACAGCTTAAAAGGGTTGTGGCCAATAGAGCTATGTTGAACATATGGAAGACTCTCATTCTCTTCCCACTTCTCTATAATCTCATTGATCTTCTTCTGCTGGATAGAAACATCTTGGACCAAGGCTATAGTGGTCACAGTGACCTCCTGTTCACCATTGGATTGGATTGTGAAGAGGGAAAACTTTGTGGTGTGAGAGATTACTTTGTGGCATTGTTTTTCTGAGATCAATGGAGTGGAAGTAGTTAGAGCTACCTCTAGTACCCTATAGATATAACCTTATAGAATAACAATGACACTGCGGGGTCAAGACTCATAGATAGTGTGATGTTTCCACATATATAGTTGTCCTAAAATAACATCAAAAACTTCAAGTGGGGAAACATCACACACTACCTCATACTCGAATGGATTGAGGCCATAGGACAAGAGGCATTGTTGGCTGAGATGGATGTCTCATCCCCAGCTCAACCATCCGATGGTGTATGGTTGGGGGTGTGGATGAGTCATATATTCATATTTTTATCTAAAATGGAACTTGATAGATATTTAATTGACATATTCAAACCTAATCAAAATTGACTTTGTCAAAAATACACCTTATAAAAAGGAAATAGGGAGAGAGTGAAGGTAGGGAAGGAGAGGTCCCAAAATTGGCCTCGTTGCATGTAATAGTTATTCTTAATGGAATCCTTCTTCCCCAACGCTTTCTCTCTTTCTCATATTTTTGTGGTGTATTCATCTCATGGATTTTCATCAATGTTCTTGTGATTAATTTCATGGAAGATTTGTGTGTTTTCTCTCCTCCTCTCTCGACATTCAAGCCTTCCAAACCTTAGTCCTCAATATATGGATCAATCGTATCAGAGAAGGTTATTATTCCATGGGAACTAGGGTTTGAAGCATATTTCAGGTTCAAATATTTTCAGCAATATCCAACCTCCTTTTGTCACTCTCGGCATCCATTTGTTGGGCCATACACTGTAAGTATCATAGTTGGTCCATAAACATTATAGGGTTTTTCTTCCCTCAAAACTTCATTCACCATTACCAGAGCATCCTTACATGGATTCAATACATCCATTGGTCTGCAAAATTTTCATAAATTTTGCAGGGTTTCCATGTTGCTCACAAAGGTTCCATGGCCTCTACAACAACCTAGGCTTCTCTACTAACCTTTACAATCATTTGTGGCCCTCTGCAATTGGTTCTCTCATATTCAACACTATTGTATATTCATGGAAGCATTTTATGGATTCAAAAATATACATACAAAATTTGGAAGCTTGGGAGACCTCATTCCTGCCCTTTCTCAGCTTACCCACAAATGTATGGCTGCCATAGGAGCACAATCATGGACCAAATACAGGGAAGCTATCTTCTGCAAAATTTATGCAGTTTCCACGACCTCTGCAAATAATTTCAAAGGGAAAAATATAGACCATTTTAAATGATTCTCTGTTAGCTAAAATGGGTTTTTTACGGAATTTCATTTCATTTCCCTATTTGTGAGATATGGTCAATTAAAGCACCAAAGGTTTGTAGAATAGTGTGGTTGCGCATCCCTTGAGTTTCAGGTAGAGTTTTCTCACTCCACATGCTAAAAACAAGCAAGTGTATTATATCAATGGAAATATCTCTTTGATGGATCAAATGGGTCTTCAAGGGAATTTGATTTCATCATCTGCATCAAAAGATATGAACAAAATTGTAGCCATAGGTCTGCCACCATGAAAATAAGGTTTTTTCATTTCAATTTTTTATTCTTTTTGGATTTATTAAATCCTATTACTAGTAATAGTACTCCATATTGAAGGAATACCACACACTGAGGAAAAGGAAAAAGATCATCAAATCAATTCAGCAAAAGGAGATCCAACACATCCCAGTAGCCCGACTCAAGCCAGACTCTGTGTCAAACCCACAACCATGTGTGTGTCTAAGAGATATGAAACTTTTTCGTGAGCACTTGTAGTTAGTGAAGGAAGTTGTTGCTCCTGAGTTTAAACTTAAGGCTTCAAAGTATAATGTCAAGGCATCCAAAATTAAAGAGATTTTTTAATATAAAAAGAAGATCAATACTTTTAGGAAAAAGAATCTATGGCTGATTTCTAAGATGTCTTTGCCTAGCTTCCCAACTTTCGAGGACACTTATGTCTTGTTCAATTGCTTCCCATGAGCGCTCAATCTCAACCCTGGTATTAGCAATCTCTAAGATGGTATTAAACAAGGTTAAAGCAATGCTGGTCTGATCTTTAAGACCATCTCAATATTGGGTTTCCTTGCAACAGGTACAGTCATGGAGAAAAGAAACGATCAAAGGATTTGTTGTTTTTAGTATTTGCTTTTTCTATTTTCAATTAAACGAGAAAATTGAATTAATGGTATAACAACTCAGAGGTCATTTTTCGTATCTGAGTTAAATTTGAAAATAATGAATGCAATGAGAGAAAAACATAAAGTTGTTAAACAAAGAAAGGCATCAATCACGAAAGAATCTTACTCTTCTACAGAAGAAGAAAAAGATGATGTAACCTTTAATGAATCATAAAATGTAGCAATCTAACTAACTCACGGGTCTTGTTTTTTCTAATAGCAAACACAGAGGAAAATCTGTAAGTAATTAGATAACTAAATGAAACATATAACCACAATAGAATTTGTACTAAATTGTGATCAGGAATTCATCAAAGACATATGAATAAAGATGATGGAATATGAAAGAACAGAAGAACACATAACTCAAAATTGACGAAATATGGAGTCTCTGGTCTGCAATTGTATTAATTCTCAAAGAGGAGAGATTTCTCTATTACAATCGGCAAGAAGCAAGCAGTCTTTAGCCTTTTGAAACTATATTTATACAAGAGATTCTCAACCCTAGGCGGTTGGAATTCTTGTTATTCCTAGGTAATAATGGTTACAAAAATGAAAAGTTGAAATATTTCATTTGGTTCTTCTTTATCTCCTTCTTTTACCAGCAGAAATAGATATGCACCTATTAATTTATTGATTCTTTGAGCTACTCCCTTTACTTTGTTCAAAACATTCGACACACCTGCTTAAAAATTGTACTAATAATCTAGAAGGTTTTGTCACGTCTTTTTCCTCAAAAAGATATAACTTCTTTTGTAATTGTGGCAACCTGTCTTGTATCGTTTTATCTTCAGAAATCATTTACTGTAGTTGTATATTTGGTTTTACTAGCCATATATCTATTTACGCGATGTCAACCTTCTTTAGTTGTGAAATTTCAGCCTGAGCTTCCTCTAAGATTTCTTTTATGTCAAGTTGATGCTTTACAATGTCGATCTGTCCTAGTATTTCAAAACAATCATTCTTTCCGAGGCCTAGTGATTCTTTGTTAAACAAATGAAAAATCTCTTCACAATCCTTTTTTATTTCCTTTTCCGTTCTTTTACTCTCGGCTATATTGGCATCCCATGTCTTTAATATTATATCACCTCTGATTTTCTCTGCAACAATCAATCTAGGAGTTCTAGGAGTTATAGATATTTCTTCTCTAGTGGATGATACGACCGCTTTTTGGAAAGTGGTTCGGGCTGCAGTAGCCTCTCTTTACCTGAAATCAATATTGTCCAATGATTGGTTTACTTCCCAAAAATTATCTTGGATGATTCATACCTTAGCAAAAAGGCTCTGTTGTGCTATTTCCAGTTTCTTTAGCACTTCCAATGCTTGAGCCTGAAACAATGCTATATCCACAACCATTTTCTCAGTGGAACTAACCTTGCTTGTAATTGTTTTATCAACTCATATTGTTGGATCATTTGTCTTTCACTCACTTGCATCGTCTTATGCATCTCGTCAAGACTATACTTAATTTGTTGGATCTCTTCTCTGTCGTTGTCTCTATCCTGTTCGATTTATTTGTTGACCCCGTTTTTGATGTTCCTTTCTACAACCATTATCTAACTCTGTAATTGATCTATCAATAGATTCCTCTGTCTCAATTGTTCTACCAGTTTGTCGAATGACCACTAATTTTTCGTAGCAAAGGCGCTTAGTGACCCAGCCATCTCCTTGGAAAGCTCTGAATCGTCTAAGCCATGCCTATCAAATATCATTCTTTTCCTTTTGGTTACTACCCCTTCTCTGTGTTGTGATTCCCTTCTGACTATGGCTCTCCTTTGTGTGCTAAAGAAAAAGTTTGAAGAAGGTATCTCTTCAAGAGGGATCAAGGTAAGATCACTTGCATATATAACTTCTAGACTGGGAGATCCGAAACTTGACTGTAGAGGAGTTAGTGATGTGATAGGACTGCCTACCTCTGTGAATTGTGTTCTTTATATTGCTCTGGAGGTATCAATAGGAGTAGCTGGAAATGAAGGAGGTATCTCTTGATTCAGTTTCAGAAGTGTCTCAGATTGAACCTTTGTTTGTAACCCTAGGGATCTTGTCTGCGAGATTTCTAATCCTTGTGAAGACACTTCAAGATTCTTTGGGGATTCTTTGGTGGTCGGTTTACCGGAAGGCTTTGGTTCAAAACCTGGAGGTATGGATTCCTGTTCCAGAGGATTTATTATCGATTCTCCCTATAGTATCTTGGGAAAACCACTCCATCTGTGCCTTTGGAAAGTGAAGAAGCTAGCCTGTTGGTCAGGGGGTAACGTTTGGACTTTGTCTTATAACTCCTCATAAGCTCCGATTCCCTTGAATATATCGTCATAGGGGAGTCTTCATGTTCATATGTTTTCATATTACATTAGGTGATTTCCCACGATTTGATATGGATCATTCCTTCTGAATTTGACGTCTACCAGTTTAACATCTTCTAAAGTTGCAGGCTCTACCTTGGAATGGCCAAAATCCAACAATGAAAACTTTCCAATCTGTAGAGGGAAAACTGGCCAGAATTTCTTCTGAGCTTCTTTTAACTCTTTGCCAATGCCTCCTATTACTGTTTGGTAAGCCTTCTCTGCATACCAATCTGTCGGGAAAAAAAATTGGGAGAACGTGAGGGGGAATTGAGCATCTGAAAACCATGATATATGAGAAATTCTCTTCAATAAACCAATCTGCAACTATTTTAAGACTTTCCATAATTTGCTTTGAAATCCGAGGGGTTGGATAGCCATATAATGTTTGATGAACATGAATCACTACATTATGATAGATTTCATAAAATAAATCCTTTACCTTTTCCTCCCATAGTTTAGAATGATAAAAATGGATAGGTTCTGCACAGGTTGGGTTCCATCTCCAATTCATCAATGGAAATGGGATCATCAAATAGATGGCATCCATGACATACATAGACATATAAAATGAGGCAGGTTGGATTTTTGACTTCGCCATTTGATACTCAGAAATTTCTCTGGCTAGGTTATCTAACAGTATCTTAGCCCAGTCGAAAGTGAAACCCTTGGCTGTCTCATGCATGATTGATACCCATTCTACCGGGAAATGAGTATGGATTTTCCTTCCGAAAATTCTACATAGCATCATGGCTATATAGACCATGTATTCATTTAATGATGTGGTGGAATGAACACCATGAGAATGAGCTCTGAATTTTCATGGGATTCCCCACCATGTTTTAACTATATCTGGGTAGGTTTGGTCACATTCTGCACATTCCTTTTGTTGTAAGTCTTCTACGAATGAAACATTATAAATATATTTGGGATCAGGGGATAGATTGTACATTACTTGGAGGTGTTCTGGCCTGAAAGATCCAACAACGACCTTTTGGTGATTTGTGATGCTCCTGGTCTGCACATCGGTGTTCTCCAAAGCCTAGCTTATCATGTCATTGTATGGCATGAGCTTTGGCCATGTAGCTATTTTATGAAGCTCAAACTCTACTATAACTCTGAGTTTAGTTCCAATCTTATCATTCATTTCATCTCCAGAATCATCTGGACAATTTATGACTTCGCGCTCCAAGATTTCGAAAATCTACATCCAGGACCTAATTGAATCTACAACATGTGGCGTGGTATCAAACAGAATGTCTTCGTTTGGATTTGAGCCTTTGCCGTCCTCATCGCTCTTATTCGATGTTTTTCTGGGTGCAATGATGCCTATAATAAAACGCGAATACCTATTATAGAGGAGAATGCGTAAGCTTTCCTTGAGTAAAACTTACTACTTTGCTGAAAGTAAGAATGAAATTTGAAATATAAAATTTTTATTTTCTTTCAGTTTGCATTAATTTGAGTGTGTTACTATGGTTGATGAATTTATTTGTTTTAATGAGGAGGGTACATATGGAGATACGCACCTTATGCTAGAAAATATTTTCATTGATCCATAATAAATATTACCAAATTTCTGCGTTTTGAAACCGAGAGTTTTCGATGTAACAACATTGAAATATCCTGAAACGCGAATGTGCGAAATAACAATTTACATTGTTAATTTTCATTTAAGAGTTAAATTAATTGTGTTTAATACCTTAATGCTTTTGGGACCTCAGGGTTCGGGGTTTTTTGGATGTGATGAACAATGATTCCCCGAGCAAAAATACGACAAGACTTAAATACCATTAATCATTATTATCATTTAATTAACCCATTTTAATTTTAAACTAATTTCACGACTTCGCATATTGGTGTTTTGGGATTCATTGTATGCTCAACTGTTTGTATTGTGAAACCCCGAAACTCGATACTTTGAAAGTTGTCTTAGTACTTTGACTTTTTAAATAAAGGGCGGCTCAATAATTTGAAAAGATTTTGGACCATTGGATTAATCAAAAGATTATGTTAATGGTAGTATCCAAGTTTGTGCATTTCTCATTAAACAAAATGAAAAAATTAAAGTCTAAGGTTTTTTTAGAAAAATATATATGTTTCAACATAGGCTCCATCTAGGGATCTCATTTCCTTGCGAGACGATAAGAACAGTAGACCGAGTGCCTTTATTGGGTAAATGGGGTCATTATTGCAGCTCTGTGAAACACATTCTAAAAGAAGACACACAAAAGGACTTGGAACTTCATCCATATCTCTGAAAACTTTCAAAATTTAGTCATCAATCTTGAATTCAGGCTTAAAATGCTTCCTTTTCTTAAAACTGATTTTAGAATTGCTTGAGAAAATCAAAACAACCTTAATCGATTTATCAGACTTTGTTCAATTTCATTCGCATCAAGATAAAGTGATTTAAATGTTTTAATCAGGGAATCCCGTGTTAGCTTAGAATGTAAATCTAGCCTGAAAAAGGAAATAGTTGCCAGAGTACGCTATAATACATGTATAACAGCCTTATAGATATCATAGATATTGCTTCACTACCAAAGAGCCTCATCAGTACCCCAGTGAAGTCACCTAATTTCCATGTTGAATTTCCTTTCACCACTTCAATAAATAATTTTTCATTTAAATGCCGAGATGAGGGAAATCATTGAATGAATTTCCTTTCATCATCTCCTTTTGGACTACATGGGAGTAATTATTAAGTAATTTCCTTTCACCATTTTTCTTATATTTTAAAACATGAAGTGGGGGAAATCAATTTGTATATAATAAAATATACCATGGATGATATCAATTTATATTTTAGCACTAGAGGTATGTTAACTCACTTTGATTACTCTGGACTTATCCTCTTCTGACTATTAAAACACCTTTTCTTACCAGGGAGTTTTCATGGGGAATTTTATTTTCCAGGGATTTTCCTTGAGAGAATTTAATTAGTTTAAGTCTAATAAAGGGACTAAATAAATTTGGCCTAACTCAAACATACTTTGTATTTCAGTTAAAGTCAGGAATATCATTAGAATTCTTGTCTATTCTCAAGTCGAAAACTTGTTCTTAAGTTTTCAGAGTTAAAGTGAAGCTTTGTCTCTTCTTTGAAGATCAAGAAGAAAAGATCTTTTTTATAATTTGTTTGTTATATATATATATATATGGCATAATTGTGTAACCCTCTGACTGTAAATTAGGTGGAAATATCAAAGTAGATGAAACTTCTGACAAACTCACTAATATCTTCTTGAAAATTTTAGCTTGGGTTAACAGGGCAAAAGTTCATACCTCATATTTTTCTATATTTTCAGCTAAGCAAACTGTTAGTTTATCACCTATTTTGCAAGAGATTCAATGCGAGTATTGATTCTTGCTAGAGATTATTACTATGTTATCAGCCTGTATCTTGCAATGAGATGGATCATGAAAAATGTTAGGAACGCTTTGCTGATTGGAAACCTATATTATTATTCTTATTATTCTTATTATTTATTTTATTTTTTAATTTGAAATCAACTAACGTGTTTCTATTTACAATGAAAATAAAAACTTACCGAAAGGAAGGAAATTATAACAAAAAATGAAAACCAAACCAGTATGTACAACGAGAGTTTGGAACTGTATTACTGCATGAAATGCTTGAGGTAATGCCCATTGATAGGGGCGTTAAGAATATTTTCGTCAAGATTTTCTAACAAAAACGCATTATTTCCTTCAGAGGATGAAATTTTGTATGGTCCACACCAGATCTGGTCAAACTTACCGTGCTTTCTCGCATTTTCTTTCCTGGCTTCCCACTTTAAAACCAAATTACCAAGGAGAAATTCCTTATCTTTATCTTTTTGGACAAACAAGGATTTCATGTTATCCTGATACTTCTATAGTTTCCCATCTACTTCAGCCCTATTTTGTTGAACTTCAATCATTTGATTTATTCTTTTGGTGATGTCATTTGGTTCTTCTTTTGAATCTTACCAGAGTTTCGTTACAGGAAGCGTAAGATTTATGGGTAAAACAACGTCAGTACCATACACCATCTGGAATGGGGACATTCCGATGGATCTTTTTGTGCCTATTCTGTTAGCCCATAAATCATATTTCAAATGTACATGCCATGCTTTCTTATTTTCGGTCAACAGTTTTTTAATTATGGTTATCAAGCTATTGTTTGATGACTCGGCTAATTTGTTTCCCTGTGGATAGTAAGTTGTATAATGTCCTAGTACAATGTTGTACTTTTGAAAAAAACTTATCATGGCCATGGATTTGAATGCTTGATCATTATCAGTAACTATTTCCCATGGACAACCAAATCTTGATAGAATGTTCTCTTCCAAAAAAAACGGATCACCACTGCATCTATTGTGTTTCGCATAGGAATGGCTTCTACCCATTTGGTAAAATAATCGGTGGTCACCAAAATCCACTTATGTTGAGTGCTAGAATGTGGATTTATTTCACCAATGAAATCAATGCCTCATTGTTGAAACGGGGCTTCATCTTTAACTAGAACCAGAGGCAGCGTAGGAATATTTTTCTTGCCTACGAACAATTGACAGGGGTTACAAGCTCTAACTTTAGCGTTCACCTCATTGAATAATTTTGGCCAATAATATCTGGCTCTTAGGATTCTATAGGTTGTTTCTCTCCATGTGTGATTTCTTCCACACACTCCTTCGTGAAACTCATTTATAAATATCTTTGTTTCGGATTCTGTTAAACAACTCAATAAGAAACCCAGACGATCCTTCTAATATAGTTGACCATCTGCAATACAATATTTCACTACATGCAAATTCAACATTCTTTCTTTAGAAGGGGTCATGTCACTTAGGCATTGAAGAGTCAGTAAATAAGAAACTATGTCACTATACCAAGATGAGGAAGAGAACTTATCATGGATTTGAGTTGTAGGCATTTGATCGTCGAACTCTTCTATATTTGGAATTTCTTCATAATCTTGTGAGTGATTTATTCCAAGGGCTTTGAGATTATATTAGGCTAGTAGCTTAACCAAACCCTGTCCTTTGACAAGTTTTGTCGGTTTCACTTCTAGATCAAACTTTGAATTTTAGCAAGCCATATGCCCCTCCTTCCATCACTGTCGGGTTGAAACAATATATCTTTAATGGAACTGGTGGGTACATATGTTATGATTTTGGAATGTAGCACATAAGTTCTGAAATATTTGAGGGCTTTCACCATTGCATAGGCTTTCTTTTCCAATATATCATATTTGAGTTTAGCATCTCTGAGAATTTATCTAAAAAATGCGATTGGTTGCTCGAAACCCTCATCATTGTTTTGTAATAGTACGACCGCGATAGTATGTTCAAAGGCAAATGAAAAAATCAAGAATTCTTTTGTGTAATCTGGGCTTGCTAGAACCGGTGCTTCACCTATAAACCTTTTAATACGTTCGAATGACATTTTGGCTTCGATTGTCCACTTGACCTCGTTGTCCTTCTTGAGCATATCTATAATCAATTTTACAATTTCAGCAAAGTTTGGGATAAATCTTCTCAAGAAATTAATTGTTCCTAAAAATGACTGAATCTCTTTTCTATTCCTAGGAATATTTATAGAATTTATAGCTTCGACCCTTTTTGGATCAATTTTAATTCCATCTTTAGACACTATATGACCCAAGAGTTTACCTTCCTGCATTGCAAAATGAGATTTCTTAGGATTCAAAGACAAACCAAATTTTCAGCATTTCTCGAACGTCTGTTTGAGGTGTGTCAGGTGCTTTGCATCAGACTTAGAAAAAAACAGTTAGATCGTCAAGATAAATAACAACGAACTTATCTCTTTCACCGAAAAAAGCGATGTCCATAGCTCATTGGAAAGTGGCTCCTGCATTCATTAAACCAAATGGCATTTTATCATACATAAAGATGCCCCATGGGGTGGTGAATGTGGTTTTCTATTTATCGTCCTCATGGAATGTAATTTGATTGTAGCCTGAAAATCCATCAATCATAGACATTCTATTTTCCCCTACTACCTTTTCCAGCACGTGATCCATTTTAGGTAAGGGATAGTTATCTTTGAGTGAGGATCTATTTAAATTTCTGAAGTCAACACACAATCTGATTTCACTGTTTTTCTTCCTGGCCAGGACTAAATTAGCTACCCACTCGGAGTATTTGAGTGGGACAATAATCTTGGCATCTAGAAGTTTCTTTACCTCTTTTTCTATCATGGGAAGTAATATAGGATTTATTTGTTTGAGCTTCTGCCTGAATGGTTTGACACTCGGCTTCAGAGGGATTTTGTGTTCAATTATGGTGGTATCATATGTACTTAATTTATCATAGAACCAAGAAAAAACATCCTTATACTATTTGAGCAACTTAGCATATTTAATTTTTATTTCAGGAGGAAGGTATTTAGATAATTTTACCAACCTAGGAGTTTCCTTGGTGCCTATATCACAATCTTCAACTTCTTCTGGCTAAGGTTGTAAAGTAGACTTCAAGGGAATGTCGTCATGATTAAATAATCTTTCCAAGGGAATTAGACCTTTGGGGATCTGATTATTTTTCAGTATCAACATACGGTGATTAGCAATCTTATCTTGAAACTCTTGAAGATCTTCTCCTTCCTACATAATCCAAACAGGGTCATTCTGATTTTCTTGTTCAATATGTGTTTTGGCAAAGTCATCCACCATTTCTAGGAATTGTCTAATTTGTTCATCATCTTCAAAAACCTTCCAATGTTGTATATTTTTTGGTATTGAAGGTCTTTGCCTCATTTCTATATGATATTTTAGTTTGAAAACAGTAGGAGGTGGAAACGTTGAAGTTGCTTTGGTCAATGAATCTGCCTGTTGATTTTTTTCTCTGGGAATGTAGTGAACATTAACCGATGAGAAAAAGTTTTCAATCAGGTCCCAGACACAATTTATGTAAGACCTTAACCTTAGGTGTCTAGCCCGGTACTGACAATTTATCTATTTTATAATCAATTTTGCATCACCGTATACATCCAAGTTTTTAATTTTCAATTTCCTAGCAGCTTCTAATCCTAAAACTAGGGCTTCATATTCGCATACATTATTGGTGTAATCAATGTCCCACTGTAACCTATAAGAAAAAGGGATAATGAATTCATCACAAGGTGCCACAAACAACACTCTAGCTCCTACTCCTTCACAGGACGAAGCACCATCGAAATACATTTTCCAAACTCCAGTACTATATACATCTGTATTTGGTTTTTTTGTTTTTTCTTTTTCTGTACAATATTTTTCTATACATTCTTCTAAATCATCATCTATTGATAAAATACAATTTTCTAAATCTTTATCTGCGATATAAATAGGGTAGTTATTCAGATTTAGCGGATCACTTACTGTAAATTCTAGCCTTGTCTCTCTGTACAAGCGGGTGAACTATCCATCGAAGACCGGAATGGTAGTGTATGTCATATCTAGTTGGAGGGATCCTCCAAGTTTAGCACCCCAAGACCTGGATAACAACATGCCATACTTTGGAGGTATATCAGCAACAACCACATCCATCAGAATACTTTTTACAGGAACCTGCGCAAGATTAAACACTAAATCTTTAATCATACCCATACATTTTACTTTTCTCAAATCAAAAGAATACAGATCTCCGTATGGTTGAGTAATTTCAAGACCCAGTCTATCCATAATACCTTTTGGCATCACATTGTGAGAAGCTCTAGAATCCAACATGCAATTATGAAGCATATGATCATGTATAGTTAACATAATATAGAAGGGAGCGATGGTATCTCTAGCACCTTCAAAGTGTGGACCAAAGATTATATTCGGTTTATTATCTTTGAAATTTATAACGCCAGCCTGACTTTTAGTATCTAGAAATTTTATCATTTTGGCAATTTGTTTCTTGTATGTAGGGTTTTTGTTAGTTCGACTAGAGGTATAGGGATATTGATTTTATTAATATCATTCTCTAGATTAAAACTTCCTATGGTCCTATCAGCCTCTCTAGTTTGGATTTCTATTTCCCTTTTTTCTGATTTATTAATTTGTGTTTCTTTTGTTTCAATTGTTTTCATATTAGTAGTTGGTGTTTCTGTTGCTTTTGTCTTGGTAGACTGTGTGTCAGCAACCTTGGTTTTAACAGTGCATCTTTCAGTAGCTTTTAGAGTTGCCTCGTCTGTTTCCCCTCTCGGCAAGATTTTCTTCAATGGGGCAGTTGTGACATTTTTGTTTCTAGGCCTTCGATTATATTTTTGTTGAAGCTCGGCCATTATATTATAAGTGATTCCTTGGTAAGAAGAATCGTTTGTGATATCCATACTCTCATCGTTATTATACCAACCTTCTGCATTTAGAGATTTTTCATAATCTTTTCTAGTCAAATAAAGTTCTTGACAATCATCGCCAAGATTATTGATATCTTTCTCAAACTCCTCAAAATTTCGCATGTCTTCTCCTCCTATAAAATTTTCATTCTTAAAGGGGACTTGAATATTTTGTTCTTCATTCTTAATTTGTCTTTATTGTATTTGAGGGTTAGGATTCCTTCTAAAATCCTTTCTAGGGAACTGATCATTCTTTGACTTGTCCAATTCCATTCTTGAGATTTTATTCGACAATTATTTGATTATTTTAGTCATGCCATCCATCTTATCTTCTGAGGATCTTCCAACTCTGGAAGGTCCTGCTTGTTCCCTGAATAGTCTGGTTTCTTTATTTCTCGTTTGAAATTTGGCTTTGTATTTCCCTGATGCCATCATGTTTGACTCAATTTCCACAGCATAATCCTGCATTTTGGTGAGATCGACAGACCTTCTTTCTCTCAACAATAAAGAAAAATCGGGGTTAAAATTTCCGGCGTAAGTTACTTTTGCAACAGGTTGGGAAGGTTTGACCACAGCTGGAATCTTGTTATATAATTTGTTAAGTATTTGAGTGAATTCAAGAACTGTTTTTGAAGTTTTCTTTCTTAAAGCTCCAAACTCGGTTAGATGGTAAAGGTGATCTTTTCTCTCTCCCCATTGTCTGAGAAAGGTTCTTTTTAACTCGTCATATGATCCTATGGAAGCTGTCGGCAGTCCTCGGAACCAGGTTCTCACATGTCCTTCAAAATTTTGAAATAGAAGTCTTGAATAAACATCCTCGTGTTTAATGCCAAGGATATCAACAAATTGATCGAAGAAATTAATTTGTTCATTCATGGTTAAATCCCCCTCTCCTGTGAATTTCGGTAGGTTTTTCATGGAATTTTCAGGTAGATCATGGAGAGCAACTGGGAGGACCAAAGGGAAATACCTAGCAGCTAATTTGGAAAATATTCTAGGGGGTGGGGGTGGTACTTGATCACCTCCTCCTCCTCCTCCAACACCACCACCACCTCCATCACCACCTCCTCCAGTCACATCCATTGATAATTTAGAGGGTGAAACTTGGAGATTATAGAGAAGACTTCTAAAAATGTGTGGTGACCCTTCGGTTGTGTCTGGATAAAGAGGAATAGTTTCAGGGAACTGATCGTCCGAGGACAGGAAATTAGGAAAATGGGGAACTGGAAAAAGAGGACTGGTTTCTTCGGACTCACATGATGTGTACACAGGAGAACCAACAGGAGTCAAGTCAAGGTATAAAGTATATTCTTCTGAACTTTGATAGTTTGGAAGTTGAACTTCAGGAACTGATAAAGTGTCAATCGAAGAGGGAAGTGAGATAGATCTTTTACTTCTATTGGTAAAGGAGACAATTGGAAAAGTCTTGGCTTTAAGCTCGAGTAAAGCCAACTCATGTTCTAGGGTTTTGATTCTCGATGGATGTTTCACTGAAAAGGAGTTGGGTGGAACCTTCTTGTGAAGATAACCACTCAAGTAGACCCTTAGTATTTGACTGCGTAGATTTAGGTTGATAAAGCTTATTTTTTGATGAAGTAGTCTGTTTAAGGTATCTTCTTGGTTTCAAAAGTTTTTCAGGATCGGATACAGGCGAGGTATGTTTATTGTCTGGATTCTTTCTAGTATTTTTTCCATTAAATTCCAACTTATTATTTGTGGAGTCACCAAGTGAAAGATAAAAATTAGCCTTATAATGTATTCAATCTGTGTTCACTATCAAAGAAGGAAAATTACCAATGTTGTTCTCCCAAGGAAAAAATAACTCTGATTCTTCGTCCCTGGCAACGGCGCCAAAAATATGGTGTTCCTAAGTTTATACTTAAGGCTTGAAAGTATAATGTCAAGGCATCCAAAATTAAAGAGAGTTTTTAATATAAAAATAAGATCAATAATTTTAGGAAAAATAAGCTATGGTTGATTTCTAAGTTGTCTTTGCCTAGCTTCCCAACGTTCGAGGACACTTATGTCTTGTTCAATTGCTTCCCATGAGATTTCAATATCAACCCTGGTATTAGCGGTCTCTAAGATGGTATTAAACAAGGTTAAAGCAATGTTGGTCTGATCTTTAAGACCAGGCTCAATATTGGGCTGCCTTGCAACAGGTATAGTCATGGAGAAAAGAAACGATCAAAGGATTTGTTGTTTTTAGTATTTGCTTTTTCTATTTTCAATTAAACAAAAAAAGTTCCTAAAATTTAATTAATGGCATAATAGCTCAGAGGTCGTTTTTCGTATCTGAGTTAAATTTGAAAATAATTAATGCAATGAGATAAAAACATAAAGTTGTTAAACAAAGAAAGGCATCAATCACGGAAGAATCTTACTTTGCTACAGAAGAAAAAAACTATGATGTAACCTTTAATGAATCATAAAATGTAGCAATCTAACTAACTCACAAGTCTTGTATTTGCTAATAGAAAACACAGAGGAAAATCTGTAAGTAATCATATAACTAAATGAAACATATAACCACAGTAGAAGTTGTACTAAATTGTGATCAGACATTCATCAAAGACAAATGAATAAAGATGTTGGAATATGACAGAACAAAAGAACACATAACTCAAAATTGACGAAATATGGAGTCTCTGGTCTGCACTTGTATGAATTCTCAAAGAGGAGAGATTTCTCTATTACAATCGGCAAGAAGCAACCAGTCTTTAGTCTTTTGAAACTATATTTATAGAAGAGATTCTCAACCCTAGGCGATTGGATTTCTTGTTATTCCTAGGTAATAACGGTCAAAAAAAAAGAAAACTTGAAACATTCCATTTGGTTCTTCTTTATATCCTTATTTTACCAACAGAAATAGATGTGCACCAGTTACTTTATTGATTCTTTGATCTATTCCCTTTACTTTTCTCAAAACATTCAACATACTTGCTTAAAAATTGTACTAATAATCTAGAAGGTTTTGTCACGTCTTTTGCCTCAAAAAGATATAACGTCTTTTGTAATTGTGGAAACCTGTCTTGTATCGTTTTATCTTCAAAAATCGTTGACTGTAGTTGTAGATTTGGTTTTACCAACCATCTATCTATTTGTGCGAATTCAACCTGCTTTAGCTATGAAATTTCAGCCTGAGCTTCCTCTAAGCTTTCTTTGATGTCAAGTTGATCCTTTACAATGTCAATCTGTCCTAGTATTTCATAACAATCATTCTTTTCGAGGCCTAGTGATTCTTTGTTAAGCAAATGAAAAATCTCTTCACAATCTTTTTTTATTTACTTGGTCGTTCTTTTACTCTCGACCATATTGGCCTCCCATGTCTTTAATATTATATCACCTATGATTTTCTCTGCAACAGTCAATCTGGGAGTTCTGGGAGTTATAGATATTTCTTCTCTAGTGAATGATATGACCACTTTCTGGAAAGTGGCTCGGGCTACAGTAGACTCTCTTTCCCTGAAATCAATATTGTCCAATGATTGATTTACTTCCCGAAAATGATCTTGGATGATTCCTACCTTAGAAAAAAGGATTTGTTGTGCTATTTCCAATTTCTTTAGAACTTCCAATGCTTGAGCCTGAAACAGTGCTATATCCACAACCATTTTCTCAATGGAACTAACCTTGCCTTGTAATTGTTTTATCAACTCATCTTGTTGGATAATCTGTCTTTCGCTCACTTGCATCTCCTTATGCGTCTCATCAAGACTAGACTTAAGCTATTGGATATCTTATCTGTCATAGGCTCTAGCCTATTCAATTTCTTTGTTGACCTCATTTCTGACGTTCCTTTCTACAACCATTATTTGAATATATAATTGATCTATCAATAGATTCCTCTGTCTCAATTGTTCTGCCAGTTTGTCGACTGACCACTTATTTGTCATAACAAAGGTACCTAGTGACCTAGCCATCTCCTTGGAAATATCTGAATCGTCTAAGCATTGCCCATCAAATATCATTCTTTTACTTTTGGTTACTACCCCTTCTTTGTGTTGTGATTCCCTTCTGAATATGGCTCTCCTTTTTGTGCTAAAGAAAAAGTTTGAAGAAGGTATCTCTTCAAGCGGGATCGGGGTAAGATCACTTGCATATATAACTTTGAGACTGAGAGATCTGAAACTCGATTGTAGAGGAGTTAGTGATGTGAAAGGACTACCTATCTCTATTAATTGTGTTCCTTCTATTGCTCTGGAGGTATCAATAGGAGTAGTTGGCGATGAAAGAGGTATCGATTGATTCAGTTTCAGAAGTGTCTTATATTGAAACTTTGTTTGTAACTCTAGGGATCCTACCTACTATATTTCTAATCCTTGTGAAGACACTTCAGGATTATTTGGGGATTCTTTGGTGGTCAGTTTACCGGAAGGCTTTGGTTCAAAACCTAGAGGTATGGACTCATGTTCTGGAGGAGTGATTATCAATTCTCCCTGTAGTATCTTGGGAAAACCACTTTGTCTATGCCTTTTGAAGGTGAATAAGTTGGCATGTTGGTCAGCGGTTAACGTTTGGACTTTGTCTTGTAACTCCTCATAAGCTCTGATTTCCTTGAATATATCGTCATAAGGGGAGTCTTCATGTTCATATGTTTTCATATTACATTGAGCTAGGTGATTTCCCACGATTTGATATGGATCATTCCTTCTGAATTCGACGTCTACCATTTTGACATCTTCTAAAGCTACAACCTCTACCTTGGAATGGCCAAAATTCATAAACGAAAACTTTCCAATCTGTAGAGGGAAAACTGGCCAGAATTTCTTCTGAGATGTTTTTAACTCTTTGCTAATGCCTCATGTTACTGTTTGGTAAGCCACTTTTCTGCATACCAGTCTGTCAGGAAGAAAATTTGGGAGAGTGTGAGGGGGAATTGAGCATTCGAAAACCTCGATATAAGAAAAATTCTCTTCAATAAACCAATCTACAATTGTTTTAAGATTTTCCATAATTTTCTCTGAAATCCAAGGGGGTGGATAACTATATAATGTTTGATGAACATGAATCACTACATTATGTCATATTTCATAAAAGAAATATTTGACCTTTTCCTCCCATAGTTTAGAATGATAAAAATGGATAGGTTCTGGACAAGTTGGGTTCCATATCCAATTCATCAATGGAAATGGGGTCATGAAACAGATGGAATCCATGACATACATAGAAATATAAAATGAGGCAGGTTGGCCTTTTGACTTCGCCATTTGATACTCAGAAATTTCCCTCGCTAGGTTATCTGATAGTATCTTAGCCCAGTCGAAAGTGAAACCCTTGGCTGTCTCATGCAGGATTGATACCCATTCTACTGGGAAATTAGTAGGGCTTTTCCTTCCAAACATTTTGCATAGCATCATGGATTTATAGACCATATATTCATTTAATGATGCAGTGGAATAAACACCATGAGAATCAACTCTGAATTTTGTTGGGATTCCCCACCATGTTTTAACTATATCTGGGTAGGTTCGGTCACATTCTTCACATTATTTTTGTTGAAAGTCTTCTACGAATGCATCATTATATATATATTTGGGATCATTGGATAGATTGTACATTACTTGGATGTGTTCCGGCCTAAAAGAGCCGACACCATCCTTTTGGTGATTTGTGATTCTCCTGGTCTGCACATTGGTGTTCTCCAGAGCCCAGCTTATCATGTCATTGTAGGGCATGAGCTTTGGTCGTGTAGCTATTTTATGAAGCTTAGACTTTGCTATAACTTTGAGTTTAGTTCTAAGCTTATCATTCGTTTCATCTTCAGAATCATTTGGGCAATTTATGACTTCGCGCTCCAAGATTTCGAAAATCTACATCCATGACCTAATTGAATCTACAACATGTGGCGTGGTATCAAACAGAACGTCTACGTTTGGATTTGAGCCTTTGTCGACCTCATCGCTCTTCTTCGATGTTTTCCTGGGTTCCATGATGTATGTAATAAAACGTGAATACCTATTACAGAGGAGAATGCATAAGCTTTCCTTGAGTAAAACTTACTACTTTGCTAAAAGTAAGAATGAAATTTGAAATATAAAATTTTTATTTGCTCTCAGTTTTTATTAATTCGAGCATGTTACTATAGCTGATGAATTTATTTGTTTTAATGAGGAGGGTACATATGGAGATGCGCACCTTACGCTAGCAAATATTTTCATTGATCCATAACAAATATTACCAAATTTCCACATTTTGAAACCGGGAGTTTTGGATGTAACAACATTGAAATATCCCGAAACACAAATGTGCGAAATAACAATTTACATTGTTAATTTTCATTTAAGAGTTAAATTAATCATGTTTAAGACCTTAATTCTTTCGGGACCTCAGGGTTCGGGGTTTTTTGGATGTGATGAACGGTGATTCCCCGATTTTCGAAAAGCAAAAATACGACAAGACTTAAATACTGTTAATCATTCTTATCGTTTAATTAGCCCGGTTTAATTTTAAACTAATTTCATGACTTCACATATCGGGGTTTTGGGATTCATTGTATGCTCAATTGTTTGTATTGTGAAACCCCAAAACCTGATACTTTGAAAGTTGTCTTAGTACTTTGACATTTTAAATAAAGGGCAGCTCCATAACTTGAAAATATTTTGGACCATTGGATTAATCAGAATATTATGTTAACAGTAGTATCCAAGTGTGCATTTCTCCTTATTAAACAAAATGAAAAAATTAAATTCTAAGGTTTTTTTAGAAAAATATATATGTTTCAACAGAAGCAATGATAGTAGTAAAGGTAGTCATAGTAGTGGAATTAGTGAGACAAACCAGAATCGATTGATGACACCGACGAAGAATACTACATATTACACAATGGCAAGAGTAGACCCCACTTTGGGAATGTATGTCTTTCATGAAGCAAGGGCAGAAGATCTAGAACAACACATGTTTTTCTGTGAAGCAATATGGACTGTGAAGAACGTCTAGGATGATTATGCAAAAATCACATAGTTAGTGATGACATTCAAAGATCATGTGTTTCTCTAGTATATGAAGTATCATTCCACTACACATGTCAAACAAGTTGGAATGTTAGAAAACATAAGGAAATCTATGTTAAAGGAATTTCGTAAACCGAAGTCTAAATCACGATGTATTACATAACCAAAAGAGATTAAGCAATTGCAAAATGAATCAATATGGGATTTTGACAAGATATTCAAGATATTGATGGATCGATTGACCTTCCAGATTCCAGGTGAGAAGCATAGGGAATGGGTCATTAAGGTATTTTTACCACATATATGATGCCCCTTGATGCAATAGAAGATTACGTCGTAGTCATGAGCGTTAGAAATATCCATGAAACTGGAAGCATCCCATGTAGGAGAAAATGGCATAGGGATGGCTCGGGTTTAGTCATAGTTAGTAGCATTGAAAATTCAGTTGCAGGAGCTAGATAAAGGGAAATAAAAGTGTGAAGAATTCAGATGCAGAAAAGAAGAGTATCATAAGAACGAGTGTCCAACTTTTAGAGAATATTTGGCTACAAGAGCCCCAAATACCTTGGTCTTGGGAGGAGGGTTGTGCTATGAAATATGTAGAAAAATGGGTCATCACTCAACTGCATGTCCTTTGATGTAGAAGTATCAGATCACTTCCAAGAACTTATTTTATAACTTTTTTAAGTCTATGGGACATGACAAAAGGAATTTTGTGCACTGGATCTATTGAGAGAATGCACCATGGATGCATACAAAATTCAAGGGGAAGAAGGATCGGAAGGAGGGGTACCACAATATAATACTCTGAGAGACTACAATCAAGGAGGAAGTAGTGGATTCATAGGTCAGGGAAGAGGAGCATTCAACAGAGGAAGAGGACCAATTATATGTTATAATTGTAACCATCCTGAGCATTTGGAACGAAATTGTCAGAATCCTTGTACAACATGCACATACTATAGACAACTAGATCATGCAATGGAAAACTATCTGCAGCTAATCGAAAAGTGGCAGGAAAAGAGGAACCAAAATTTTTAAATGATAGAAGCAGAAGAAAGTGATGATCGAACAAGAGTAGTCGCAGTTACACGTGAAGGAGAAAGAACAAGAGCCGATGCGATGAAAAAATGATTTCAGACTGACTAGTGGTTCAGAAAAGAAGCAAAACCACCTCTGAAGTTTGACCCGTGAAGAGAAAGAGACACATGCAAGCAAGGAAGGAAGGAACTGCTAGAAACAAAATTGTAGCATCAACCTCGCAACCTATGTATGATAGACCACCTGTGTATGACATGCCTCCATCCTATGACCACTCAATGATAGAAAGGACAATTGAGAAGGTAAGTACTTTGAAAAATTTCTTAAAGAGTTGTTTAGAACTGATGAAGGATGAAACTACATTGAATGCACTGCGTTGGATGATTGACCAGTGCGCGCAAGATAAAAAAAAGTACCTAGTGCACAACAAGCAATTAACCAGGTACAACACAAGAAAAGGAGGAATATGGAATTCTGACTTAACGCATAGGTAGGATACTATGACATGGATAATATCATCTTGGATATAGGATCTAGCGTGAATTTCATTCCAAATAAGACATGGGAAATGATTGGAAAACCAAATTTGATCTGATCACCTATTCATTTGAGGCTAGCAAACCAGCACAAGATTGTCCTAATTGGAAGACTGACATGGGTGAATTTTAACATCGATGGAGTGCATAGCACAAAATATTTTGAAGTAATCAATATAGTGGATGGTGGAAAACCTTATCCATGTTTTCTTGTATTTGATTGTGATTTTGATAATCAGACCATTATTTATGTGAAAAAGAGACAACTGATCTTTGAAGTAGTAAACTTGAGAGTTACTTCACCATTGGATCCCACAGAAGGAAGACGATATGTGGAACTAGCAAGGGGAAAAGAACTAGATAACCTTTAAAGTATGACCACATAGATGGATGAATATATTAATCCTATTGTTGAAGGTGTACTTACATGGAAAAGTATCAGTTCTTGTGCACGAGATTCAAAAGAAGCCCTGGAACATTGGCAAAAAAGGTTACATGAAGTATCCACAAGGAGAAGTTCTCATGTTACCTGTGCATTTTGCTGGATTGGAGCTGAGGTATGTGATCCCCTAAAGTATAATGGACTAACAAATGTAGATATTTTTGTAAGAGAAATTGAATTGTAGATACTAGATCAACAGAGATTACGAGCTCTAGATATTGTGTTTAAAGAAACTCTTGCAAGATGGTGGGTTGCGCATAAGAATATAATATATAATTGGCAACAATGCAGATGATTGTTATAGGTCAGGCTCAAAAGAGAAACTGAATATTTTGCACAGAAGTATACTGGGTTGAGTTGTCTTATAAATATTCTTACATAGCTCACTGCAACATGGAGCTCAGTACCTAAGAAGAAATGGACACACTTGTTTGTACACACTCTAGATATGATTCCAAAGAACTAGTACTTATAACTATAAGTACACAGAGTAAAAACAGTCTGGGAAGACTTGACTCGCAAATTTAAGGTAACTTTCAAGTTTGAAGACTATGCCCCTTCGTTGGACACATTTTTGCAGATGATCAAGACTAATATATTTACATTAGAATACTTGACGATACATGCACCTTTATGTAGTGCGCCTAGATATTTTTTAATTGTTCAAGAGTTTTTGGAATGGTATAATGTTGTTGGAGGAGACCAGGAGGACGAAGACCCAAAGAATTTGAAAATACCAGAAACTAAAGGAGAGAACGCAGTAGAGAGTCTAGAGATTTAATCTATCGAGTATGCAAAGCCATTGAAAACATGCAAAATGAATATTGGTACGAAGGATAATCCCAAGTAAATTAACATTGGAGATTACTGGAATGAATAAACTGTCGAGAAGATTGTTGATTTACTGCACAAATACCAGGACCTTTTCCCGACTACATTCTCAGAGATGAAAGGGATTGTTGGGGAGCTAGGGGAGTTGAAGATTCCTTTGAAGTTGGATTCCAAGCTAGTGAAGCAAAGACCATATCAATTGAACCCAATATATAAGCAGAAAGTGAAAGAAAAAATAGATAGGATGTTGGAAGATGGGATTATTGAACCTGTCGCAGAGTTAGAATGGATCAAATCTGTTGTTCCTGAGTTTATACTTTAAGGCTCTAAAGTATACTGTCAAAGCATATAATATGAGTACAGAGAGTCAAGGTATACAAATTCAGCTTTGAAGGATAACCACTATGGTTGGTTTCTTAACTGTCTCTGTTGAGCTTCCCAGTTTTCTTGGATGCTTATGTCCCGTTCAATGGCTGCCCATGAATGTTCTAATTCAATCCGGGTGTTAGCCGTTTGCAATATAGTGTTAAATAAGTTTAGGGCAATGCTAGTCTGATCAGAAAGGATGGGTTCTACGTTAGGTTGTCTTAAGGCGGGCATAGTCATAAGGGATAATGGTTGGAAGAAGGTCTAAAACTTTATTCAATAGAGTGTGTTTCTTTCTGATTTTGATTATAATAGAAATATTTCAAACATAGATTAATATTCAACATATCAGAGGTTGTTTCCTGTTCCTAAATTAGATTTTAAAGACATGATAGTGATGAGCGAAAAAACACAAAACTGTTTAACAAAAATGAGGCATCGATCATGGAAGAATCTCACTTTGCAACGAGGAAAGACAAAAGACAAGAGGACTCTAATGAAACACAAAACATTGCAACCTAAATAATCTATAGGTATTGAACCTGCTGACAATAAGTACAGAGGAAAAATTGTAAATAATTAGATAACCCAATGACTTTGAACCAGTAGTAAATATTATGCTAAATTATAGTTAAAATTTCATCAAAGATACACATAAGAAGAAATGCTATGAGCAAAAACAAAGAGAACACATAGCTTAGGATTGAAAAAATATGGAATCTCCACTTTGCATTCTTATTAATCACTGCAAAAAGTTTCTTGCGTACAATGGCCACCAAAAAAGCCCGTTCTTAGTCCTGAAAATTTACATTTATACAAAATTTCCAATCCTTGGCGGTTGGGGAATCTCTAATTTCTAGGAACTAACTATTTATCATAAATAAGATGACAACTGTTTTACATGATTTTCTTTATCTTTCTTTTATTTTTATAGCTACACTTTTCAAATCGGTACTTTATTGCTATGTTGAAGACTCTCCTTCTTTTTCTTTGACACATTCGATTCATTTGTTGAGGAAAGGTGCAAACATTTTGGGAGGCTCTGGAAAATCCTTTACTTCAAATAGATATGCCTTTCTCTGTATATTTGGGAAATGGTCTTCAACTGTTTTATCTGCAAACTTTATTGACTGCAATTTTAAGTTGGGCTGAATCAACAACCTATTGATCAAGGTGATATCCATTTCTTTTAGCTGTGAAATCTCCATCCGGATCTCACTTATGTTTTCTTTAAACTTTAATAGGTGTCTCGCAATATTTATTTTCCCTAGAAGCCCTACGCAATTTTCCCTTCCGATGTTTAATGACCTTTTGTCTAAGAGATTGAAAACCTCTCTGCAGTCGTCTTTGATTTCTTTGATTATTCTTTTGTTTTCCATTATGTTGGGTTCGCATACTTTGAGCATAATGTCACCTCTGGTTTGCTCTGTGGCTGATAATTTTGTAGTTTTGGATGTCTCTTCGTTCATTGAACATATGATTGCCCTTTGAAGGGAAACCCTTGCTGTTTTGGCTTATTTTTCCTTTAGGATGAGGTTATCAAGAGAATTGCTTGCTTCATGGAAGTAATTCTGGATGATCTCTATCTTGGAAATCAACTTCTGATGTTCAACATCTAAATCTATATGCACTTCCAGTGACTGGGCTTGGACAACTTTCATATCTATGACTAGACCTTCTATTGACTTTAATTTTGTTTGTAATTGATTTATGATTTCTTCTTGCGTTTGACTTGTCTGCACTCTTTCCTCCATCTCGTTGAGGCTTGTTTTCAGGGATTGAATCTCTTGCTTATCCCCGGCTCTGGCTTGATCCATACCTTTATTTATATCTTCTTCAATCCTTTTTTCATTCTCCTTTAATTGGCCTTGTAGATTAGCGATCAGGAGGTTTCTTTGTCTCAGACGTGCTTTCATATTTTTAATAGTGAACTGGTTATCTATGGCTAATGCTCCCATAGAACCAGCTACTTCGGTAGCGAAATCTTCTTCTTCCAATTTCTGCCCATCTACTATGATTTTTTGCTTCTTTACCATGGAATTTCCCCTTTGATGCATTTCCTACTTCAACACTGCCTTTCTCTTCTTACTGAAAAAATAATCAGATGGAGGAATCTCTTCTTTGGAGATGGGCTCAAGGTCACTAACATATAGGGATCCCAACTGGGGGAAACCGAAAGTGGATTGTAATGGAGTCAAAGAAGCAATGGGAACACCTAGTTCTGTAGATATTACCTCCTCTTTTGTTTTGGGGGTATCACCATGAATTGTATATGATGAAGGGGAATTTGGTTTATTAGACACTGGGGGTGTCTGAGACCCTTTTTCCATTCTTGAGTTCTCTACCTTTTGACCTTCTGTTTTCCATGGGGACTTTTCGGTCTCTTCTGGAATTTCCTTTGTATTCTCTTTATCTTGCCCTGCTGATCCAAAACCTGGGGGTATGCTTCCTTATTCTAGAGGCTGAGTTGATGCTTCTCCTATTAATACCCTAGGAAAACCACTTCTCCGATGTTTCTGGAAGTTCAAGAAATTGTTTTGCAAGTCAGGTGACAAAGATTGAAACCTGGCCAACACTTCATCATAACTTATAACTCCTTTGAACGTGTCATCAGAAGGGGATTGTTCATGCTCGTATGCTTTCAGATTATAGTTGACTTTGTGATTACCCACAATTTTATAGGAATCATATTTCATGGGATCGAGATCTAGCAACTTTATCTCTCCTAATGCGGCTACCTCAACCTTGGAATTCCCTAGATTGAGTAGTGAATATTTCCCAACCTGCATAGGGAAAATAGGCCAGAATCTCTTTTGGGCCATTTTTAGTTCATTCGCGATGCCACCTATTACTATCTGATGAGCCACCTCCCTGCATACCAGTCTACCAGGGAGGGATTTTGGTAGTGCGTGGGGAGGGATTAAACATCTGAAAACCCTAATGTAGGAAAACATTTCTTCTATAAACCAATTAGCAATGGCCTTGAGACTTTCCATGAATGACTCAAAAATACGGGGAGGCTCATATCCATACAAAATCTGGTGCACCAGAATCACCACGAAGTGGAAAATTTCGTAGAAGGAATCCTTAGCATTTTCCTCCCACAACTTAGAATGGTATTCATGAATGGGTTTATTTGAGGTAGGTTTCCAACTCCAATTCATCAGAGGGAAAGGGGTCATGAAGCATATGTTGTCCATGATGTAGGAATACATATACAAGGCCACTGGTTGGCCCTTGGACTTTGCAGTTTGATACTCTGTTACCTCCTTAGATAAATTGTCTGATAGGATTTTGTCCCAGTTGAAACTAAAACCTTCAACTGCTTCATGAAGAAGAGGCACCCATTCTATAGGGAAATGTGTGGGGCCTTTCTTTCCGAAGAGTCTACAAAGCATCATGGCTACATAGACCATGTATTCATTTAGTGAGGCTGTGGCATATTTCCCATGAGTATCGACCCTGAACTTTGTTGGCACTCCCCACCAGCCTCTAATTATATCAGGGTATGTCTGACCTGACTCTGTGCATTCCTTTCTTTGGAATTCGGTTATGAATTTAGCATTATAAATATACTTAGGATTAGGGGGTAGCATGTACATTAATTGTATATGTTCCGGGCTGAAAGAACCGATGACGACCCCACGACTGTCCAGAATGCTCCTTGTCTTCGCGTCTGCTCTCTCTAAGGCCAAATATATCATATCATTAAATGGCATGAGCCATGAGTGTGCTACTATCTTGTGAATTTCATACTCCACTATGTCCCGGAGTTTGTTCTCAGAATCGTGCGGGAAGTTCTTAATTTCATAATCTAGATTCTCAAAGATTTGCCTCCAAGATTTGATAGAGTTAATAGCATGGGGTGTGGTATTAGCTATGACATCTCCTTCCATACTTGTTCTTTCAACAATTGCCTCAACTTTATTAGGTGCCCTCTTAGGTTCCATAGCATTCGCACTAGATTGAAAACCTGTTTGCAGACGAGAAAATCTATAAGCCTGGATGAAAACAACTCACTCATGATTGTAAAAGATAAGAATAAAATTCGACATGCAGAGCTTGTAATTCTTTTAACTCATCTTTCAATGGATGTACTGAGACAGACAGTAAGACTTTAATGTTTTAAATGAAGAAGATACGCATTTAAAATTAAAAATCTTAATCCGTCCTGTTACTGATATTATCATATATCGGCGATTTCAACTTGGAGTTTCGAAATGACTGTTTCTTAAAACACCGGACCCCGAAGCCTGAAAGAAGTTTAGTGATTACTAATCTTGTTTTAAAATGACTTAATTCAAGTTTTAGACTTTTTTTTAGAGTTTATGATTTCGCATTTCGGAGTTTCGGGGATCACGTACCCAAGAGATATGTCGTATGCAACCCTCGAATGTGAAAAGCGAATAGCTTTAAATCAGACGTTAATCATATGTATTAAAACCTTAATTAATCAAGATTAGTCGTGATTAAGACTTTCAGAACTAGGGAATCAGGAGTTTGTAGACCTATATTTCAAGAGCACTTTGTTACTGGGAAACCTGAAACTTCAAAAGATTTAAGATTCATTGATCGTGATTAAGGGTTTAATTAATCACACTTAAAAGGTACTTTGCGAATAAGCACATTGGGATTTATAACATTTGTTTTCCCCTTTATATATATATATATATATAAAACAATAAAACCCCTTTTGGAAATTTGGCACCGGGACTTTTGAGTTGTGAACTTCGGAATGACTGATCTATGAAACGCTGAATTCCGAATCGTGAAAGGTTTCATTTTGTCCCCTTTTTTTTTTTTTTAATTTAGGGCGGCTCTATACTAGGCAGGAAAATACGAGTCTTTAGTTAGGGTAAAAAACATACCTTGTTTCTAATAGAGCTCGATGGTGATTTAGGAAAAAAAAAAAAAAAAAAAAAAAAAAAAAAAAAAAACATACCTTGTTTCAACAAGCTCGATGGTGATTTAGGACACGAAAATAGGTGGAATCAGAATTTGTGTGGATCTACGGAAATTGAATGATGCTTGTTTACATGAACCATTTCCTACCCCGTTTACAAATGAAGTTTTGGAAAATGTAGGAGGACAAGAAGCTTACCCATTTACTGATGGATTCTTTAGCTATCACTAGATTAAGATTACACAGGAAGATAGGAATAAGACAACATTTGTGACAAAATGAGGATGATATTAGTATACATTCATGCCTTTTGGATTGAAAAAAGCGCCAACAATATTTTCCCAAGTTGTTGTCACAAATTTTAAAGAATTCATTCATAAATTCCTAGAAGTTTATTTGGATGATTGGTCGGTATTCAGTTTGTTAAAATACCATGTGGAAACTATGTATTTGATGTTGGAAATATGTAGACAATTCTGTATTTATTTGAACTTGAAAAAGTTCATTTTTTTGCGCACCATTTGGAATCTTGTTGGAATCTTTTTGGTTGATCCTGCAAAGATTGTCGATATTGTTTATTTTCCACCACCTACATCAGTGCGACAACTGCAAGCAATATTGGGTCATACGGGGTACTACACAAATTTTATTAAGGGATACAAACGGATCACAGCCCCGCTGGAAAAAAAATTTAAGAAGGAGGTCAAGTTTCAATGGAACGAGGAATGCTAGCAAAGTTTGGATACATTGAAGAAAAAATTGGGTATCACACCAATTTTAGTATTTCCATATTGGAAGAAGGAATTCCATGTCCATGTAGATGCATCATCTATAGCATTAGGCACAATTCTAGCTCAGCCGGGGGAAGGAGGTTTGGACCATCCCATTTCATTTTCCAGCAGTAAGTTGTCGACTACTGAACAAAATTACACTACTATAGAGCGTGATGGACTGGAAATGGTCTATGCACTACATAAATTTAGGAATTATATACTAGGATCAGATTTTAAGATGTATACAAATCATTCTACATTGATATACTTAGTCAATAAGCCAGTGTTGGGGGGGAATTTTTGTAGATGGATATTACTATTTTAAGAGTATGGCTTTGAAGTGATTGTGAAACCAGGGAAATTGAACTCAAGACCTGATCATTTGTCATGCATACTAACAGGGGAAGATGTAGAAAATTTGGATGAAAACCTACTAGATGTGCACTTGTTCGCAGTACAGATGATCGATGATTACTTCAAAATTTTTGTCTAGTTCCTGAGCACTGGAGTAGTCCCACCTAACTTTACAACTATGCAGAAGAAATAGTTAGTAGTAAAGGAAGCAGATTATCAGCTTATAGCGGGGAATTTGTATAAATTAGGTGCAAATGGTATTCTTCGATGATGTGTATTACAACATGAAAGGCCTATGATACTATCAAAGGTACATGAAGGAGTTGCAAGAGGCCACTATGCAGGGAAAGTGACGGCTCAAAAGATTTTGTGTGCAGGACTTTTGTGGCCCATCCTTCATAAGGATGCTAAGGAGTTATGCCAGACATGCGATTTATGTTAGAGAGTTGGAAAACTATCTAGAAGAGACAAGATTCCTTTAATACTACAAGTTACATTGCAGGATTCTGCTAAATGGGAAATTGATTTCATTGGATCGATCAAACCACCAACAAAAAGGTCAGGAAAAAAATATATAATCACTACGATAGATTATTTGACCAGATGGACTAAAGCAGAACCTGTCAAAGATTATAGCACAAACATTGTTGCATGATTTCTCTTTGAGAATGTTGTTACGAGGTTTATATGTCTAAGAATCCTTATGAGTGATCAAGGGACCCATTTATTGAATAAAAGGATTGTCGCTTTGACATACGAATTTCAGATTCACCACAAAAAGAGAACGCCTTATCATCCTCAAGCGAATGGAACAGTGGAAGCATTTAACAAGATCCGAGAGCATGCACTGATGAAGATATGTAATGTTAATTGAGATGACTGGAATTGAGGATTCTTGCAGTGCTATGGGCATATCAGACTACATGTAAGAATCAAATAGGGAAAACACCATTCTATTTAGCATATGGTCAAGAAGCAGTTATTCCCATGGAATTCATTGTGTCAAGTCTATGCATTTTCATGCTAACAAAGCTTACAGATTCTGGTGCATAAGAGAAAATATTGTCAAAGTTAGTGGAACTGGAGGAATATCACTTTGTCACATGATTTCATCAGCAAGTTCAAAAAGTGCGTGAAAAGGCATGGCATGATAGACATATTAAACAGAATAAGTTCCAGATAGGAGACCTAGTTTTTCTCTATGACAACAAATTTTTGCAGCACCCTGCAAAGTTCCATATGTGATAAGATTTTTGATAGAAGTAAGGTGTTATTCAGTTAGAGAAATTGAATGGGGAAATCATGGAAGGGAACGTAAACGGTAGTCATATGAAACTATATAAGGATAGTCATGCTTTCACACACTAGTATGAGTGCATAGTATGTTTACCATAGTATTTTTATTATATTGTATTATAGAGAAAAATAAAAAGAAAGGAAAAATAATAAAAGAGCTTGAGACAAGCCATAATAAACATTTGAAGAGATAAAGTTATAAATTGGGAATTGTTCAAAGAGTCATAAGAAAATGTCATAGAAAGGAAGGAAAACTGAAATACGCACAAAAAGGATAATTCAAGAACTAGGATAAATACCTGCATAGAAGACGGGCTAAGCATTAAAGAGAAAAAAATCATGGAAATATGGCGAGAACGTGTAGTCATAAATGAAAAGAAGAAATGAAGATCTTGATTGGATGGAAAATATAGACCATGATCTATCAAAATATACAAATTTAATACAGAATATGGAAGGAATTGAATGTGAATGCAATCATATGGAACTGATAATTTAGGGTGCGAAGAGGAAGATAAAAACTAGCAACAACTTATAAAATAAAAACAAGGGGTGATGAGTAAGTGTTAGCACTGAGAGTTAACCTCCAACTTCAAGAGGATAAGCCCAGTAACCATTAAAAGTAAAATGTATTGAAATGGTTTGAGTAGGTGGATCAAGGCAAGACTACAAAGAAAGGAAAAGATAACAGAGGTAATTGCAGATCAATCCCTAACTGTTGGGAAATGGAGTCATAAGTATTGTGATTAATGAAGGCATTTAAATTGCCTATCAAAAAAAATGATTAATATGGTGATGCGGAGAAGGAAGACAGAAAGTATCTGAGTGATAAACCATGAAAAATGGGCAATATGACAACAAATCCTATAATGCCTCAGGAATCCATAGATTAGAGAGATGCTACATCCAGACAAGAAGAAAAACAGAAAATGTCTGATGAACCATGAAAGATGGGCATGATGACAGCAGATCTTCTACCGCCTTAGGAATCCATATATCAGAGAGATTACATCTAGTCAAGAAGAAATAAGACAGCATGTAAACTAAGAAGACGGTCTGATAAAATAAATTCAAAGGAATATTCACTAACATAATATTTATGATCCAAGCCCTCAGGCTTACAAACTAAAAAATACATAGCCCTTCTCCTAAAAATATCTCGGCTCTCCGGCCTCTGAAAAAAAAACCCTTACAAAATCTAAGATTGATCTATTTATAATCAGATCATTCCACAACTTTCAAGAGTGTGATTTGGCCATCCCATTCAAAGATTTTGTCTATGCATCATTATGTCAGACTATGTATGTTTCCTCCTACCAGATGCAAATTTGCATCAACATGGGCCTGCAAGAAGAAATCATCAATCATGGTACCTTGGGCTGACAATTCTGTCTCCTTTTCCATAGCTTCCAAGTTTCCTATTTACGGACTGAACTAAGGTTTCAGCTACCGGTCCTTTTTCATTAACTGAATCCTCCTCGAGATCTGGGTGAGGCTTAAAACCTAAGGGATGTCCATGTGTTGTTTTCATATTTGCCATTATATAAGCACATGATTGTGGTTCTGTCAATGGCATTTTGGATCCACACCAATTTTGAGCCCACAATTCACCACCTTCCTCCATGTAGCTCTTTCGCTATACCACGGTTTCAATTACGGACCGCTCAAGAATTTTATCGATCGAACATGTTTCGTCCCCACAATGAAGTGTGGTCGTCGATCTGGTTGCAATATGTGATTTGGGAAAGCCCTTCATTTTCTTCCATGCATCACTCTCGGATGGACCCTGCTCCCTACTGCAAAGATCAACAGTTCTTGTTGATTTGAGATCAACGGTCCACAACTACTTCGGGAGTTCGAGCCTTTTCGATGCATAGCTCTTAGAATCCTCTAAAGTACCAAATTCCCAAAGTGAGAGATATGGTCATGCATGGCCTCTTGATTTGGATGACGAGATTCACTTCGGGATTTCGGGCTTTGGGCCTTTTTCTTCTGCTTGTTCACGCATTTCTCTGAAATGTCGAATTCTCGAAGTGAGAGATCTGGTGACGCATGGCCTCAGCCTTCAATCGATTAGATTTATTTTAGGACTTTGGGATTTGGGAGTTTTCACTCATTCAACTTATTCTTGCTTTCTCCCAGAGTACAAGATCGCTTTAAATGTGTCCCCTGCTGAAAGATCAACAACCATGAGCGATTGGGGGCTCATAACTAGCAGATACTTTAATTTTCCTTATGATCCCCTCAATGTGAAGATGCATGTTCATAGCAGGATTGATATGCATCGTTGATCTGTTGATCTAGAAAGATCAACGATCCTAAGAAATTGTGGGCTCACAACTTGCAGAAACTTTAATTTGTATCCCAATCCCCACAATGCCTCCCCACCATCAATTTCTCTCCGATGAGATATGATGGTCATGACTTAATCTTGTTGATCTTTCTCTCATTCAGATCTTATGGTTGAAAATTGAATCTGTTCTCCTGCCAGTATTTTGAACCCAAAAAGGATTGTGCTTGGATGCTTCCTGTGCAGACCACGGACTTGGATGACCTGCTGCCCTTGACAACTATATGTGATAACATTTGGCTCCACAGGAGATGGCATGCTCCCTGTGAGATGCCAAGAACGTGCAGTTCCAGTGCCTTAGCTTTTGGGTTGTGGAGTCGAGATCAAATACATTTTGTTGAATACAGAAGGCTTATATGTACACTATTCTAATTACAAAAAGAAAAAAAACACATGTGGTTCAGAAGGAGCTTATTTATGTACAATCCTAGATTAACTGATTTTTTACAATGTGCTAGGTGAAAGAAAACTTCCACCATAGTCACCCGGACTGTTTGGTAATATAATTCCTCCTTTCACTACAAATGATCCACAAAAGGTAAGGGAAGTATGACAACATAATGAAAACATTTTTTGGAACAAAATACCCCCAAATGATGATAAGATGAATAATTTTGCAGGCTCCAATTCTTTTGGAAAACTCAACTCCATATATAACCCTACATGATCATAAAATTTATAATAAGGCACGCTAACCTGGTAAGAAATTACCTCCTTTACTTAATTATTTCTCACATGTTTTTTGGTGTTCTCGGAGTGTACAGGTGGATAAAGGATTGATGCAGGTTGGCTAATATCGGGTGATATTTTCTCATTTACAAGTGATGGACAAGAGATAAGATGCACATTTAGCTCTTCCTTTTCTCCTTCATGTCCCTCCCAATGATCATATTCATAATCATCATATATAGGAACCAGGCTACAAGGTTCCAAAGAATCCATGAAGAAGCTCTTCTCTTTATCATCTCCACTGGTATATTCATCAAAAATTGGTTGTTTTTGGTCAGTATTCGAAACAAATTCTTCAACATAAGCAGGGCTTCCAAAAACATATGCTTCATGGACAGGAATATCCTCTACATTTTCTCCATAAGATCAGCAAACAACATCTGCCTTCAATTCTAAAAATCTAGGAAAAAACAAAGAGAAATATTCCCTAGTTCTTTTAACTAGCTTATCATCTATCTTAGCTTCATAGTTAGGAGAAATATCTACTGCAAAATCCAGTTACTCTTCGTCATCAGAAAAATGAAAAGAGAGATGTTGATCTTCATGAACATTAAAAACAACTGATACATCTGATATGATGTCAAACGTTTCTATGTTATTTCTATCATAATGAATATCATTCAACACCTCATGATCTTCATGGTAAATGTTTTCTTCTACAATAAATGCTTCATCACAAATCGAGATTTCATGACTAGTAGAATATTTATGGAGCAAAGAAAAATCATTACAACATCCCTCAAAAAGACGTTCAGATGGAAAATATTCTTTACAAAAGGAATGGAAAGATGCATGAAATTATGTCAAAGAGATGATACTTGCAACTGGGAGAGGTCTACACCAGTCATGAGCAATCCCCTCTAATGAATAACTGAAAATATTTTTTTTAAGACCTTCGTGCACGATACAAAGTTGATGAATAAAATCATGAAAATCCAGCAAGTTTTTAGTTGGTTCATCCCACTCTTCTCCTTGAAATTTAGGAAGGATACTTTCCCATTCATCTCTACTAGGCACTGGATTAGGGAAACCAACTATCTTTGAAAAATCACAGAACACATACCTTTGAGCTAAAATCTTGTCTATTTCAAACTAGTGGAGTCGCCAATAGATTTTCGAACAATGGAGTCTCCATGGTGAAAGATGATAATTTAGAACAATGTGTCCAGCTTCATTTCATCATCTAAAACTGGATCTATTCATTGTCATTCTCCCAGGGAAGATATCTTCACTTTCATCCCCGACAGCGGCGCCATTAATTTTAGCAATGAGAGTCACCCTTCGACTGCAAGAGGGTAAGCCCAGTACCCATCAAAAGTAAAATGTATTGAAATGGTTTGAGTAGATGGATCAGGGAAAGACTGCAAAGAAAGGAAAAGATAACAGAGGTAACCGCAGATCAGTCCCTAACTATTGGGAAATGGAGTCATAAGTATTGTTATTAATGAAGGCATTTAAACTACCTATCATACAAAAGGATTTATGTGGTGATGAGAATAAGGAAGACAGAAAGTATCTGAGTGATAAACCATGAAAAATGGGCAAGATGACAGAAGATCCTCTACCACCTTAGGAATCCATAGATCAGAGAGATGTTACATCCAAACAAGAAGAAAAATAGAAAATGTCTGATGAACCATGAAATATGGGCATGATGAAAGCAGATCCTCTACTGCCTCAGGAATCCATAGATCAGAGAGATTACATCCAAACAAGAAGAAACATGGCAGCATGTAAACTAAGAAGATGGTCTGATAAAAATGATTCAAAGGAATCTTCACTAACATAATATTTACAACCCAAGCCCTCGAGCTTACAAACTAAAAAATACATAGCCTTGCTCCTAAAACTCTCTTAGCTCTCTGGCCTCTGAACCCCCCCCCCCCTTACAAAATCTAAGACTGATCTATTTATAATCAGATCAGTCCACAACCACCAAGAGTGTGATCTAGCCATCCCATTCAAATCTTTCGCCTGTGCATCATTCTATCATGCTATGCGTGTTTCCTCCTACCAGATGCAAGTTCGGATTAGCATGGGCCTACACAAAGAAATCATCCATCGTGGTACCTCGGGCTGGCAATTCTGTCTCCTCAGTCATAGCTTCCAAGTTTCCTATTTATTGACTGAGCTAAGGTTTCCGCTACCGGTCCTTTTTCATTAACTGAATCCTCCTTGGGATTGGGGTGAGGCTTAATGCCTAAGGGGTGGCCATGTGTTGCTGTTAGATTTGACGTTATATAATCATGTGATTGTAGGGCCGTCAAAGGCAATTTTGATCCACACTGCTTTTAAGCCCACAATTCACCACCTTTCGCCACGTAGCTCTTTCTCTATACCATGGTTTGAATTGTGGGACCTCTCAAGAATTTTATCATTCAAGAATGTTTCATCCCCACAATGAAGTGTGGCCGTTGATATGGTTGTGATCTACGATTTGGGAAAGCCATGATTTTTCTACCACGCACCGCTCTCAGATGGACCTTGCTCACTGCTGAAAATATCAATGTTTCTTGTTGATTTGAGATCAACCATCCACAACTACTTCGAGAGTTCAGGCCTTTTCTATGCATAGCTCTTACAATCCTCCGAAGTATCGAATTCCCAAAGTGAGAGATCTGGTGATGCATGGCCTCTTGATTTGGATGGCCGAGATTCACTTCGGGAGTTTGGGCTTTGGGCCTTTTTCTTCTTCTTGTTCGTGCAATTCTCTGAAATGTCGAATTCCTGAAGTGAGAGATCTGGTGACGCGTGGCCTCATCCTTCAATGGCTAATATTTATTTCAGGACTTCGGGCTTCAGGATTTTTCACTCATTCAAATTCTGCTTTGTTTCTCCTGGAGTAAGACATCACCTAACATGTGTCCCCTACTGAAATATCAACAACCACGAGTGATTGCGGGCTCACAACGAGCAGATAGTTTAATTTCCCTTCTAATCCCTACAATACGAAGATGCTCGTTCATAACAGGATCGATATACACCGTTGATTTGTTGATCTAGAAAGATCAACGATCTTGAGTGATTGCGGGCTCACAACTTGCAAAAACTTTAATTTGTATCATGATCCATGCAATACCTCCCCACCATCGATTTCTCTCCGATGAGATCTGACGGTGGTGACTTAATCTTGCTGATATTTCTTTCATTTAGATATTATATCTGAAAATTGAATATGTTCGCCTGCCAGTATTTCAAACCCAAAAAGGGTTGTTCTTAGATGCTTCCTATGCAGACCAAAAACTTGGACGACCTGCTTCCCTTGATAACTATATGTGATAACAGTAAGGGTTATTTTTTCTTGATATTTACAGAGAACAAAGAGCCAAAGAAGAGTCAAATCTTATGAAAGAGAGAGACGAGTGTGTTGGATAAAAAATCAAAGTACAAAAATCCATGGTGTCGCCAAAGATAGAAGCTTCTACATCATGAACAAAGAAACCATGCACTAAGCAGGTAGAAACGTCGGTGCAGGAAGAAATCCTGAGAGAGGAAGAAAAAGATCCAATATTGGAAAACTTTCTCAGAGTATATGTTCCACCTAGGAAGCCAACAGTCAAGCAAGTCAGACTGCAGAAAGAGGTGAAGTATGACCTTGTTACATTGGTGATTCCACTTGGGTTTATCGTCGAATAAGATATGTTGGGTGTCGTAGGAAGCCTAGGTTTCCAAAACACAATCTGACATATCCAAAGAAATTTCCAGAATTAGCACAAGAGAATTAGATGCACACATCATACACCCTATATTCACTTATAATCATAGTCAAGCTGCAAGAATGGGCCATAGGACTGCAAAGAACATGAATACTGAAACTATTGGAGATCCCTCATTTTCGTAGAACCACAAAGATCAACATTTGCATCAAGTTATTGTTAAGTTGTGTCCACTGAGGATTTCTATGATTGCACAGGGCAGTGTCGATTGCACACAATTGATTTCATGGATTACAATATTTCCATCAACAGGGGAAGACCCTCTACCATTGTTCAGAGACAAGACGTAGGAAAAAGCATTAGTAGAAAGAATGAAGGGAAAATATGGCACACACAGAGGAGCGCACGAACTATATGTTGCAAGTATTAATGATGATACGATAAGATTGGAAATGCAGGTATTGACTTGAAAATTACTTAGGAAATGTCACAAATATTAGGTGCCACTAGGAGTCATAGAAACACTAGAGAAGTTCATAGCAGGAGTACAGATGAACTGGGAAACATTCTTGGTGAACAAGTTATTAACAGACTACAAGGAAGCACAGGAGAAAGGAACAACGTTCCATTATGTTTGGTTATTAATAGTAATTTCTTTGGTTGCTTGGAGTGAACCAGAAGAGATGCAATTCCTAGAAGGTACGCAAAAACCATACTTGGCAGCAAGGTATGTTTCGTTGTGGCATACCACGCACAAGAACAGACAGATGGACAACAACATCACCTTCTATGTCTACAAGAAGAAAATCTGATAATGCATTGAGGATATACCATGCATTTAACCACAGATAGTGGGATCATATAAGATATTATGCAATTCAAGGTTGGGCCACAACATATATATTTTCAAGCAAAGAGGGATCTAGATCAACAATGGTCGTTGACCCACTATAGGTTGAAATAACAGGACATCATCCAGATAGTAAACGACTGGGATGCAGAATGGAAAACCCCCATGACAGAAACAAGGAAGAAGGAGACACGTCAACCAAAGAAATATCAAGAAGAATAATAGGAGCAGGAAGAACAAGGAAACAGTGCAGGCATAACTGAAACAACGTCATCCACTGGAAAGGAAACAAAGGAGAACCTTAAAGAGAGATCAATGCACAAACAAAATAAGAGGAAATCCTTCAAGGAAGTAGTGATCCAAGATTTTACTGAGGATGACTTGGAAAGGATAGAGGATCAGGTCAAAGAAGTAACTAAAGAATCATTGATGTGAGTTGTACAAATGCAGGAGGAGATGCACACAAATTTGTAGGCGCAGATATCTACACTAGGCCAAATTTTGGAATCAACCAGGATAGCAGCGGTTCGAACAACAAAAGAAGAATAGACAGAGAGCGTGAAAAAAATGAAAGAGTCACAACCTGTTGGCCCTTGACCAGGTTTTTAGGGAACTTTGTTCATGCTTGACCACTTTTGGGACTTCGACAGGCTGGTCGAAGACGGAGCGCCCAGGCGAAGCAGAGATTGTGGGATGTCGCTCATTTTGCGGGATTTTTGGGTTTTAGGGTTTATGTAATGGGTATGGGATGTCAACCCATGGGTCCTACCCATGTTTAGGCCCTTTTGTAATGTATAAATAAGTATCTAGGAGATGTAAGAAGTAGACCTAGTAGGTCGATGGCTTAGTGATAATGTTAGCTATGTGCAAAAAGATGTGTTAAGGATTGCAGAGCTAAGTGCAAGTATTTTGTAAGTGCTTTGTGCACAGACTTTGTAAAAGCTCTATGTTGTGCCAAACTCGGGGAAGGAGTATCTGGCGAGGTGCGCGCAAATATCCTGTCCTTGCAGAGTTGGATCTGTGGCTTGGTGTGTGTAAGCAGATTGGAAGAAGATAATAAAGAAGAAGAGTTGGTGGACGTAGCCCCACACTGGGGTGAACCACGCATATCATGTGTTATTGTGCTTTGTGTAATGTGTCCATGGTGTTTATGTTTCTATTTTCTTAGTGTTGATTGATGAATGCATTGGATGTAGTAGCTTAGTGCTTAATAATGTGAATGAAAGTTAGATCTGAGTTAATGTTATGTGATAAGTGAATGAAAGTATTAGATCTTGGTTATTACTATGTTGATCTAGATCTAGGGTGTAACCTGTGATGTGAATAAGGGTTAAAGACTAATGAATGTTATTGGATAAGTACTCTGTTAAGTATTGTAATCATAGATCTGTGTCCCAACTAGCTTGTAGACACCTGAGTCTGAAAACCCCCCCTCCCTCTACCTTGGGGGAGACTTCATCTGCTTCACAGGTGTTGTCGAAAGGGCTGGTAGTTAGGGTTTTGTTTGTGCTTTGTTGAAGCGTTGAACGATGGGTCTTCCCCCGTGCCAACAAATGGTTTCGTTGCCGAGACCTGAAATCGTGATTGATGGGAACTGAAGAAAAGAGAAAGCTTTGTGCGTAGATATGTTGTTGTAGTGTGCAGTATTCTACTTGACTTGTGAAGCTCTGTGCTAATAAGGGAATTAGATCTGAAGAAAAAAGGTAAGATATTAAAGCTTTGTGCTCTAATAAAGGTAAGATAAGTGGAAATTTTTGTTTTGAAAGTATGGATTTAAGTATGTTTGATAGATTTTTTCCTAGTCTGAAAAATAGGGCACAACTAGAAGAAAGAAGATTTGATATGAATAGATTTGATCAAGATAGTGAAATATATGTTATTGCTATGCATAGAAAGAATTTTTGGACTAATAAGTGGATGCAGGATCCTAGAAATAATTTTTTGCAGGTCCATCACTATGATCCTAGTGCACAGTACAGGAAAGGTTGGGGATCATTTAAGAGAAAGAGAGGATTGACTCTTTACTACAGTTGCAGAAGACCAGGACATATTGCTAAGGAAAGCCCTAGTATAGGTTCTACTTGCCTTTATTGTAAATATACTGGACATGAGGTTTTGGATTGCCCTAGAATGATTGCTAAAGTTGAAAAGATGAACCTAAAACAAGAAAACCATGAAGAAGGTCAAGATACTAAGAATATGCTAGAGCACCAAAAAGAATCAGAGACTATATTATTGAAGATGAAAGAAACATTGAATGAACACAGAGACATCAGTTTACCAGAGATATTAAAAGAGAAGGAGTGCATAGAAACAAGAATAGGAGACTTCGACATAGACTGTGTTCTGGATGAGGAAACATAGGTGAATATCATGCCAGAAAGCACTTGGGAAATTTTGGGAAGGCCTACTATTGTTCCTTCAATGGGAGGGATAGGCTTGTTTAAAGGAAAGATGATAACCCTATGTGGAAGACTTACTCATGTACCTATGATTTCCCATGGAACATCGACAGAAGAATAATTTGAGGTCATTAATTTTGTTGAGAAGAGCTCTCCTTTTGCACTTTTGTTAGGAAGGACCTGGATTGAAAAAGATCAAATCCAAAGGAAAGAAGAGAAGGAAGCCATAGAACAGATAAATAAAGAATTAAGGGACTTCATAGCCAAGAAAATAAAACAACTAAGAGAAGAACAAGAGGACAAGTCGAAGCAACTAAGGGCCAAAGACCTAGTTGATGAAGTTGAAAGAACACAAGGAAGCTTAAAGAACCTATCCATGTAGGAGAGAAGTGCTCCTACCCCAGAAGTATTAAGATAAGAGGTATTCCACTTGAACCCTTTGAAAGACCCTCAGTAGTGCGAAGTTACTATGCTAAGAGCAGATAAGAATAAAAATGGAAAGAGGAACCTAGTGACTTAGGTCATAGGAAAGAATGCCATAAAGCTCAGTAAGAAGAAATAAAAGCTAGAAACATTGCAGGAGGTTCCGGAGAAGACTTCGCATAAAGCAAGATTGCAAAACTTGAACCCCGCCGGAATAGCAGAAGAGTGCAGACTGGCACTTCGCCATGGAGAATAAATATGACCATTGGAGGCGTCCCAACCATTAGAAAGATGATCTAGAATGGCTAGAAACATAGTTATTTCCAAAAAGATCGCCATTGGACCGTTAGGATCGCGCCACAATGGATGGAATTGTATTGATTGAAGCATTCTTGCCCATTGGAGGAGTCTGTTACGATGTTGCTTATTTAATCCATTGAATGCCTCACCGGGGACACTTTTTCAAACTGATATATTTGAGCCCACAGAGAATTGATTGCTATCGCGTTGTGCTTTTGAGACCTCACCACCCATTTTGCTTATCTTGAGTGTCCCGTCGCCTACCCTAGATATTTGATCACGACCATGCATGTCGGGTGAACTTAGAATAGTAGATAAATCCATAGAATAGATTTTGATCGACCTTATGGCTGAGAAGGTCATTACCGTAGGAGTACAGGCCTCGTCGATGGCCATATTGCAAGCATCCCCCTCGACTTCACGTCGATCTATTCGATCAGCGACTGAGAAAAGAAACAAGCACTGCGACGACCTAGCGAACACAAATCTCATCCCGTTGGTCTTGCCCCACTACATCCCACCTCTGGCTAGTTTGGTTAGTCGTGATAGAATCTCGCATGACTTCAAGTACATTCTCATCACTGCATATCTCCCGAAGGGTATACGCGCAGTCAAACTGCATCTAGGATTGATCCCTGATCTTAGGATCGGTGACTTTAACCTAGGATATAGGAAGAATTATGCACTGCTCGCACTGCATAGGTACTTGAAAAAGACAATTGGGAAGAATCCAAAGATAGTCCCCCAGTCATGGATTAAGGAGATCGTGAGGTCCACCATCCTCAACGTCATGAATATACCCCACTTCGGCAGACATCAGGAGGTTAACGCGTGCGTTAAACTCCTCCTCTCATGCTACCATGGATATTATCTCTAGTTGGATAAATGTGTGACTGTGGATCTAGAGCTGATCCACATGATCACTGGATTGAGCATCCAGGGACCGGACCCTCAAAAATTCTACCTAGGGAAGGTTGTAGATTGCACCCTGGCATAGCATATAAAGGAAACCTATGATGACGTGGAGAAAGGGAAGGAGGCTACAAGGTAGCCTCCATACAATATGTCGCAGTGAGCCTAGCTTTTTAGTTGATCACTAGTAAGCTCGTCAGGAAAAACACACCAATGCAAGTCACAATTTTTGTCGTCGACCTCGCAGGTAAGTGCATTGAAGGGATGCAGACGAATTGAGTGAGCTACCTCATCAACGAGTTGGAGAAGGAATTTTGTGAAGCACAGGACCAAGGCTATGAGTTCCACTTTAGTTGGTTGTTGGTTCTCATCACCTTTGTCGCTTGGGAGATGTCAGAGGGAGTGACATTCCAGGAAGTTGAGAGATCAAAACCCTTGGCCACGAGGTTCACCACCTTGTGGCATACGAGCGACATGGCGAAGAAATGGAAATAAAATGCAGTGTTTCATACCTACTACCTATAGCTCATGTGATCCATTGAGTCATTCCCCTGAATGAATCTGAACACCTTGCATACTTACAGGCAACTAGCGAAGTTTCACGCAGACTGCCACTTCGTTTACATCACTACATGCAGGGATGAACGCAAAGAGGATCTGCATTCCTATTAAAAATTGACTGATGAAGACATGGAGGAGATAACCAAGGAATGTCTGATTGAATTCCTGGTCCTAGTGGAATATACAGAGCACTCCGACCCCGACATCATTGAAATTCCTCTAGTCACCTGAGAAGACTATGATGGACCAAGCAACACCGAGAAGAAGAAGAAGGAAGAAGTGCAAGAGATAAACATCGCATCGAAGGAAAATGCGCCTGATTCACCTAGAGGAGGAGGAGGTGACGAAGTAAACCAAGAAGAGGAAGGGGAAGAAGACAAGCAAGAAAAGGGCGAAGTGACACCACCTAAGGATCCCCTTACAAAGGTTGAGACGTCAAAGAAAAGGAAGGTTTCTCCAAAGAAACCCTCAGCATAGAAGAATTCACAAGCCAATAAGCATCAGTCACATAATGTGCTCACAGTGGATGATATTGACCTCATCATCACAGTTGTCACAGATACTTCAGAGGATATTTTGCAGTGAAACGAAGAAAAGCAAGAGACAATGTATGACAGAATTGAGGCAGAGCTGAAAGGGGTACAACAAGATCTCTATTCGAGATGCGCAGCATCTACTGTGTTGTCATCACCAAAAGGTATAGATTTAGGAGATGAGCCTGGCCAATTGCGCAGATTAGCAGATGCGACAGAGGCTCACCTTCGTCGAGTACAGGAGGAAAAAGAATAGGACATAGAGGCCTCGAAGCAAGCACAGGAGGAATCCCTAGAGCAACTTTGGGTTTTGCAACAAGAGAAATATGACCTCCAGGCAAAGTTCAAAGCGGATAGAGAACATATCCAGAGAGAAAAAGACCATCTTCTCACAGAGTAGATGGGAGTTAAAGAGGCAGTGACTAGAGCACTCCTCTCTATACTGGGCTTGGCTCAGATAGAAGAAGAGACAGACGAGAGGCAAGTGGGGAAGCTCACTGAAGCCATTCATCAACTTCAAGAAAGAGTAGCAGAGTTAGAACTGCAAGTTGTGTCGAGCACTCCACAGGAAGTGCGAGACTAGAGGGAAGAAACTATCAGGAGCGCAGTCGAACGAATCAAGGTGTTGGCTTTAGAATGCAAGAAACTAAGTAACCGAAGTACGCAGACCTATGAGCACCTTGCAGATGACCTGGAGTTGAGGAGATTGGAGGCACAACTCCAGGAGGTGAAACAGTAGGCATCGACAGTGCAAGCACAGTTGAAGCTTCTTTCAGTGGTAGAGAAGATGAAAAGGTCATATGAGCAATGTGTAGTTTAGCAGTAGGTCACTGCCATCCAGAGTCGAGTTATGGAGGTGACACAATGAATCTAGTCGGTGGAGGATGAAGCCTGCACCCTCTTTGGAGAGATCAAGGGACAAGGATCACAACTGGAATAGGTGGTCACCACAGTAGAGTAGCACCCGGAAGGGCCTGTCACCGAGCAATTCATTCAAGAGTTCGTTGAGCAGGAGGCTCTGGCGAAGTCGCAAGTCAAGACAGCTTGAGCTAAGCTCGAGGCCTTCGAAGCAGAGTTGCCTAGATCAGAGTGAATTGGGATGAGTCACAGGTGAGTGTTGGGGGCCTGTTGGCCCTTGACCAGGTTTTGAGGAAACATTGGTCATGCTTGACCACTTTTGGGAATTCGATAGGTTGGCCGAAGATGGAGCACCCAGGCGAAGCAGAGATCATGGTATCTTGCTCATTTTTTGGGTTTTGGGGGTTTTAGGGTTTATGTAACGGGTATGGGATGTTGGCCCATGGGTCCTACCCATGTTTAGGCCCTTTTTGTAATGTATAAATAAGTAGCTAGGAGATGTAAGAAGTAGACCTAGTAGGCCGATGGATTAGTGCTAATGTTAGCTATGTGTAAGAATATGTGTTAAGGCTTGCAAAGCTAAGTGAAAGCGCTTTGTAAGTGCTTTGTGCATAGACTGTGTAAAGGCTCTGTGCTACGCCAAACTCGGGGAAGGAGGATCTGGCGAGGTGCATGCATATCTCATGTACTTTGCGAAGTTGTATATGTGGCTTGGTGCATGTAAGTAGATTGGAAGAAGCTAATAAAGAAGAAGAGTTGGTAGACGTAGCCCCACACTAGGGTGAACCACATATATCATGTGTTATTGTGGTTTGTACAATGTGTCCATGGTGTTTATGTTTCTATTTTCTTAGTGTTGATTGATGAATGCATCAGATGTAGTAGCTTAGTGCTTAATAATGTGAATGAATGCTAGATCTGAGTTAATGTTATGTGTTAAGTGAATGAAAGTATTAGATCTTGTTTATTACTGCGTTGATCTAGATCTAGGATGTAACCTGCGATGTGAATAAGGGTTGAAGACTAATGAATGTTATTGGGTAAGTGCTTTGTTACGTATTGTGATCACAGATATGTGTCATAGCTAGGTTGTAGAAACCTGAATCCTACAACCTCCCATGCCTCTACCTCGGGTGAGACTTCATCTTCTTTGCAGGTGTTTTCGAAAGGGTCGGTAGTTAGGGTTTTTTTGGTGTGTTGTTGAAGCGTTGAACCCTGGGTCTGCCCCTATGCCAACACAACCAACAAAATTGCAACCACTATCATCATCAATAGAGAGTTGGATAATGAAGATATCAATAGAGACTATAGAGTTCCCCACTATAGATATGCAAGAGCAATCGCAACCATTAAGTCATATTGAATTAGTGTTGTCTCAGTTACCCATGAAAGTGTTACATAGATTGCATAAAAGTGTTACACAAGAAATTCAATTGCATGCAAAGTTGAATTCTATGGAGTTGGACAAAGTGAATGATGACAATGCAGCACTGCACACAGAATACAGAAAAGTAGTGCAAGAACAAGAAAAGGTTGTGTAGAGACAAGAGAGGTTGCACCGGGAAGTGCAAGAAGTATACATCAACATACTGGAAGTATACATGGAAGCATATGCCCCATTGGAAGAGAAAGTGACAAATATTAGTGAATCCATTCAGGTCTTCTATATGATGATTGTTGACTTGGAAGCTCGCACAATGCCAAGTACTCTACCAGAAGAAAGAGAGCAAAGGAAGAAAACAACCATGACCACTTTGGAGATCATTAAGAGTTTGGATGAAGAATTTTTGAAGTTGTATGAAGAAATCACACAAGTATGGACTCAGTTTCTTGATAATTCATAGCTACAAACATTAGAACAGAGGTTACAAATTATGTAGGAGAAGGTGTAGAATATCAAAGACACAATGAGCACTCTGCGACCTCCAGAGTGAATAGCAGCCATAGTGGAGAATAGGAAACTACACCAAGAGATAAACCAAATCAGAGCTAAACAACAAACTCTCTCACATAAGCTCAAGTTTCTATAGGAGGAAGTGCAAGACATGGTAAAACAAGCAGTGCAAGATAGTGCAAAAAAAATGAAGACCCTTATTACTACAAAGAAAATAGAGGGGATTTTGATGTAGGAATCACAAGTTAAGGATAAGGTCATAATTGAAAAGGAAACATTTGAGAAGCTTGTTGTGAAATTGAAAGTAGCGCGACAGAAGGCCTGAGTGGCTCGGGACGAGCCACAGGTGAGTGTCGGGGTCCTGTTGGGACAAGAATTTTTGGGACCCCTTTTTGGAACTATGCAGTGCATGCAAAAGAAGGAAAGGAAGTTGGTGCAATTCTAGGTATCAATGCATGTAAAGAAAGGAAGATAGTTTTAATCCATTAGGAATTTTGTTCCATCAAAAAGGGATAAGCCCTAATATAATTGTATAAATATGTAAGATTTTTTGGGATAGAGTAGTAACAAATGTAGCAATAACACATGAGCTAAATAGTGAATGAGAATAGCATGTGAGCGGGTAAGGAGAGATAATTACACACTGTATGCGTGAATCTAAGAGTGAAGAGAGACATATAAAAGGATAGGAGAATGAAAAGGGATTAATGTATGAGCACAGTGCACATACTTTGTAAGAGATGATTATGAAAAATATAATAATTCGGTCATTGTGGATGTATCCCATCTTGGGTGAACCATGTTAAATCATGGTGTATCTATGTTATGATGTGTTACGATGTGTTTATTGTCCTATTTATTTTGCACATATAATGAATGTTTGGTTGCTATGAATTTTTTGTATGTTATGATGGTTCTGTGCACATGATAAATGGTATAATTAAATGGTATAATGAACTAATGCTAAGTATAATGGTTATGAGAACTACTTCATGCCCCTTCATGACTGTGGAAACCTAGTTCCTACAGTCCCCATAGATACCTCGGGTGAGACTTCACCTGCTTGGGGTGATGCTGAAAGGGCTGATATCTGAGGGTTTTTTTGGTGAACTAATGTCGAACCTTGGGTATTCCCATTACGTGCCAACACTAGGTTTCTCTAAGGTTCAGGAGGTCAAAAACACTCTTACAGTCTACGTGACCATTATCCATAACCTAAAATAAAATATGGTCATGGATTAAAATCACATGAAGCAACAAGAAGATCAAGCACTGTTCAGAACATCAATTTGTTGAAGGGGACTAGGTGTTTCTTCATTTCCAAACTTATAAGAAAACTTCACTCAAAGATAAACATTGTTAGAAATTCACCCCCAAGTTCTATGGTCCTTATTCAATTCTCAAGCGAGTGGGGCTTGTGGCATACCAGTTATCTCTTCCTATCATTTCTAAGCTCCATCATGTGTTCCATGTCTAATGCATAAAGAAAGTGGTTAGAACTAAGTGTCAGATTCAAACCAATATCCCTGAGTTGGATGAAGAAGGATTCATTTGGTTGCAGCCACAAGAAGTATTGGACCAATATGAGCATCATCTCCATCAATGCACTATCAAGGAAGTTTTATTTTAGTGGAAGGATACATCATTGGAAGATTCCATTTGGGAGATGACTATCGTTTTGCAACAATTTCCCCATCTCAAGGCTTCAGGACAAGGAAGTTTTTCAAGGGGGAGGGCATGTTAGGTACCTAACCTCCCTAATCCATCACGTAGATAGAATAATATGTTCTTTGTGTAATAAAGGATGAAATTAGTAAATAAGGCCTATATAATAATGTGAACAAGTAAAATGTAAGAAGACTTAATAGAAGATTCCACTTCTAGAAAGATCTTCCTCTAGAATATTCTTTAGAAGATAGAATAGTATAAATAGAAGCAGAAGGTATGGGAAAGTCTTGTCTTGAGAATTATTGTAATAGAGATCTGCTCGGCTGGAGTTTTCCCCCTCGAAGAGGCAAGTGAACTTGGATTTCTATCAATAAATGTATCATTTTTGGTGTTTTGATTCTCCATATTTTTTTGTTCCACTGGTATTTGTTGCAATATTTATGTTTTTTCTTATAATAATACATCTAGTACCTTACAGGAATTCCTTGAGCTAGTATGGAGGTGATTATTCCATTTCTTCCCTTCATGGTATTGATTGCATTTACATCCAATAGTCCAATCAAATCATCTTTACAACTCGCTTTTTTGAGAAAGATTTGACCATGTCTCCCAAGAAAGCTAGAATTCAGGGAGATAGTGGTGAGAATTTAGGGGCCTGGTCAAACAAACAAAATACCCTAGCTAGCTACCTGTGCCTAGTGGCAGATATGGAGTTGTCATGCATGAATGTTAGGATAGGTAAGAACTTGATTAAACTAAACATTAGTTAGAGTTTCATGTGTATTACAATTTATATTATTTATTTATGATGTTAAAGTGGAATGATAATTGTTTCATCTATTTGATGTGTGTGCAGGTTTCTTGAAGGTTTTTAATATAGAATCAAATTTACCAAGCCCCTCACAAGATAAAGGACAAGTATCAACAACCAAGTATTTCTCTTTTTTTTCCACTTTGATGTTATATTATATATACAAACCCTAGGGAAAGTTAGGTAGTGATATACCTCTCTATCTGTCAATGATCCCAACCCACTCACTAGGGGATCTGATTTAGTATAGGTAGATTTTCCATCAACATAAATGGAAACTCTGATGGGGAGAATTATTTGATATATATATTTTTTGTTTGGGTTGTTTTTCTTTTAAAATTGATTAGTTTAGAAGCTAGTTCCAATTTCTACATTGGTCAACTTTTCTCTTATCTCAGTAAGATTAAAGAAAATTATAATTGTTGGGTTGTTAGATAGTTTTTTTTCCTAGTCTACCTCTTGCTCACAATAATTCTCAATAACAATCACGGTTGGTCACAATTTTTTTTTTTTTGAGGAAAGTTGTGAGCATTCTAGGTTTCTTGAAGGTTTTTAATATACAATCAAATTCACCAAGCCACTCACAAGATGAAGGACAAATATCAATAACCAAGTATTTCTCATTTTTTTCCACTTTGATGTTCTATTATGTATGCAAACCCTAGGGAAAGTTAGGTAGTTATCTATCCCTCTATCTGTCAATGAGCCCAACCCACTCACTAGGGGATCTAATTTAGTATAGGTAGATTTCCCATCAACATAAATGGAAACTCTGATGGGGAGAATTCTTTGATTTTTTTTTTGTTTGGATTGTTTTTCTTTTAAAATTTCTTAGTTTAGAAGCTAGTTCCAATTTCTACATTGGTCATATTTTCTCTTATCTCAATAAGATTAAAGACAATTCTAATTGTTGGGTTGTTAGTTTGTTTGTTTTCTTATTCTACCTCTTGCTCACAATAATTCTTAGTAACAATCGCAATCGGTCACTAATTTTTTTTTAGGGAAGTTTTGAGCACTCCCTCATGCTCGTTGGTTTCCTCCTTGCAACCTATGAGCCTATCCTTTAGGTGGTTAGATTTGTTTTACATGCCTGAAATCTATATTTTTTATTTTAGAATTTTTCTTAAAAATTGAGAAGCTTTGATCCTTTGTTGGGAAGTCTAGAAGCTTATTTGGGTGTTTTCCATTTTGGTTGGTGCCTAATATATTAAGTGTTTTTCTAGTCAATTGTAGTAGAAAACTAGTTTTAAAAATTATAATTTTGTTTCCTATTTTTTTTTTACTTTTGGGAGGTGATTTATATTTTCATGTGTAAAATCCATAAGCACTAACAATTTTCATGTATAAAACCCATGAGCACACCTTTATGGTTGCTACTTTCCCTTCTATAACCTACAAGAACTCCTATAGAGTGCAAATGGCACTCAAAATCTGTAAAAAAATTCAGATTTGAGTTCAAGGTTATTCCCCTTGAGACTTATAGGATTTATCCTTTGACTGGATACCTATTATAACTTCATTTTCAAGTTGTTTTTCATTATACTTTAAATGATATATTGAAAAATTGAAATCAAATATTTCAAAATAATAATATTTTCTTTTGATTTACTTAGAAATCTCTTATGTAGTTTGATGCATTTTGGGAGAGCTCGCAGTTAAAAGAAAATATTAGATTTATTTCATTATAATGCTCTCATGAAAATCAAAATAATTGTTTTCTTTGATTTGAAATAGTTTTCTTTAAAAGTTGTATTGCATTCAGGATTTGAAAAGATTTGTTTTGTTTTTGTAATTTTCATAAGTTTTTTTTTATTCAAGCATATTTTTCAAGTTTAAAGTAATGTTTCCATTTACAAGATTTATCTTTTTGTATCTTTTCATTTGAGAACATCATCATTTTCTCACTTTTGCATCCCATTGAGTAAAAATAAGTATTAAAAGAAGTGATGATAACTAAAATAAGCTAGACTTGTTTTTTTCTTGATTGTAGGTTTTTAGGGCCTTGGTTGTAGGATTGGAGAGTGAATTCTCCAAGACCACAAAAATGAAACTAAGACCGATAAAGAGTGATAAATTCCATTATTAGTGAAAATTATTTCTTTGAAAAGTACCTTTCACACAAGCATCAAGCACTAGGTTAAGCTAGTTCAAGTGTTGAGATTATCCCCTTGCACTTGAGTTCATGGGTGGATGTGGTATTGGGGGATCTAAGATAATTTGGAATATTACTTAGAGTGGAACCTTATTTTCAAAGTTTTATCTACAAGAATTGAACTATATATCCTACCCAATCCAGAAGCTTGGCCCACAATTTTTCCCCATGACTACCGATTGTGAAGTGGAATCCTTTACCATTCCTAGGCTCTTGACAAGTAATTTCATATATGAAGTGATTAAAGTACTTGGGACAGATGGTAGATCATGGTACCAAATTATGTGGATGTTTCTTGTATTTACAAGGGAGATTGTACATTAGGTTATTGATTCACATGAGGTTACTATAACTATTCCTTGCACCTACATTGGTAGGACTTGGGCCCTCATCATCCTAAGTTGACCATCAAAAGGTCCTTTTTCAACTCTTTACTAGATAGACCTGTGACTTAATCACCCTAGGATGGCTTTTGGAAGAGTGAATTTTCTTGGTTTATTCTTAGATACTCTTATATAAGCATGTGTTGATTGTAATTTTTCGACCCCATAGAATTCCTTAGAGTGTTTCTATTTTTAATCAGAAGTTATGTGTGATGTTCATGGAGTTCTCAACCAAGGTACCCCTTCATGAGAGGACCTCTGTGATTTTCCTTTGTTTGAAGAAATTGGTGCCCCTCGATGACTACTTTGAATCTTCCTAGATTCATCATAGGATAGTTTGAATCACAAAGAGGTTCATCTACATAATAGAACATCAAAGCGGAAAACAAAAGAGAAATTCTTGGTTACTGATGTTTTTCCTTTATGTTATGAGTTACTTGGTTACTTTGATTCCAGATCCACAACCTTTCTATCTTTATCTCTACTCTCTCTAACCATCCCATTTTCTTCCACATTTTCAGCTACAAGTTTCCCCAACTTCTATGGGCTCTTACCAGCTGCAAGGACATGGAAAACTCTTCCCATAATGGTCATACTAGCCATCAAAACAAAGGAAAAAACATCCCCATAGAATACCAACATGTTTTTTCCTCATGCCCACAAATGGTTGTCTCCTCGTAATGTTTTTTATCACCTAAAAGTTTTTTGACTTGTGACATTTCCATAATTTTTTTCAAAATACACCAATAAACATGTTTTCCATCCATTTCACCTCATTTTCCACCTCCACTAGAGCTTCGAAAACTATTGGGAAAATTCATGATTTTGACCCATTCGGGATAGAATAGATAACACCCCTAAAATGTGCACCATAAATGTAGAAAGTACCCCCAAAACCTACACTGGCCCATAACAATCATAGTTTTGACTATTTCCGGCATGAATTTTCTAGAAAGGGAAAGTAGTTATAAATGGACATTTATAAACCTTAATTGATATTATTATCCTTTATGTGCTCAATTAACCACTATTTTTATGACCATGTAAGGGGGTTTAACTACTATTTTCTATATAAATAAAGGCTTGAGGTATCTCCATCATCCATCCATCCATAGTAGGTACATGCTGCCAAAATCACACCCGATACCTTGAGGAATCCTTCCTCTTGATAGTGCTTTGGATTTTCATGATACTTAATAACTAAACCTAGGAGGGGATATACACACATCAAGCGATTCAAGGACCCTCCAAAGGAGGAGGCTTTGGAGCCACATCTTAAACAAGTCTACTCCTCAAGTGAGATCTTTTATCTTTCTATTAGTTATGGAGATATTCTTTCCATTCTTTTAAATTGTTTATTAATGTCTATTGCAATAGTTTCTTTAGTTTCTTTCATGTCGCATGAATGGAATAGGATTTGAATCTTTTTGAATCATATTTAGGATAAGGTTTTCATATTCTACTTTCATTTTTGTCTATATTTAATACATGGCCATTATATTAGTATAATTTGCACACCCTTGCTACAATTTATACACAACAAATTGGAAACCCCACTGGGAAAAATAATCATGTATTCTTCCCTTGTTGTGGGTTTGTGTCTAATCCCCCCTACCCCCCTTACCATTTGTATTTTTGGAGTTTTTTCTTTCTATTTTTTTATTTGTTGTGTCTACAAGTAACTATAGGTGGAAACCCTTCATTTCTACATTAGAAATATGCCCACAAATTCACCATTTTTTGTGGACCAACACACTTTTTTGGCCCATTTTCTACATTGGTTCAAAACATTTCCCCCCACCCAATACCTACACTAGTACAATGCACTTTTTGGTCCATTTTCTGAATTATTCTAGCATATAAATCATGGTACATTTCTGCAGTGATAGTGTGGAAAATAAGGTATTTTTTTGCATTGACTCTAAAATTGATTTTTTTCAACATTTTTGGTTTTTTCTTGGCCTAATGAGTATTCCTTTAGGGTTTATTTGTCCTTTTAGAGTCTTATATTGTACTTGTAGTGAATTCTTTCATAGATTTCATAGGTTGAGAAAGGACCCTCTAGGCTATTTAGTATCTTCCACTATTTGATATCCTTTTGATTGCATTACATATTTTTGTTTCAATCTACTTAGGAAAGAACTTTAGCTTATTGTATAGCCCTTAGACGTGCCTTATTTGCATGAACTTAGGAAAAAGGAAGGCCTCTTTATTTGCATGAGTATTTTTTTCTATCCTTTGGGTTTTTCTTTGAGGTCTAGATATTTGATTTTTCAACTTGTTTTTCCCCTCCTTTATAGCTTTCATATTTGGTTTTTTTATTTTTCAAGTATGCCATTTATGTCAAATTAAAGAGTTCTTGGATGTTAAGAACCAAATATCAATATAACATAGAAAATCCTCGGAAAAAGTACTCAACGCCTTGAAAAAGAGATAATTTCACATAATAAGCCTCTTTGAGGGGGGCAACCTCCTTTTACCCCACTTAAATGTTCAAGTACAAGATGATTCAAAATGAAAATGTCTCCTTGGTATATATAGGAGACTAGGAGGTATAATTACAACTAATGGCCTAAAGCCGACATA